>JALBCR010001270.1:0-72500 GCA_030710515.1 Abscondita cerata
ATCTCAAACAAAGTCAAGACTTTGAAAATTATTTATTAAAGATCAACTCCAAATCGATAAGGCAAGTCAATACAACCAAATTTCTGGGTCTAATAATTGACGAACATTTAACTTTTGAAAATCATACTATTCAACTGTGCAAGAAATTGTCCACTATATGCTATATCATATATAGACTTAAATTAATTACAAATAAAAGTATTTGTCTGGCTTACTATTATACAAACTTCTATTCACGTGTAAACTATGACATAGTGTTATGGGAGCCAGCAATCATGCTGAAAAGTATTTAAACTTCAAAAAGGCACTTCGTTATATGGCAGGTGTCACTTCAAGAACTTCTTGTAGAATGATTTTTAAATATTATGGTATTCTAACTGTGCCATGTATATATATATATATCAAACAACTGTTAATATTTGTGCATAACAACAAAAGTATATTCTCATGCAATAGTGATTTTCATGATTATAACACAAGACATAAAAATGAATATGCAATACCAACTCATCACATCCAAGTGTATAAAAAATAACCCTAAATATGTTGGTGTTAAACTATATAATAACATTCCAAATAAAATAAGAACTACAAACAATAAACAATTTAATAAAATCATACACAAATATTTATTAAACAATGTGTTTTATAGTGTGTCTGAATTCCTAAGTGTCGATATGAATTTAAAAATTAATTAATTTCTATTGTTAATCTATGTTAACTTATATCAATATTTCTCATTATTTAAAATTGTGCTATTAGATAAAATAGATAATACTATTTACTCACTGTTATGTACATTGACATGTTTTATACCGTTTAATATGGTCTCTTGGAACAATAAATGATATTATTATTATTATTAGTATTATTATTATTCTGATTTAAAACAACAAAATAGTTAATGTAGGATAGAAATCAACAATGCTTATTTGTTAGTTGGGTATGTGAAAAGAAATCCAAATTCTTCGGTTTGTTTGACAAAGCGCCAACTCTTGTTTATAGAAGATTATCAAGAAAATCATCTGTTCGCCACGCTTAATTTTTTTTGTAAGCAATGGGTAATACACTTAACCAGGAATCGAAATTATATGTTTAGCTTGCGGTTGTAAAAGTTTATCAAACTACTACAAAATACTTCTAAAGGCCAGTATCTTCGTCTATGTATTAGGTAGATTGTAACAGATTCATGAATAGTAGTAATTTGTTCGATAATGTAGAAGATACTTGAATCATTGACATGCACCACATTGTATGTACTCTACCCAATGGCAACTGATTACTAACTTTTCAAACCAATTTTATAGTTCTTAAAAATATAGGTATAATACCGTTTGTGAAGGATCCAAATTTTTTAGTAGAAAATAATTAACGGTGCAAATGTCGAACTATTGAATCGATTCATAGTTTAATGCGCTACTGCAAAATCTTGAAAATGATTCACAATTTTAAATTAATTTGTTTTGTTCTAATATGTTTTCTAGTATTGGCCGAACACCACCGTTTGGATTACTATCATTCACAATTAATCAGGCTCATTTAAACGACGCGACGGCAGGTTCAGTTTGGTCTAGAAAATGTTTTTTTTTTATTTACTGAGTGTATATATTCTGATTTTTTTCATACTCTTAAATCTCTTAGCATAGACAATTACCTACTATGAAATCTATATGTGTTGATAAATGAGTGGTTTATTCTCAATTGAAAACTTTAATGTGCAATGCAGTAGCAGTGCAACAAAATTATACGACTTTATACGTAGTACTTGATTATGTATCGAATTAAAAAATTGATTTTTGTTAACACAAGTGCAATTTATGTACAGTATTGTTTTACAATTTTTATGAGTATTGTTATCAGTTTTCTAGTAGTAGACCATATTTAGTTGAGTGTTTACATACGCTAGAATATTTCGACGGGATTTTTAGGTTTATCACAGAAAGCTTCATTAACATTGGGAGTATGCTGTGATCTTGCAATGAGTGGCCAATTGTTCATTTTACCATCGCCATGCTCTTAATGGTGGTGAATTGTCGGACGCACTATAGGAGAAAAAGCAATGGGAAATTCTAAACTGCTGAATTTTTGTTTCCCCAACTTTTTTACATCAAACTTCATTAGAAACTATTTGTAAAGACTTAAATCTGAATTAAAAACAACTGTTGAAATTGTTCTCCAACGTACATTCTAAGAAAAAAGTTAGTTCATTTTTACTATTTTTGGAATAAAAATTATTTTTTAATTTACGTCGGTAGGCATTAGAAAAGACGCAAATCTGTTTCTCCAAATACTGAACAAAAATAATTCTTTGATTCTACAATTCTTAAGTTGTGTAGCTACATATTTTTTGCAATTAATGGAATGTAAGTAATTTAGAGATAACTCCATAATGTACGCATAATAACTATCCTCTATTGGGGTTTGGATCGTCAGCTATCACAAGACATGCCCATAATGAGGGGAGTACGACAGGGTTGTGTTTCTTACCGTGTTGTAATAAACAATTTGAGATACGTTGATGACTCTGTATCTTTAGTTACAAGCATGGAAGATCTACAAATCATTTTATCAATAGGGATTAACCATAGTGAACAAATGGGGCTACAACTCAATGGCTAAGTATTAACATAATATCATGCAACAGAATAAACTGGTGCGAGAGGAAGTGTTAGAATCTCAACGAAAATTGGGGCTTAACACAGGAAATTAGATGTAGGATAGAGGAATCAAGAAAAGCCTTTCAAAATATGAAATTTTTTGACCTGTAAATATTTGTCCCTCTTCTTGCTTATTTGTTTATTAGATGTTACTTCTTCACTATCTTGTTGAAGAGTGGACGCTTAAGGAGACAATGTGCAAGAAACTGAATGCTTTTGAGATACGTACTTATTTTAAAGATCTCATAAATGATCAAGGTCACAAATTGTAAAGTACTAGCACGCAAACAACGTGGAATTCTGAACATCATCAAAATAAGAAAGTTCATATATCTAGGACATGTTAAGAGAAATGATAAATAAATACAAATCAAACGCCAAAAATTTGTATCAGTCAGCACCATGGTACTATTTTGAATAGCAGTGGATGAAGTGAAAACGTTGTTATTGATCGCCAATGTTCTCGGAGAACAAGGCACTTAAAGGAGAAGTAATTTAGAGAACAGTTTCATCAATTGTTAATACTCCATTTCGGTTCGACTATTCACCAACCAGCATATTGGTCGATGCGTTAATTTTGGATTATAACTTACCTTAGTTGGATTTTTTGTAGTATCATCTTTTGATATATTCACATCTGTATATTTTTGGTAATTTTTTTTTTGATTTCATCTGACGAGAGTGCAGTTATCTTATAATTAGACTTTAAGTGCTTTGAAGTTTGTCTTGCTAGAAAAACTGAATTATTTCATGTAGTTTTTATCTTTATGTTTTGGTTTTTGAAAAACATTCGTCGTAGTATTTGAATTTTCTGCATATTGTTTATATGTATGTTCACATTACAGTAAGCGAAGTGATAACATCAAAACGCTGTTATAAATTATGCAATAAGTAGTAAAGAAATTGTTTTATAATCTACAAGTCTCTTAAAATGTTTATTTTATTAAAGAAATGTACAATTTCAAATTGTGAAAATTTCTTGCTTTAAGGCGCTACTACTGATAACTTGCCTCCCGGAGTATTATATCGAGTAAAAGCTACATATAAATACAACAGAGAAGATTCTGATGAATTGTCGTTTGATGTAGATGAAATCATTCAAGTTGTCGAATATGATGATCCGGAAGAACAGGTTAGTTAAATTTTATATCCAGTTACCTATTAATGTAAGCAAAACCTTTGTTAAAATAGGAAGAAGGATGGTTGATGGGTATTAAGGAAAATTCCGGAGATAAGGGAATGTTTCCTGCGAATTTTACGAAGCCATTGTAAATTGAGTAAAATGTACGATTTTATAGAAGATGTTAATGTAATTTTAAATATTACGTGCCTTTCTTTAATTAATAACATTTTGCCATTTTGATTTGTTAATTTTTATAAATCTAAACTAATTTTATCGTTGTTGATATTATGCTATTATACATGTGTTATGAGTAAATAAATAATTAATAATCGAAGTACAACTAAACGAATTCTATTAAAAGAGTTTGTCAAGAGGTTTTATTTATAAGCCTTTATAATTATTTTATTCGACTAATAAGTTAAAAAAACATTTTTTTTCTTATTTAATTCTGAAAAGTTCGCGTTTCACGATGAAGCGAAAGTACGGAGAAGTACAAAGATGTTTTGTGATTGAGTGCTCATCACTACCACTGATTAAGCTTCTGCTTCAGGAGGGAATATATTTAAAATTATATTTATTTTCATTTCCTTTTGATAAGTATCAAATTAGATCGAATATATGTTGTCAGATAATGTATCATAGTTTCTACACTATACAAACCAAGCTGATCAACAGTAGCAACGATGCCGTTTGAGGCAAATTTCGCTTCAATCTTTATTATCTTCTTCTAATTTTCCAAAGCGCAACTGAGCTTAGCCAATTAATTAATAACATTTAGCCTTTTTCTTGCGATAACTACAACCACAATAATTTCAAGAAAAAATGTCACTAATCTGGACGAGTTAAATTTATTTTGAATACATGTGCAGAGTATGCAGTACTTTCATACAAGCAAAATTTGATCATTTATTCATTCATTGCGTGAACATTACTTTGAGCAGAATTTCTGAACGGTTGATTATCATGGATGGAATGCCACTTCGATAAAATAAGGTTTGAATCATCATAAGATTCACCGCCGGATTATCCATTAGGCAGCATAGGCAACTGCCTATGGGCACCGACGCCTTGGGGGGCGTCGCGACGAAACAAAACAACCATATTGTATCAAAAATAAAGTAATAAAAATTATGTCAATTATTCTATTTTTTGAGTCTTAATTATTTTATTCCTGATATTCTGATTTTGCCGTTATTCAAATAAAGTGTGAAAATTGAAAGTCGATGTTTTATCATTGATTATAAACTTATGCTTTAGTATAAAACTAACTGAACATGCTTGCACGTGTTCCAGTCCCAGCCCGCGGATGTTGAAAAAATAGATTCGCCGCCGTCCGTTTTTGCATCCCAATTTGATTGTTGATGTTCTAGGGAAAGTGTTGAACCGAGGGTCGATATTTCATGGTTTGGTAAAAGAAAATTCCGGGTACTTCATAACAAAGCGTGAAAATAGGCGTCATTTTTAGTAATATAGTTATATCATTCATTATAAAAAATTCGGTTATATCTTCTAAAATACATGTACAATATACATTGACATGCTATGTATTTTTAAACCTCTTTTCAAACCGTAAGGAAAATGTGGTGTATTTCATTTTAAAAAATGTATGTTTATGTTGCCACGACTTTTGGAACAGCCTGTATAACCGAAAATATTTTTCTAATGTGCACTCAGTAACTAGAATAATAAATGTAATAAATTTTGAAAGTTTTTTTTTCCAACGATATTATCCTGTCAGAAGAAAGATTTATTATATAGGTATATACTAAGTAATATATAACTGTCTTACCCGCGAAATCATTTTTGAATATGATTTGTCTGAATTTTTGATAAACTGAAATCCTAGAATATGATTAATTGTAATTATGTCGTTTTCAAAAAATACTATTTATCCGTTTGCTCGTAATTTTGAACATAACCAAAATGTTGCCCTAGCTTTTTGCAGTGATGCCTAGCCTTGTGATGTAAACGTTCACGTTATATATAGGACAAGATGGTGTAAAATTGAGACACTTAAGTACGCCTAAAAATTAAGTTTTAATATTTTATTTTTTAGGTGTCCTATTTTATCAAATTCATGATAAAAAAATATGTATCATATCCAGATTTTATCAGGGAGTATTTTCAAGGTAAAGTGTTTTACCAAGTTAAATAATTTTTCTGAATAAAAATTAAATACCGTCTCATTTTTACTCTCTCTTTGGGGCAATACTAAGACAGGCATGGGTAAAAATAAGACGCAGTATTTTCAGATGTATATGTAAGGTTGTGTGATATTTATTATTGCTGGGGTAATCTAAGAGGGTCTAGTTGAAAAATGAGACATAAGTTCCGAGCACGATGATTCAACATAGCTACTTAACAAAAGTTTACCGCTTCATCTGTGGCTTCATTTTAAAAGTTTTTAAGATGCGACGTGAACAGAACAGAACAGAAAAATTATCGAAGCATAATGCTAACCTTAATTTTCCTGAGAATATACAGGTCGATTGTAAATTCAGGGCCACTTGATGATTTCCTCTTTTATTATCCATGATAGACAAAAAGTTTATTAAGAAAAGTTTTACAAGTATACAGGATTAGTATTTTCCAAACTTTGCCAAAAAATGGCTGACTTCCAGTTAAGCGGAAATGACATCAACTTTATTTTCTAAATTAATCATGTAGTACCTATTTTTAGGCTAAAGTGATTCTTTGATAAATTCTCTTTAAAAAACTAAAATACAAGTATAGCGCTAAAGTTACTAATAAATTAGTTGTTTATTATTCAAAATCTAAAGAGATGGTTTCGATTGGTACAATCAATCTTAGAAGGCTGTGAAAACTAATGTGCATACATTATAATTCAATTGTAACTTTTGTTAACGTAAACGTTATACAGGGTGTTGCTATATTCGACCGACAACCCTCTATCCCAGAGAGGTCTTGTAAATTGGTGAATTTTGATATAGGAACATAAACCCTTAAACGGCTTAGCTGCTACAGGGTGTTGAAAGTTTAAAATGTTCTTTCAAATTTGGTGACTAATGGGTTAGTGACAACTTTTACCCTCCTACTTTTTACGCCACTGAATTTTTTAAAAATTCTCTAGTTTTTTGGTCAAAAAGTAATAACATTTTATGGTGCTAAAATGAAGGGTCTTGAAGATATTTGCTTCGAAACAAGTCTGCAAGTATTGACATATTCCAAAAGTTATTATGTGCAGTGGAATTTGCTTGTCGGCGTTTTGCTAAACCATTTGCTTCAATCCATACTATTAATTGGATTTTGATAAAAGGTTGAGCGTAAATTGTTCAAGAAGTAATACAAACTATCTTAAAGGCATTTTTGATGTATTGCAAATTTTTAATTTTTATTTACTTTTTCGACCAAAAATGAATAAAGAATTTAAAAAAATTATTTGCTCCAGTGGCGTAAAAAATAAGAGGGTAAAAGTTGTTACTAACTCTTATAGCGCGCCGCTTGTAAAATTTTTGAAAAGTTTTAATTTATGTTAAAATATGACTTTCGAGAAGAGAGAATTGGTCATTTTTGATTTATTGCAAATTTTTAATTTTTATTTTAAACTTTCAACACCCTGTATCTCAGCAACTAAGCCGTTTAAGGGTTCATGTTCCTATATCGAAATTCACCAATTACGGATCTCTCTGGGGTAGAACGTTGTCGGTCGAATATAGCAACACCCTTTATAATTGCAACGCGATCATTACATGTTGTATTGAAAAATGTAGTTGATGGTTTATTTTTTAGCTCCTTTTTACATTAACACAAATGTTACAGAATAGAGTCCAATGCCAAGTCAACATTTTAATTATTTAAAGCATTTGTAACGGAAGTTCTTATTTATTTCAATAATTGAATTATTTTGCTTTCGAAAACGAGTAACTAATTGAAAATAAAATAGTAAGTCACTTTTAACAGATCAACACAAGGACAAAGTCAAGAGTTAAGACCCTTACATAAATACTGATTACTAGTTCTTCAAATGTCATAGGAACAGCATAGGCCAAAGGTCTATGAATAACATCTTCAAATAACGATTTAATTACACATTTTGATGCCAAAATATATCAAGAACTATTTAAATTTATAAACAACAAATATTGGTATCAACAAAGAAGAATCAACTAGTGTTGACAATAATAATAAATTGCCGTTTCTTTTAAAGATAATGACCACAGTAGTAGGAGACGTCAGTAATCAATCGGGGTGCGCCATTTACTCCGAGGTTGGCAGTAACGACTAGAGGTCGGACGATACCGACGAAGAACTCGTTTCATATGAAACAGGACGGTAAATAACGCATTAAAGCCTTCGGTGAACCCACGGGAGCCTCAGCCACCCTCGACAACGTTAAAATGCGTTCACGAACGTGACGAAAACAACATTTCTTCGAATGGCTGGACCCTTCAATGAAGAATGGAGGGCCTGTTCATAGGAGTAGACGAAGTTAAAATTTTGAAGACCGTCCACCGCGTTCGCGTTATTACACTTATCCACCATAGGTATTAAAAACGTGTCACTAACGGCACCGACGTAATGTTTCCATGCCAAAACGTCAACATAATAATGTCATTCCGTAAAACATGCAACATATTAAGCGCCGTGTAGCGAATTCCACGAATGAAAGAGAACGCACCCGTAACCGAACTGGTGTTGAGTAGCTGAGCAGTTAGCGAAACGCACATCACTCACAGAAGCCGGAGGTGATCTCAATAAAAATTCCAAAGCGTTAGAAATGTCCGCCACCGGTTTCATTATATGAATTTGCGAGTTGTACAATTAAAGGTACGAACACTAATTCGCAATCTTTTTTAAAATTACGGGCGACGTAGTTGTAAAATATCCATGTTTTCGTAAGAAAAATGGATAGAAAGCGACGACGTTAACAGCACTCGCTACCAAACGGGTCGTCGGGTCCCGTACGTTGAATAAATAAGCACCAGCGTGTGGAATTAAATTTATTCCGACGTGTAATTGAGTCGACATAACATAACCGAGAGAACCGCGCTCTAACATCGAGGATAAAAAGTCGTTAATATTGTCAGAATGCCATGGTTAATCACACAGTAAAAATACAAAGTCGACATTTAATGTCGATCGCACATACGCCGAAGATGTTGGTCAAACCATGCAGTGAACTAACGCCAATCTTGACAGTAAACGTTAACAAAGGTTGGCGAAGGCGTCCACGGCTCAGAACAAGTCGCTTACGAAACATATGACCTCGTAGGACAACCGACATTCAAAGAATTTATCAAAGGAACGATGACGTTATGCATTATCTTCTCCTTCCAAGTAACGACCGGAGCGGACGGATCAAACGTCACTTCCCTGTGGTCTTGCGGAAACTTAATGCACATAAAAATTTGATCCTCTTCATGACCACCCAACAACATTTCCTGAATTTTACCACGTTTCGAAGTCCCGAAGATTGCGTTGTAAAACTTCTTGTTCAAAGTTGGTTTACAGGATTTAACTCATTCGTAATATGGAATATTTGACGATTAAGATCAAAAGCACCCAAACCCGAAGCGGTGACGCACAATAAGTTGACGTCCGCACCTAACCGCATCAAATGGTTGGAGTTCATGTTCCAGCAATAAGAAAATATAACAAGTACAAAAACAAAACCGATAACAATAACAAACACTCGAGTAAGAAACAAATAAAAAACAATAACAAAAATATGGGCCATCGGGGACGCTCGCTGTTTGCTCCGTGGCGGGGCCACTTCTTCGGATCCACCTGTAGCAGGGGCCACCGCAGCAGGCACGGGCCTGTCTTTCAGCAAGCCCGACGCAATTCTCCGAGTATGCCTCTTCCTCCTGCCTTCCTAGAACTGGTCCCGACTTCCACCGGAACTTTCTCTATTACTACTACCAGCTCTACCTCCTTTAGTCACCTCTACCTCCCTACTACATCCTACGCTCAATCCAACTGCATTTGCTCCTTCTGTGCCGCTACACTCCTTTCCACCAACATCACTTAATAAATTCGGAACTTTCATACTGTTCCCACGAATATGGCCATGCGAAGATAAATTTCCCCTCCCACCAAATATAATATATTAACCTAAAAAAAAATAACACCACAAGTTCAAACTTTAATACCAACCTTTTTTCATATTTTATGAAGTCTTTGACTTGATTGACTTCTGACAAGTCTTTCAGGACTAATTTATCCACAAACACAGTGTCTGGTAAACCAATTAAAGTATCATTATTGCGAACAATCTGCCTGTTTTCCATTCTTTCAATTTTATTTTTTGATTCATTAATTTCAAACTTAATTTCGGTTTGTGTTTTCAAAATCGTTTGTAACAGTTCTAAAATAACATTACATTAAATAAACAAAAAGTACTGAAAAATCATTTTTACCAATACTGTTCATCATGTTGGACGAAGTCGCCAAGGTAATCCTGGAAGACTGCTGTACATCTATTAAGAGAAATGTATTTTTAAAATCGGTTAAATCATTATGCAAACAATTACCTCTGCCTATGATATGATCTGACTCATTTGGAAAAGTAAAAATTGTTCTATTTACTCTATTTGGAGGTTCTTTTTCTTCCTTCTACATCGTACTCTTATATAAAACTGTTTTTTCGGAGGGGTTCAATATATGATTCGTCTTCTGACATATCCAAGTTTGACGTATACAAGCCTTTATCATAAATATCTTTGCTCTTTGCAAATATTTAATGTGCTACTTCTTCAATTCTGTATGACACCAACAATAATTTTCAGAAATATCTTTACCTTCATAAATAATTTCACGAACTTTAGTTTCTCTCATTCCTATTGGATATTTATATTGTGTATTGCCCATATTTGCCCCTACAGAAGGTACAAAATCAATTGCATCCTCGTTACACCGCACAATAACCTCCCACATCTTTTAGTTTTTAGAACCAAACAAACGAACAAACAACAAATAATGATGACAATCGATTAGAATATTATGTTGCTAATGAAAATATAAGATATTACATTTAATTAATTTTTTGTGACCTAAAGCTATATACTATTACATACTATCTACAGTCATTTTTAGTTTATATGTAATAAATCAAATGATTAGTATAGGAAAAAACAAAACATTTACTTTTTATTTCTGATATAAGAATTTGTTGTAACATATGATTAAAAATGTTAAATTTATAGACCCCTAAACGATTAGAAGGTATTGGATAACTATAAAAATTAAAAAAGTTCAGTGGAGACAAATCCAGAAACATGAAATTCGTCATTTATATCAACAATCCTAAAAAAATTATTTGTCTTAAGGAAAACTTAGCAATCTCTGTTTCGGTTTAGGACAATTTTAAATTTTGAAAATAATATTGTCTTAAAATTTTGATTTACTATGAATCATTTATTTTCTGAAATCTCCTCATACTTAACAGAAATATTTTCATATATTCTTTTGCAAATTTGTGCACATGGGCGATTTGTTCGCCGCAACAAAGATTTGAATTTTTCTAAATAGTTTTCGAGCGGAAAACAATTGAATTCATTTAAAGTATCATTAAAATACATAACGTCGTCTGATAAATGTATCAAATTGTGTACGTTGTATACAAGTGAATCAGGGCTGTATAATTCTGAAGTCATTTTAACAAAATGTATGAGCAATTCTCTTGCTGAACTAATCCGTTCGACATTAATATAAGCAGATGTCATGAAAATGCGTATTGCGCAATGAAATAAAAGAAAGTGTTCATTTAAATCTTATGGAAGAATACCTTTTAAGATGACAGGACCTATATACAACGGGATATATCGTTGTTGTATTAAACTTGCAAGAAAAAAAAATAAGAAAGAACGACAAAATGGAATTCAAATTACCACAAGTAATGTCCTGGACTGGAAATGTGTCTGAAAATTTAAGCAAAATTTGAATATTTATTTAATAGCTTCGGGTTACATAGTAATAAATACTATCACAGGAACAACTCAACGTCGGCGGATTTGCTATTGGGAAGAGAACGGCATGTTTGAAGATTAGAAGTTCAGGATCGTATTTAGAGATTTTAATTCTAACGAGTGATTGTACCGAAGTAAGAGCATTATAGAAACCCGGATGCCCGAGTACATTTAGCTAAGAAATTGATTAATGTCCTTGTGTAGGTTTTAGTACAAATATGTGAGTATATACTATTGAATTTTTATTAACATGTCAGCAAGTACTCATGAATGGAAGAACATTGCAAAGGAATTTGAAACATGGAATTTTCCAATATGCATTGCTATAGTGCTATGGTCATTTTATTACAATTACTACATTACAACTATTAAGGAACACACAGCATTGTTCTATTGGAACAAAATCCCATTAACAAAAATGGCACAATAAGGTGCAAGTCGCTGAACTAATAATGCAACTCACATTAGAACAATTTTTTGTAATTACTTTAATTCGTCTGATGGCAGTGTAGAGTGACAAAATAGATCAATTGGCATTTTATAATTATTGCAGACTCTGGCATTGTTCTTTTTTGTTATGTATGATTATCTAATAAATATAAACAACAAGTATGTACTTATTGTTAACGTATTTAGAAGTAAATTAATGCACGAAAGTTAAAAATCTAATTAGGTATTGTAAAACTTAAAATTAATTATTTTTTTGAAGACCATTCCGGTGAATTCCACGAATAGTATATTGCAACTCAATTTTTTGAGCTGAGTTGCAACAAGTTTTCGGCTGTTTTCTCCTAACTTTTCTTTTGTACCGCTTCCATTACAAAAATTGAAAATACTTACCTAAGCTGAACTTACTCAGGCAAACTGTGTTAAAAATTGTCTCAAAAATAGAGCAGGTTTATGTTTTATGACAAAATCTAAACACACGTATTGGTTCTTTGGTTAACCAATGCTTAAAATCTGTGCGTTTAACTTTATTTTTGTAAAATTTCCAGACGCATAGTACATATGCTACGTTTTCGTTAGAGATGTGTGTGGTACTTTCAAATATTTTACTTATAAATGCGCAGAATTTCACACCAATTATTTTTCTAAAAATAGTGTCAGTATCAAACAGAAATATTTTGAACAAATCAATATTCTTCACAATTTAGATTGATCCAAAAATTGTACAATTTCTTGTTCAAGAAACGATTTCAAATTCAAATATGGCGTGTCTGATCTAGTCTGAGAACATGGCGAATACCAATGCGCGAGATGGGATGCGCGTACTTTCCCCTTCCACGAGAGTTGTTCCTCTGGATAATATCTTTACTCTGTGACTAAGCGTACGCGTACTGAAACATTTGAATTGCAACCCTGTACCGTTGATTGAAATATTGGTAAAGATAGTCAACCGCTTGTATTTGCTTGTATCACGGATGCAATTCACATATGCATGTTGGGTTGCGTTTTTGTTTACTTTTTCACCTGTACTGAAGCGCTAAGTTATAATGTGTACGATTCTTGAAATAGAATAGTTCAATTTATTCCACCGTTGTAAAAATGGCGCAACATACAATCCGTAAAATTTACTTTTGTCAATACAATGTTGCAACGTTTTCAAATATTTAGTAAACGTATTAACTAGTAATTAAAAGTGACGAATTTTTCATTTATGAATAATACCATTGATGATACATATCTTGGATTTTAATGACAATGTTTTTTTAATAATTTACTAAAATACATGCGAAGCGTTATTTGTTAAAACAGTTTGGTTTGGTCGGTGTTAGATAAATAAGAAACAATTATTTTACAAATTATGCTTGCACTTTATTTTTAACTTGCAAATAATAATGTTGACATTTGTTTGTCATTTAATAACTTCGTTAGGAATAAAGTAGAACATACTGGGAGAAATACCACTAGAGTTCAGAAACGCAAAATTATTGGTTTTGTATCTACTTGTTTTACGTGTTCAGTTGAAAAGGATTTTAAATAAAAATTGGTTTTCAAATTTTTCAATTCAAAAGGCAACAAGTTACCGTGTTTTTAGGGAAAGTGGGTTCCACTAGACCTTCAAATTTAAATTCACTTGGTAATAAAACCTATTCCTATTACTTCTAAAAATAAAAGTACTAGATTTTAGCTTGAGGTGTGTTGTCTCCCGACGCGGTGCGGATAATACGTGTATAATACACTATTCTTTTCTGTGACGAAATAAATGACGATTTAATATTGAAAAATCATATTACAATAGAATTAGAAAATTATTGAGGAAATTTGGTGTTAAAAATAGTACTCACTTTTTCCCGAGGGAAAAAATAATTTACGAAAAGTGACACTTTGTTATCTGTTAGTAGAGATAAAAGTTAGGATTTTACTCTTTGAAACTGTATCAAAATATCATGGTTTCGAATTAAAATAGTTTAATTAAAGTAAAAATAGCTCATTAATTATAAACATTGTTTCAAAAATTACAATTCCAACTGATCTAAAATAATAGTAATAATTTACAAACAATTTACACATAAATAATAACGTACCTAATACAATGCTATACATAAAACATATCCAAACATTTACACTTATTTATGCAGATAATATTCTTATTTTACGGTGTGGTTTTGTGACATCACTGTAATTATAGCTATTAGAAATATGTTTATTAGCCTCCCACTTTAAGGTTCGATATAGTTTTATTTTAACCAACTGATCGATAATTAACAGTTTATGAGTGTCGCATTCTCTGAACCATGAATTCACACTGCTGTTGAGACATTTTTTATACGGAGTTTAATTTTTTCCAATAAACCATAATCTGTTTTAAAAGATGAAATTCTTCAGTAAAAGTTTCAATAAAAAAACACAAATTTTGAGAATTCGGGTGATGGTCTGTGTAAGTATTTAATTCCATCAGATTTGCTGTAATCTTTATATAGAATTAATGATTCGTTCACATTGAAAACACTTGAGTCGTTAACTGTTAGCATTTCCTTACACGTATTACAATGTACTTTTTATATATGTAGTGACTTAAATAACCCGCAACATACGACACTGAACAAGATTCTAAAGAACTATTAATTACGACATTGTCTTCATTGATTTTGTTCTCCAGACAGGTTCTAGACGATCTCTTTGTTTCATTATTTTCTACACTTTCATTTGTCCCAATTTTGTTATCCTCTTCCTCATAGTTAGTGTTAAATTGTTCATCTATACCATATAGTATCTCGTCGTTATCTTTTCACAATTCCCTTGTTCTATTGGTATTTGCAAGCGAATGTGCATGTTATGTTGTAATGCAAGCCTAAATTCGCGGGCAGACGGTTGGGCATTATAACCTCCTCTAGCACGAATCATTGAAAAAGCATTTTCTAGAGGATCTTGATTTATTCGTGACGTTAAAAAGTACAAAGTTCCTTCTCCCTTTAAGTCCTCCCACAGACTTAAAATTGAATTTATAGTCCATTGGAAACCTGCGATACAGTATATATTTTTCTTTCTACACCGTTCTCATAAAACTTGATGGAATTGAAGTATTGTACAGAACGTTTCAACGTTTCGCATGGCATGTCTTTAAAAACTGAAAGACCACGCTTGTAGGGATTCGGATCATTTACTGAAAAACTATTTAAACAGTCAAAAATGTTGTTAATTGTTTTAAAAAAGATGCAGTATCTAACGCCGTATTACTTGTTAATTGACCCGTCATCACAGCACTGCTAATTGCTGCAGATACAGAATTGCTAAATACCTGAGCGGCGTATTTAACACGCATCTTTTGAAAATTTGATGGGTTAATATGTTTGTCCGTAATTTTTAACATGGATCTTGCTACACTGCTACACTGATCAATATAAAAAGTGTTGACAAAATCGGTCCACTGAATTTTTTATTGTTGACGACTATTTCCAGTTTGCTGTTCATGACATTGTTCCTTAAGCTTTTTAGTAAATGAGGAGGATCATACGCTACATATATTTTGTTATTGTCGATTTGAATTGTTGGATTTTCTTTTGTGGCGCCTAGACAAGATAGAGCACTTCTGTTATTAGATCCTTGGTCGCAAACTAACGCTCGAGGTTTCAATCCAATTTGAAACAACTTATGCATCACTTGCTTTATAAGAGTACATAATATTTCGCTTTTAACTGAACCACTACTGAGAAAATAACAAAATGGAATTTTCCAATTATACAATATTCCTCTCAAATAAAAAACCAATCCATGGTTACTTAAAAACGGTTTACGTCCTAATTCCCCTAAATCTTGATATCCTTCGACGTAGTCCCAATATTGGTTATAATTTAAATTTCGTTTTAAAGTAATTTCGTCACACATTACCACGCACTGCTTTTCTTTGTCTGTCATTCCTTCAACTTTTTTTTAATTTTTGTATAAGAACATTATTTGTCCCCGATCTTAAATTAACAATTTTCAACCACGACTTGATTGTTGAAATTGCTGGCAAAACAAATCCTAAATGGTTCAACATAAATTTGTAAGCGGTAGGCGATTTATAATACAATGATAATGCCAGTTGTTTTTCTGAATCCTTCCATGGAGTTCGTGTTCGATGAAAACATTGCATATTAATAAATGTCTTCAAAGCCGGTTTTTGTTTTTTAAAAGACCCGAAATTGTGCTGTTTTGAAGTTTGCGCTTCAATCTAAATATTTCACACTTTTGACTATTCAATTTATTTTTAAACTTTTAATTTTAAAAGAAACGGTTGTCTGTATAGGTTTATCAGAACTTATACTTGCACTGATTGTTGCACTTTGAAGAACATTCACAAAGGAGGCATCACTAACTGAATCGGCGTTGTTCTCAATTTTTTTCTTATTGGCTGACAGAAAATAGTTGTAATTACGTTGCAAATACTTTCCGCTAGAAAATATATTTTCATAAGTTCGCACATTATCAGATTTATAAACTGTCAGAACTTCTGGTGATTTCTGAGTAGGATTTCTTTCTAATCGCAAAGACTTCGATGTATCCTGTTTAGGTTCATCTGCAATCAAAGCAAATAATTGTATTTCTTGAAATTTGGGCTTTTTAAAAGAACTTTATTTATGTATTGGCAAAATTTTTAATAAAAAATGAAAGTATTTCTTGAAATTGATTTTGTAATTTGTACTTTGCGATACCAGTAGTGGTGAGAAGATTGAAGACATGAAAGTGGTTAAAAGTGTTATGTAAAAAATTGAGTTTTGAGAACGTTAAGATACTTCTCACCACTGGGTACCTACCAGACCGCTACCAATAAGTATTAGCAAATTGTCATTGCTGAACAAAATTATTACTTACCCGAAACAAACTTCTTAGGAACTGCAGTAATATTAAGTTTCTTCTTCGCAGCGGAAGGATCTCGAAAACTACTAGATTCAAAATGCTTCTCACAGATTAATTTATTTCGTAATAAATTAAGATCATCTAGTAGTACTAGCTTTGAATTACCACAATTCATCACCCAATTTTTGCATCTATTTAGACAATTAGTAGGAAACCGATAAAAGCTGATCGTCGGGCAATTTTTTCTCGAATTATTGCAACCGTGATATACACAGCGATGACACGCAATAGTATTACTCATTTTAATGGATAAGTTTTTAAACCAGCAATCCGATCTTACATGTAAATAATAACTACCGAAATGTTTTAAAAAATCAAAATTACTTCGATTATTTTGTGTTCTTTTGATAGTATTTTGTAAATGTTATTACCATTGTTATTAGTAAAGCTCAGGAAATACATACTTAAAAACCAATCTTGATTGTAATATTTTCATTGTAACAAATAAACAGATAATCATTAAGCTTTGCATAGATGCTTCTTTAATGCGTTTATCATATCTTAAAATATAAGTACACCTAAAGTTGATATTGAAACAAATGTATTACGAGGAGTCTTCCGGATTATCGTTTATGAGTCACATTCCTTATCGGCTTAGTCAGAAATTCTACAATTGCATACTTTTAGCAACACCTTTAGTAAATGAGTAGGCTTGTTATAATATTGTTTAGATGCAAACAGTTGAGTACGTTAGATTGTAATATAAGAAAATTCAACATTCGTTCCAACATAAAAAGGGATAGCGTTTCTATGTTAAAAATTTTAATTTCAATGACCAAAATTTAGAAATTTACTTGCGTAAGCCTAATAGATTTTAAAACATTTTCAACGGATAAACGATGTTAATGTAATAAATATATGAGTATGGAATTTTCAAAAGTATTTAAAGAAATTGTTTTTTTTGGGAGAACGTTTTTCAACGATTTCTTTACGAAATTAATACTTTTAAATCTGCAGGTTTTTTCATAATAATAAACTTTATTCACATGTGTATGTATACAATCTTTGTACATATATGTGTTTGTCATGATGGTATAACCATTGTTATAACCTTACGTAAGAAAGATACAAATAAATATTATTACATTGAACAATTAACAGACAATAGAAAAAAATATATAACAAAGGACACACATTTAATTAGTACGTCGACAAAAATCAATAAATTCTTGTATATTGTAGAACGCATGTTTTTGTTTGTTTGTCAACATTGACTCAATGCACCAATATTTCAATCAACGGCATGATGCATTGGCAACAATGTCGTGCCTTAGCATAAACTATCAGCAAAATTACAGTTTTCTATTTCACATTTATCGGCAATACTGTTCTGTAAATTCTACAATACAATTGACGTATTTTCTTAGCACAAAGCGATACTACCGACCTCTGATGTTTAGAACAAATTTCGGGGTCGCATAATCCCGTAAGGTTGACTATCTTTACCAATATTTCAATCAACGCCTGTACCCAGTAATATAATAGTTTTTTTGAACTCACTACCTCGAAAACAACGTCTGACGCACTGTGTAGTCAAGCAGGAACGCGTGTTTCCCGGTTTAGCCGACCGGGAAACACACAGTGGTGCCAACCCTTTCAAAGTAGAAAAGTTTCATGTTACCGCGATTATTTCATAATAAGACACATATCGTGTCGTTTTATATGTTTCTTATTAAGTAACTGAAAGGATAACATCAACAACAAATTTCGTTTTATTGTACGATCGCACAATTTTGCAACCAACTTAACGTAAATGTCAAATGTAGTATTTCCTTATTATAGTTCATCTCGTGAAAGAAAATTGGTCTGATAATTTGACGTTTGAAAATTGTTATCGGTGCACCTGTATGTAAAGTGGTTTTGACATGATTGTGTGGATTTTGTGTAGACCATGTCCAATAGTCGCAGAGCAAAAATAACCTCAATAACAAAATCGAGCCAGAGAAGGAAACTGTCTGTTCCGTTTCAAAACAGATTAAACATATTTTATTAGATTTTAAATAAAGTAAGTGACATTTAGAATTAAATTAATGTATACAGTATCTTAAACAAACAACTTAAACAGTGTTACTGTTATATATATTTATCGTACAGTTGGTGCAATTTGAAATTGTTATTCCAGAAGTTCCTAGAGGGTGAGAATCAGATAACGACTGTGCCACATTTACAGTATGAATGATATGAGATGGTCCCGGTGCTGGCTCCATTAAACGATCGGCAATACTAATTTTACTTTGAATGGAGTCACCAACGTAACTTTCAGCCACGCTTGAAGATTTCCATCCTCCAAATTTTTAAGTGTTAGCAGATCTCCACCTTTATCAGCCAACAGAGTTGCTGCACTTCTTCGAAAACAGTGGCCAATGTAGTCTTTTGGATTCTCTAACTGAAGGAATTCGGCTACTTGGCTAGAATTCTACCAATTGTATTAAGCCCTACTGGTGAATTAATACATTTGCCGTTTCTGTAAGTGCAAAAAAAAACGTTTGTTTGCCTCTGATCTTACATTTCTATATTTTAGCAGCAAGTTTATCCATTGGGGTTTAGATACTGCAAAACTTTGAGGAACATTTGTTTTTATTTCTGGTACATTGACGAGAATAACTTCAGATTTGAACTCGATATCATTAATTGACATTTTGCACAACCCTTCACGACGACATGCACCGGAAATACCCATTATTACTACTACCTATAAAATGAATTAGATACTTAGTTTATATGTATTTATAAAATATGTTGCTTATTCCACACCTTCATTAATAGAAATGAATTGTCTGGGGCCTCAACAATGAACTTATCAATTTCGTTATCGTTTAAAACTTTGGATTTTTTGTTTTAAATTGTACGTTTCCTTCTTTAAAAAGGCCATAAGTTTTGTAAATTTTGAAATGTCAATGTTATTGTGTATTATCAAACAGGACTTTAACATAGAATAATGCGACCAAAGAGACTTTTTACTGGAAAACGTTTGAAAATATCCCAGTAAACAGTTTTCAGTGTATTTACTGATTTTATGTAATTTGCACCAGTCCAGAAACTTTGAATACACGTTTTTTTGACTTATCCGGCAATAAGTTTTCTATCGCCTTTTCGCCGTTTCTCTTATTTCTGGTGGTGTAAATTCAATTTCAGAATCAGAAGACATAATTAATATTTTTAATTGTAAAATAATTGTAACACAATAAACAACTGTCAAAATTGCAATTGTTTACCTACGGTTCCTTTGATCATTTTTTTTAAATAAAACTTCAATGAAAGTTAGAAATTTATTTGAGAATTATTGTTTTATGTTCGTTTCAAAAAATATTTTACAATATTCATGCGTGAACAATTTTCTCGCGTTCACGCAGATTAAAAACTCGCTCCCTTCGGTCGCTCGTTTTTCAAAATACGTTCATGCGGGAACATTGTGTTCCCGCACTTATATCGTAAATAATTATTTCATAACCCCCAAACAGCACAAGTGCATGTAATCAAGAGGGAAGTTGTGTATTACGTCTATACCTCTAATATTTAATTAAAGTTAGTGTATCTAGCAAATGATGATTTTTAAATACTTTTGATCTAAAATTTGTATCGGTCCTTAAAATTGAATCCATTATATTCAAAAATCATTTTTCTATTTATTTATGAACTACAAATGGCTGTACAATAATACATTTTAAATGTAATCTACATAAAATAGGCCATAATTGTCAGTTACAAATTAATGGTAGAGTTTTTAAAAATACTTGTTCGCAATACATCATCATTTAAATATAATTCTAACATAGGAATGTGACACACCAAAATAGTAGAAACTGCCATTTGTACCTCTTGAAGATTTCATAGTTATTATGTTTAACTTCAGCTTTGCTTGTAAAATTGTATGGGCATCTTTAGGAAGATTTAATTCTGGGATTATATTGTTGATTCCTTTTACTAACGAATTTAATTGTGTCAAATTAACATTTTTTTCTATTGTCCATGAATTAAAAAAATTCATAATTAATTATTTTTATTTTTTAGCTTAGAATTACATGTATTGTCAACGTTAAAGTCTACTAGATCTACTCCGTACACATTTATAACAGTGCTGTTTTCGGTGCTGTTTCTGTTAAAGTTTCCAACAGTAGATAAAGTACTACTAAGTTTCTTATTAACAAATCTGTACTTTGAACAGTACCTTTTGTTTAACATAACTGATATATTGCATCTAGACTACTCAATTACACTAAGATATGTAACATTCGATGGACACCTCAGTTAATTTAATTGAAATCTTCCACGTGTAACGGTAACGGGAAAATGTCATGATTACAAATTTGAAGTAAAAGCTGAGGCGTACTCACCACAACAGACGAGAAATCACACCTAGACCACTTACTTTTCTGTGCCTAGACAAACAAAAAATTAAAAGAAGTGAGGTTAACAAAAATAAGTTAATGGCGCTAAAATGTAAAGCTTGTAGTTTTTGAATGAATTGGAAGGTGGCGGTTGTCACTTTTCCCGCGTTGGTTTAAAATACGTATAAACGCAAAATAGTCACAAGTAACACTTCATTATAATACAAAAAATTCAAAGCTGTCAGCACTGTACGCGCGTTCACTGTACGCATTTATATATACAAAACGTTTTACTATAACTAATCTTGTATGTATTGGTAAGTACATTAGTAAAACATTAGACTCCCAAGGGCAAGTGGATGTTATTTATACGGATATACCTAAGGCCTTTGATCGTATTTCTCATGACATTATTTGGACCAACTCCAACAATTTGGATTTGACCATTCACCAATCTTACTACTTCAGACGTATTTGAATAATCGTTATCTAAGTGTTACTTATAATAATTTTATTTCTCTGCCTATTATACCAACATCAGGTGTTCCTCAAGGTTTTATCATTCGGCCACTTTTTTTATCCCTTAATTTAACGTTCAAACATCTTTTATTTCTTGATGACTTAAAAATTTTTACTTCAATATCTACTATTGGGGACATTTACAAGACAATTTGAATAAATTGCAACAATGGTGCTCTGATAACAAGTTATCGTTGAATATTGGAAAATGTACAATAATAACATACACTGAATGAACATTTATATACTAAATTATTTTGTGGAAAAATGGATTGAAAAGGTAGACCGATTAGATGGCCTCCTCTAGGTCTCCTGATTTAACGAAAATAATTTTTTCTATTTTGGTTCGCTTACAGAGCTATAAAAGCACCCAAATGAGTTATTTTATAGAAATTTGAGTTCTTTTATAGAAATAGAACAATTTTATTCCGAACGGTGGTAACACTGATAACGTCCAAGCTGTCATTACGTTCGGTGTGCATCTTAGAATTAATGTTCAGTAGATTTATTTATCTACTTATTTTTATTTCCACCCATTTTTTTAATGAATCATATGATAAATGTACTAATTAAATTTAAACTAGCATTTAAACCAAAGTTTAATGAAAATATTGCCACCTTAGCAATTACACTTCAAAATTCCTAAATTTAAAAACTCTCGAAAATTTATTTTAAAATCAATCTGAAAAGCCTAAAATAGAAAAAATAGTATAAAGAATTCGTTTCAGAAGGCATTTTAGCGACTCGTACTTTCGAAAACTCCCGCTTCGCAGCTCGTTTTCGAGACTGTGCCTCGTCTTATATAAAATGCGTCTTTGAAACTAGTTCTTTAATATACTATTTTGTATGCGACTATATTAAAGATAGAGTTTATATAAAACACTTACTACCACTAAAAGAAAATATGATGCAGAGAATTACAAAATGAATTAAAAGAATAGACACAAATGTATTAAGAAATTTAAGTCGATCTTTTGAAGATCGTTCAAAAATGTGCATTGATGTACAATGAGGCCATTTTCAACATTTTTTGTAATTCTGTGTTTGTTTTTTGTTAAAAGTTCATAATTTTGTTTCATTTTACTTGTTAAAATTAATATTAAGTATCTTTATAATCTAAATGTCAAAGTCATAGCCAACTCGAATATTTTGTGTTTTTAATTAATGTTTTTTTGCAGAAAATCAAAAGTAAATTTAAAACACGAAATATCTCGGTGAAATATTAAATTTAAGAATAAGGAATGCTGTATAAAATTAATAGTGCCATTAATGAACTTTCTTATAATGATATAAATTACAGGGTGTTCTATTTAAAAAAAAATAAAGAAAATGATGTCACGGTGCTATGGACCATACTATATTCAAAATTAAGGTTTGTCAAAAAACTTAATGCTTTGAAAAGAAACTAGATGCGATTAGAAAATTGGTAAAAGGTAGAAAATATTTTTCCTTTCGTTTAATATTGTTGAATATAACTCGTTTTTAGGTTATAAATGGCATTATTTCTTAAAGTACTCTGTATAACGTATTAAACTCTTATGAGTGATGAGTAAAGTAAACTTCGCTTCGCTCTTAATGATAAACTCTATATAATTCACATTAAGAAAACTTAATTTTCTTTGTGCAGGGTAAACCAATAATGTTAAAATGTAGATTTGCAAAAATAAAAATAATTACTACAATAAACTATGATATTGTAACCCAGAAACTTCTGTTTCTTAATCAGAATAAAGGCCCTAATCGCACTTCCTTATTCATACTAAAGTAATGAACTTCCATTTAGCATCACATTTATCTACTGTCTTTAAGTGGTTTCTTTCAGTTGGTATCTTTTCCGCTGATATCAACGGATCCTGCACCAATTATGTATGAGACGGGATCTCGCTAAAATCGGATCTTTTTTTAATTTGTTAGGGCGTATGCCCTCCCGACTAAAAACGAAGTAATGTTCCGTTTTTTAGTTACATCTCAAACATAAACCAATCGAGGTCTGCGTTTGTAATTTATTCATTTATTCGTGTGTTACATTATCATTTTTCATTATTGTATTGTCCAGACCATAATATTTTCAGTCTACAAAATCAGAAAACGCCCTACTTAGATAGTCTTGCAACCAAACAAGACTTCGAGATTTTTCCTTCAGTTTTTGTTAAGTTGGCATTTATTCCACCCTCGTTTTAACGCAGTTTTTCATTGAATGTTCGATGTAGTGATATTACAAAGAAGTCTCTTTGCCTCTGCTCTCCAAATTGTTCCAGCTAATTTTTGAATGACATTATTTCTTGTTATCATATTTTGTGATAACATATTCCTCCTTCTCCTTAGAGGTTCCAAAATTTGTTGGAAAAGGGAAACACACCATGCATAGCAGCATGCAGCTTTCTTTTGTATAGTTCTCGTATTCTGCATACTAAACGTGATAAAGAAGGTTTCTACATACAGACTTCTTATACAATTAGACGAAGACGGCTTTTTAGGTGTCAGAGGAAAAATGCTTGTGGGCTTGAAGTACAATTCCTAAACGACGACTGTGGCGACTCTAGCAGTACGGCTCTAGTTGCGTGGCCTAAACCGTATTAGCCGTACAGACACATTCCTTTAGAGCGATAGGAGGCATCAGATAAATCAGATTTGGGATTAGGTAAAACATATTCTTTTGCAAGAAGGGGAGGAAGACACGGAATTGTTGGCCAAGTTAAAAAGAACAAAAAACCACATCCACTGTACCTATCAAGATGGAAGACGGGTTAAACATTTTAATACAGAGACGATTCAGTTTTTCCGTTCGAATAGAGTCCAGTTTGATTACCTATATATTCGCGAGTATTGAAACTGGCTTAAACAGAGAATCATGTAAGAAAGTCGAACAGCCCATCAGCTCTACAGAAAAAACTGGGATTAACGCTAAGGTAAGTCGTTGGTCAATAGAGTGAGATCGTAATCAACATCATCATTCAAAACAGACGGCGCTTGACGTGAAGTTCGAGTCACCAGAAGTAAGGAATTGGCATCATACTGTGGAAAATTTTGTGCCCTCTTACTTCTTCATCCTCGCACGAATTTGATGTACTGATGTAAACCAAAACAGTAAACACAGAACTCCGGTAGGCGCGGCTGTCACGACTAGACTGCAGTATAGTTCTACGACTCCAGTCGCACCAGTACAGCCGCTTCCGTAGTGCGGGTGCCGTACCAGGAATGTACTTATTATTATTATTATTATTATTATTATTGTTATTATTATTATTATTATTATTATTAAATTATTCCGTCTAATTATATATTATATGCGAAGCAGCATGAGTCACAGTCGCGTGGTTACAGCCGTTCGTTACTGTAGAAACAACTCATACTTATACTCTGTTCCAAACGTACGCAAATTAAATTAAATTGTTTATTGTTGCACAAAATTTCCAAAGATATTTTACTCGTATAACTCACATAAAATAAATTTATTATACAATAGTACAAATACATTAAACATTTTTTCGTAACATAATATAGTTCGCGCACACCCCTCAATAAGCAAAGCTTGTGTGGAGAGGTGGTACAGCTTAGCCATACTTAAGCGAATTTATGTTAAGCATAAACACAGACAAAACTAAAAGAAAATAGAAATCATATTAAAATAACCATCTAAACAAATAAACCAAAAGTTACACAAAAGTTAATAAATCAAAACTCAAAACTAGAGAAACTAAAACAGCTGTTCCTTTTCAAACGAAAATTATCAGAACGAGATCAATTATTTAAATTAAAGTAAGAAAAATTCCATTATTGAGGTTTAAAATTTAAATCAAAATTAAAATTGAAATTGAAATTGAAATTGAAATTGAAATTAAAATTAAAATTAAGTTTAAATTTACATTTAAATTCAAAAAATTAAATTATAAATACGTATTTACATATAAAAATTTATTTACCTACGTAGTATTGGCAAAAGAGTCTAGACTGGATGTTTTGTACTAGTAAATTGTTAAACAAAAGTGATTATACTTTATACAGTATATGCGGTGCGATGATTAATTGCAGTAATGTTACTTGGAGGCGAATTGAGGAATCAGGGGCCTGAGAAAGCGGAGTCGTTAGAAGCGGTTACCGTATTGAAACTTGGCTTCAATAAAACTCTCCTTTCTTGTCTACGAGTATGGTAAATATTGATTGGATTTACTGGGAAATAGTTTTTTATTTACGGTCAAAACGTATTTTAGTAAACTATCTTTGTGCAGTTACTTTTATATTAAATAACGTGGAACTCTTTGTATATCAGTGTAGTGGGGTGATCAATAGATCTTCTAAGACAGATTTTATTATTTGTTGTTTATGTAGTATTTCTAAAATTTTAGTAGTATATCTGAACAATAAGTGGCTCCAACACACACTAATCCATATCTCAAATAAGATTGTACAAGTGCCAAAACAGCAATTCGCACGTTGCTGATGGGATGATAGAATATCTAAACGGAACTGAAGAAATTTATAAATTCAATTGACTAACCTTATTACATACCTAGGCTACATGGTCATACCAACGTAAATGTTGATCTATTATAATACCTAAATAATTTCTGTTTTTTTATTGGTAGGTAATTACAACTTCAATATAGTTATGAGTCTGTGATATTAATTTCATAACTGATCATAAAGAGGGGGTATGTCCTTACAGAATTACCAAAAATCATATTTTATGTGTTTAAAGAGTTTTTTTTTGTTTTTTGTTGAGTGAAAAATAAGTTGGTAGTAACATCTGGTGTAGTAGTATGAAGTTAGTCATTCATATGCGACTCAACGAAAGTTGTCAATGCAACCAGCAGTAGCGTAGTCTGTAGTTCACCACTGTAGCGTCAAGTAGCGTAGTCAACGTGTACATGTACTACATCTGTAACAATGCTTGTATTAAAATAAAGTATTCTTTTTGAATCACATTCAGTTAAACTCATCAGGTTATGGGCCTAGACATTCTGTGACTGTGCGTGTGTACTGAATTGAAAAGGAAACTAATTTTTTTTCCGGAAACGTGGTTTGCATCGAAAGTTCGACGGGAAACCGAGTGACGGAAATGGATTTCAAAACCCAAGTAGACAAGCTAGAAGGTGCTGGAAACTGGAGCAAATGGCAGAAACAGATGAAATTGATGCTGAAACATCATGATGTTCTGGATACAGTGACCGGAAATCGAAGTGAACCGGAAGAGCCACGTGGCGATACCGTTACAGACGCGCAACGAAAAGGGTACGAGGCTGAAATGAAGGCATTTATCAAGGCAGATGCTTTAGCACAGTTGATACTAATAAGTAGTATGAACGACAGAAATGCTGATTTAGTGACTACATGTGAATCAGCGAAAGCAGTCTGGGACAAATTAGTGTCCGTATACGAGCAAAGCTCTGGTCAAAGGGTTGATAGGTTGTTAGAGCAGTTCTTCACTTCCTGCGAAAAAAATTCAACCGAAGATATAGCTACTCACATTGCAAGGTTGCAGAAAAATTTTACCGAACTGAATGATGAGCTGAAGCGATTAGCAAAAACCGAATTACCAGATTTACTATTGATGAGTCGTGTCATGTCTACTCTTCCAAGTGAGTATTTCGAATTTAAAAGTGTCTGGGAGTCTGTACCTGTGGAAGAACGCACAATCAATAAGTTAACCGAACGGCTTCGGTTGATTGAAATGAGACTCCCCGGAAGACAGGAAAACGCAGAGGCTCTGTTAGTAAAGTCCAGATATCAAAAGGAGACAGGAAATGGTGGAAAACCAAAAGCGGAAGGCAGAAGATTGAAGTGTTTTAAATGTCACCGAATCGGTCATTTTGCTAAAAACTGTAAAATGCAAGCCCAGAAATCTTCACAACCAACTGGTGAAGCCTTTATAGCTAATGAAAATGGTACTAAAATGAACCAATCGGAAATGTGGCTGGCCGACAGTGGTGCTTCTGCACACATGACCAACGGTAAGGACATGTTCTTCACATATGAGACATTCTACACTCCAAAGCAAATTGTTGTTGGGAACAATGATATAATCCACGCCTATGGTTCTGGAATTATAAACACTGAAGTGCGTGTTAATGGTATGTGGAAACAAAGTCACCTAAGAGATGTTTGGTACGTTCCCAAAATAAGCCGGAATTTGTTTTCAATTGGAGCAGCAATAGAAAAAGGGTATGAATTTAAAGCCAATACAAATGGGTGTGTATTTATTAAAGACGGAACTATAAGACTAAGGGGAACGAAAATAGAAAATAGTTTGTATCAACTTGATATGCGTGTGTGTAAACCTACTGAATCACAAGTGTGTGTAGCCGAGAGAATTGACACGTTGCAGTTATGGCATGAAAGGTTATGCCACCAAAATAAAAGGCATGTGAAGAAATTTCTTCAAAAAAGGGGCATCGTTGTTGATGAGGATGGGGAATTTTGCGACGGATGTATGTATGGCAAGCATTGTCGCGCAAGGTATGGTACCAGAACAATTAAACCAACTGCTCCCGGTGAAATTATTCATACTGATGTATGTGGTCCCATGCAAGAACCGTCCTTAGGAAGTGCTTGTTACTTTGTCTGCTTTAAAGACGATTATAGTAAATTCAGGCGAGTATTTTTCATGAAACAAAAATCTGAGGTATTGATTGCCTAAAAGTTTTCTTAAATGAAGCGCGAACAACTGGACATGTTGTAAAGGAATTATTATGTGATGGAGGGAAAGAGTTTGATAACTTTAGCGTACGATCATTGTTGAGCGACAGTGGAATCAACTTTCGAAAAGTCATGCCATATTCTCCAGAGCAGAATGGATCTGCTGAGAGGGAGAACAGGACAATTGTTGAATGCGCTCGAAGTATGATCCACTCGAAGGACATTCCTATCAAATTGTGGGCCGAGGCTGTCAACGCAGCTGTCTATACACTTAATAGGACAGGACCAACACGGGTTGAAAACAAAACTCCTTTGGAACTATGGCTCAACAAAGAACTGGATGTGGGAAGTCATTTGAAAGTATTTGGCACGGAATGCTTTGTCCATGTCCCAAAACAGAAGAGGAAGAAATTTGACAAAAAGAGCATCGCAGGACTGTTTGTTGGCTATGAAGGTGAGAAAGATGGTTACCGAATTTACTTGAAAGAAAAGAACAAGGTAATCTTGAGTCGTGATGTCGTGTTCAAAGCTGAAACAGTTGTAGAAAAGAAGGTTATGTTAGAAGTTCCCAAAGAAAACAAAATTGAAAATAGTACCGTTCACAAAGAAACTACAACAAAGACAGTGCCTGTGTTAATTAAAAATGTGACTCTGTGGAAGAGGATTCAATTCAAGAGGAAGCCGTTACAGTAGAAAGTGCAAGTAATGATCAGACTGTGTCAAAACGTAAGTGCAAGATACCTCAATACTTACAAGACTACTTATTATATGCAGAACATTCTAATTTCTATGGCTTAGAGACAAATGAGAATGATTCTAGTGCGTGGCAAGCCGCAAAGTTAGAAGAATTGGCATCGTTAAAAGAAAATTGTACTTGGGATCTTGTTGATCTGCCTGAGGGAAAGAAGTCAATTGGAAATCGTTGGGTATTGAGAACGAAAATTTGCCCTGATGGAACTAGTGAGCGATACAAAGCCCGGCTGGTTGCCAAGGGATACTCACAGAAGGCTGGAGTTGATTTTCTGGAAACGTACAGTCCAGTTGCAAGATTCGATACTGTACGGGTACTTTTAAGTGTCGCAGCGGCAGAGAATTTAAATCTAGTGCAATTTGATGTAAAGACTGCTTTCCTTTATGGTGAACTTGATGAAGAAATTTATATGGATCAACCTACTGGTTTTGAAGATACAACGGGACGTGTCTGCAGGTTAAATAAAAGTATTTATGGACTTAAACAATCCCCCCGTTGCTGGAATAAGAAATTAGTGGATTTTATGCTACATAGTCAGGAATTTAAAGAAAGTGATGCTGATCCATGTTTATTTATTAGAACTGCTAGTGATTATAAATTATTTGTTGCAATTTATGTTGACGATGGACTCATTGCCGGAAACTGCAAGAATGCAATTGATAACTTTCTAAAGAAATTTAAAAGTGAGTTCAAAATAATTACAAGTAATTTAAATTGTTTTTTAGGATTAGAAATCACAAAGACAAGTGATGGTGTTCGTGTGAAACAAAGTGCATATATAAGGAGAATCTTAGACAAATTTAACATGTCTGGCTGCAATCCTGTCAAAATGCCGTGTAGTGGTTACTTAGAGAAAGGTGACGATAACGAAATTGAGCCACACGTTCCCTATCGTGAAGCTGTGGGTAGTTTAATGTACCTTTCAGTTGCCTCAAGACCAGATATAACCTATGCTGTAAGTGTAGTGTCGGAATTTCTGGCTAATCCAAAAATGGCACATTGGAAAGCAGTGAAAACAATCTTCAGATATTTGAAATCGACAATGAATTATGGGTTGCTGTACGAAGCGAACGGAAGACAATTAGAAGCGTATGCCGATGCCGACTACGCAGGTGATGCATGCACGAGACGTTCCAGGTCCGGAGTGTTGTGTAAATACTCAAATGGAGCAGTAACTTGGGCAAGTCAGAAACAGAAATGTGTTGCACTATCCACCACCGAAGCAGAGTATATAGCTGCCAGTGAAGGCGTAAAGGATACCATTTGGTTAAACCGTATGCTGTTGGAAATAACTGAAACACAATTAGTACCGTGTTTACATAGTGACAGCGCGAGTGCGATCAAACTAGCGAAAAACTCCGAGTTTCACAAGAAGTCCAAACATATCGACATCCGATATCATTTTATTAGGGAAAAGGTGAACGAAGGGGTTGTCGAACTCGAACATATTGCTGGAGAAGATCAGATTGCCGATATACTCACAAAACCACTACCTCGTGTTAGATTTGAAAAACTTCGTAGTTTATTAGGGGTCGTTGAATAATAAAATTATTTTTAGAGGAAGTGTTGAGTGAAAAATAAGTTGGTAGTAATATCTGGTGTAGTAGTATGAAGTTAGTCATTCATATGCGACTCAACGGAAGTTGTCAATGCAACCAGCAGTAGTGTAGTCTGTAGTTCACCACTGTAGCGTCAAGTAGCGTAGTCAACGTGTACATGTACTACATCTGTAACAATGCTTGTATTAAAATAAAGTATTCTTTTTGAATCACATTCAGTTAAACTCATCAGGATTCTAAACGCGGACGCGCCATGAAAAGTGATACTTTTCTTCCGTAATTATTTTTAATACTTTTTATTTATTAAATTGACTAATATTGATAAAAAAAAATAATAAAATAATAAAAATATAAGAAAAAATAAACGCTTTTTCAAATATAATTTTTTTAATCATTTATTGGTTTTAAAAATCACAAATAAAAAAAAAAAAAAAAAAACAACATCAAATTACTCCTACTTGGCTTTGAAAAAAAAAAAAAAAAAATTTAGGACTCTGGGTTTAGAACAAAACTCCTAACCTATATATGCCCCCCCCCCTCCCTTTCCTTTTTCAGGTAAAAAAATAAAAAGCAATTTAGACAAAACACAAAAACACAAATCAAAAACCTACAAAACTTCCTCCACTTCTTAAATTTTTTTGAAGATGACCGCCCAGTTTCCTTCTGAACTACAGTCTACCGTGACCGAACCGAGAAAATACAACATACAATTACATGAGGGCGTACGTATTCTTTCTCATTTTCTCTAATGGAAGGCGTCCCATAACCGCCTTTACTGCGCCTGGAAACGGACTATATTAGTTTAAAGTAATAGCTTCGGTTTACACTCCGCTCCCCCTAACTTACAATGACCCCACTTGGAGAAGAGATTATTCCACCTCGACAACATTTGCAAGAAGTTTGAAGACAACCTTCGAGATGTGTTTTATCTACTTCGGATGGTGTTTTATACAACTCTTAGAAGGATTTTTTGTATATCAGGGGTTAAAATATTGAGGTCTAGATAAGGCGATGAAACCCATTGCTGACACACCTCCAATAACTGAAACTTTGGCAAAAAAAAATTATATTTAAGAAATGTTTATAAATAATGGCAACCCTGAATACGCTAGTACTAACCATTAGTAGTTATTTCACCCAGTCTAAGTATGTAACTAACTTCATTGTAGTTGTGATTGCGCATGAAAACCGTTACTTGCACGTGTATTGTAAGATTCTAAGTTAAGGCCGGTGGCTTATGAAATAAGTGTGTTTTTGTGCTAAATACATAATAAGTGTGACTTTAAGGTTTTAAGTTACTAATTACGTAAGTAAGGTCAGTTTATGCTTCAATAACATAAAAAATGTTCTAACCTAATTTTGAAGATAATCTTTTTGTTGTATCAGGTACAGGTTCCGCGAATTATACAATTCTCACTTATCTGACACTCATGTCAAGTACTTGGTGACATGTACTACGTTGTCAACAAGTAGTAAATATTCATGGAATCTTTCTGTTTTTCTACGATTGATATGGAACACTGTTAAAGATTATAGAGTCTATTCCAAGCTATTTGTCCGGTATGAGTTAACCTCTTTTCACTTTAAGGACTTTTACCGTAAGTTTAAACTATTGTGAAATGTTACAGCCTTAAATCATTAGCTTTTAGGGGAGACAAAATTCGTTACATTGTAAAATTAAATGGGTTGAAAAGGATAGAAATATTTAGAAACTAAAGAATACTTTACAGGGCAGTATATTGTTTTCAACTTAAATACATGCGATTTCTAAATGTTTTGTATCCTTTCTTAATCCTTTTTAATAGTAGAATGTAACGAATTTGTCTCCCTAAAGCTACGAATTGAAGGCTGTAACATTTCAGAATAGTTTCAACCTGCGGTTCGCGCCCAAAAGTAAAGAAGGTTAACCTTTACCAGGACAAATAGCTTTAATACGACTATAGATTTTATGTTGTACCAATAACTGAGATCGTGTCAGATTCTTGATATAAAAGAACATCAGATACTTGGTTACACTAATTTGGAATTCTTTTGATTTAGTTTTAACCATGTCGGAGAAGAAAACAATGAACTATTCAAAAGAAGCAATTAAAAAATGCTTTACGGAATGTAAAAAAGAGGCGTTTCAACTGCTAACATGTAACTATGAATTCACACAACCCTATGAAGTATCCAAAAAGAATCAAAAAGCAGTCTACCAACTACTTTTTGAGGAAGAAGTGTTAGTTAAATGGATATTCCATGTTGCTAATAGGAGGTTTCCATAACCAAATTACACTTCCTAGATTCAACTACTAAGAGGCAAAACAATTTTGTACAAAAAGACCAGAAAAAAATGGTACTCATAAATTTTAAAGCGACATTCAGAGGTATCACAGAGAATTTCTCAAAATTTATCTTCTGGTCGAGAAGCAGTAACAGAAAGCAAATTAGGGCTTGGTTTAGTGAAGTTGCTGAATATTTAACAGTAAACAATTATATAAACAATCTTGATGTTTTAATGCAGATGAGTCTGCCTTCTTTTATCCTACAAAGCGACAAAGATACTAGTTAGAAAAGGAGAGTCAACAGTATATAATTTTACTGCCACGATAACAAGGAATGTATGACGGTCTTGTTGAATGCAAATGCGGATGGCAAAATAGCTCCCCTTTGGTTATATATTAGTATGAAGAATTTCACACACTACATCAATTCAAAAATGCCAGAAAATTAGTGATGAATGGCCCAACCATTCTATAAATATTTCTTTCTCTGGCTAATAGAACAAAAATTTGTTTACCAATCATCCTTTTGTAGATCAGCCATCCATCTGCTATCTGACCCTTCCATTGTGTGAGTTTTGTATGGAAAAAGGCATTGTTCTAGTCGCTCATTACTCTCTACACATATTTTACAATCACTAAGACATGGCGGTTTTTAAAACATTAAAAAGTGCCTCGAGGGAAGAAGTTAACACTACAGGTTTGCATATAATGAATCTAAATTTAAAAAAGCAGATTTTGCACCACTGTTGCACCAGACAATACCTAAATCTGTGTGGAAAGAAGTTCTTCAAAACGGTTTTAAGTCAAATGGACTGCAACCATTTGAACCAAATGCTATCAAGTACCAGAAGTATTTTTTATTAAGAAATAATGTCAGTATGAACACTTCTAAGAATCATTATAACATTCTGCTGCATGAACTCGAACAACAAATTGACAAAGCCACATTATTAGCATTCAATTACAATAGTTCTCCAAATACATGGGATGGAGAAAAAAAGACGAATCTCTGTATTTTATTGAGAAAAAACTTAAGAATAAGGTCCAAAGCTGGGAAACCAGAAAGTTCAAATATTGATGAAAATGGTAAATTACCTAAGACGAGTAATCACTCATGAAAGTATTAACCAGTTGGAAGTGTATGAAAAGGAGACTCAAACATTAACCGCAGAAAAAATTGAAAAAAACCCAGATAATTTGGAGAAACAAAACATAAATGAAGATTTAATCCTGACATTGCCTGGCAGTTCCAAAGAAACTCAAGTACAGGCAACGAAGGATACACGTCTTAAAAATTTATCAACCCATTCAAAAGATCTGTTTATTTTGGTCTGCGAAAAAATTGAAAACTCCTTGAAAGCCAATGACAGAGGTACATTTCAAGTGCCAGAATTGATAAAGTACAGTGTTTATTTTTAAAATGCATAGTGTGAATTGCTTGATAAAGTTTTGTGCTGTAATTATACTGACAGTTATTGGGTGTCTTATTGGGTATTTTAGAAATTTGCCATGTCGCTACTGTGGTATGAACAGTAAATTTTGTTTTTTTATTGCTAACAGAATGCTAAAGTTTAATGTAGTATTGGTTAAATATGTTTCTCATACCATGTAAAAATTCTAGCTAAAGCTAAAGGTATAAAATGATTTATATTAAAAATGTAAAATACACATTAAAAAGATTTATTTCTCTTAAAGTGTCAGGTATTAGTTCCACCACCTTACAACTCATCGAAAATTTCTCAAATCTGAAGACTTTTAGAAATGACTTCCTGGAAATGAAATATTCTCTACTTTTCCCAATTGGGTAGTCTTCTAACCAATCTTTTAAAAATAGATGCATGATTTGAATAACCCAAAAAAAGTAATCGCATTTTAAAGATTAAGAAGCTTATTTACTTATTTTGAGCCTCATTTTGATGTGTTCTAATTTTGCAGTATCGTTCCTTGTACCTTCTAAGAACACCTCGGAAATCGAATTGAAGTGCCCGGCCGTCTGTTGTCAGCAATCCGTAATTGCATATTATATCAATCTTGTAAAAAGGAGCGCTCAATCACACGGTGGATGCTTTATCCCGACTATACAAAATCCGATTTCACCATAAGCCTTGCCCTGTTCCTGCATCCACCGTTTGTTCCCAACTTATCGTCAAAGTTCCCGAAGCTAAACATCAATAGGTACCTCGCCTCTTTCAAAAACATCATTGGCCCAGTATCGCCCGCAATGTTTTACGTAGGTATATATAACGGCGCCCTTCATGCGTCAAATGCAAGCATCCTGACCAGAAACTGTCAGTCGAAATCGAAAAATACTATCGAAAAGTAAACTAACTAACCAAGGGGGGTAGTAAACTCAGACCTGATTAGACCTTGTTACTGATTCACCAAAGGAAATACCTACAATATTTTGTCTTACTTCTAAAAATAGATTATAGCATTTGCTTATCAACTCAGAAAACCAGATTTTACAAAACGATTAACCGTGCATTTTCAACAGCATGTATTGCATTTTTTTTAAATTACACGTATTTACTTCTATATTATTTACTTATTATTTGTATATATATTTTTTGAAGTAATTACTTTAATATTTGATTCAAGTTTACATATACGGTATGTTTAAATTTTGGTTGTTTGTAATAATTTAAAAAAAATTAACGTTTTCATTACTTATACCTATCAGTAGGAAAGAAAGCACAATGTTTTTCATATTATTTTCCTTTATTTTCGATTTTCAACTATTAGACTCGAATAATTGGAAAATGTAACAATTATACCTTTTTAAATTATTCGTGTACATATTTGTTTAAGCTATAATTAAATTTTACAATGAAAGTACACTTGAAGTATTTTTTCATTTTCATTATGCATATAAGGTGAAGGTTAAGTTTATTCATGCTGCACTTGATCTTGATGCATTATTTAACTATTTATACAACATCAACAGCTTTGTTAACAGTTTAAAATGATGTTGTTTGTCTTGAATAGCAGTTTGGAAATGATCAAAATAAAATGGTCAATGGTAAATTTTTAACATTTTTTCACTTCCGTTTCATAGATAGTAATTCATTCTACATACATTGCTTAGCAGTTTATAATACAAGTTATGTACATAATATAAATTAAGTTAATAATAATAATACAGTTATTGATAATAATTTAAGGAAATAAAGCTGTCAAAAAGCATCCAAATAATTTACACAATTAAAATAAGGAACTAATAAATATTTACAATTGTATGTAATACTAAATTCACTGGCCTTAGGTAGTTTTACTCTCGATAAGTTCTGTTATTTATGAAGTATTTGCCACGGTATGAAATTATTGGCTACTTCATACAACAGTTTGGCGTACCAATGTACACCCTCTTTTGTATAACTTAGTTTTGGCATGTTGCTTAGTGAACTCGGCGCTTCTTCGTAGGCGATGGTTTGCCAAAATTTTAATAAGTAGTTCTCAATAGTGATTGTGAATCTAAAGGGCGCAAACACAAGATGAGCTAAATAATGACTATGAACAACAGCATAACAAGATACGACTATGTCGTTAACGATCACTGTACCCACTGCTGTTAAGGGTGCGTACACACCGGTCCTGAACACTAGTTTCACTTTAATTACTTTGTCTAGAAATTTATTACCGTCTCTACTATGCACTATTAAATTATCGCCAAGCGTTAAAGATTCGGCATAAACCGTTTCACTAGAACTAGAATTAAGGATTTCTCTAATCACTAAATGCGAACGAGTAACTGTTAAAGTTCTTCTGATTCTAAATTGATTTCTAAAAATTGATTTTCTTCGTTCGGGTTCCAGTCTAAAAACATTATCACTTCACTATAAACGAGTTTGTTTATAGTATAATCCATAGCTAAAACTTTTTCTGCCAACTGCAGTTCCGATAATTTTTTGTTGAGCCATCCGAAGTCTGAACTGTATTCTCCCCGAAAAACATCCGCCGTATTTTTGCTGCGTCTGAAGATTCTGCAACAAAAAAGTTCAATGTAAAACACCATTTAAATGTGTGTACTGTTGAAGACGACAATTTTTTTATTGTTGCGGTTGCTTTTGAATTTATTATTGTCATAATTTATACGTTGAGATTGTATTTTTTATCGAAAACAAACCTCTGTATATGTGAGAAATGGTATACGACTACGGATATTTGAAAAAATCAAAAGATCGTACCTGATTTTACCGAACAATGTATATGTGCACGGCTTTCATAATACACCCAGTCAAATCCAGCTTCAACGGCAAGCCTGGCCAACATTCCATATTTAGAACGATCACGATCAGAGGTAGTCACATCCACAGCACGGCCTTCATAATGCAAAGAATCTGATGCATGGTGACCTTCTTCATCCCAACCTTCGGTAACACGAAGGCGTACTCCTGGCCATTGATTCATTACTGAAATGGCCAAAGTATTTAATTTTTCTTTACACCTCTAGAAAAAATAAAGGTTTTTTATTAGTATTCCGTGGTAACACAATCTTTTTCGTAATAATTAACAACAATATATTATGTATTATTTAATGAAGTTAAAATAAATGTTTTATTACAATAAGTTAATGCACAATTTGAAGCGCTGTGACACAATCATAGTATTCTTTCTTCTATGCTCTTTAGATTTACTTTGTTTTTGTAGTACATTCTGATTTTAATTGAACTAATTAAGTTTTGGAAAAAATTGTGAAATTTGATCTGTTTGTTGAATCGAAAACTTAGTTGGTGATTAATCACAATTTCTATATAGTAATAATTAACTAGCAACGGCTATAATTAAAAAATTATGAATGGTGTCTGCTTTTTCGAAAATAGTTGATGACATCAATTTAGTTTGTAGGTATACTCGTTTTGCGTTGTATTACATTTCATGTCAATGGGAAACCAATTTTTTTTTAATCTAGGGACACCTTTCACAAAACCAAAAATAAAGAAACTAAACAATTTATCAAATCGGGTCGTTAACCATGTAATATTTCTTTGCAAATTACTTTTTGTTTATTTAAATTTTTGTAAATATTTAATCGGTGCGGCATGAATCACCCAATGTATGGATTTTGATTCCTATAGAGTATGAAAATTCGTCAAATTGTTTTAAATTCATAAAAATTGTGAAAACCCAAACGTGTGATGGATAATCCAATTCAGTTCTAACAAGAACAAACGTAAAACAAGAAAAATTGATTTCGCATTCGGTTGACGTTACCACGTGCACTTATGAAAACTTAGGAGTTTGATGATTTTCTCTTAAGATAGATCTTCCCAATCCAAAATAATAAAACATTTTCATGTAGTAAAAATTGTCGCTAAACGCACATAAACAAAAGATTCCAAGGATTTGACAACTTCTGCTTTTTGAAATCAGTTAAAAACCGGCAGTTAAAAGCATCAAACCTGTACATTTAATAGTTTCATGATTATTTCGGGGATGCCACATCAGATCTCGAATTAAACGGTATCACCTTTTTAGAAAAAAAAGGTAATCGAAATAAGTCCACGTAGTAAAGAATTATTGCCGAACATATTATAAAAAATGAGAATTAGAGTGAAAGTGGAAAAAAGGTTTCCTCATGTGTTAGATACAACATCTTTCCACGACATTCTCCACCAACCAAACAACCCAAATAAAAGAAAAACTATTAATTGTAAACGTAACATATTGTTACAGGATTTCGTCACAATTTCGTACTTAAAAGCAAAAGTCAACAATCGGAGGGTTACAATAGTCTCGCCTATTTATTCTGTGGTCTCGGTAAGGTTTCAACCTGTCATAGCGTAACGTTGCTAGCTGCGTAATTCTAACCAATAAATGTAGGGTAACAATGTTTGAAAAGTCGAAATATAAGATACTAAATTAAACAAAAGTGACTGAATAATAATAGTTGTTTGTGTCAAATTAAATTGTTTAACAAAATTAAATCGCATTTTTTCCTCACTGGTGAGGGAAAAATAATTTTCCCTCACTATTTGTAGAGAAGAAACGTCTGTTATCTAAGTGTGTTGTGGAAAAACTTTAATTATCTTTGGTTACCATTTCAACGTATCTTACTGCAAAAGCATGATTACAAATCACAATTGCTGAACATCTTCCTCGTGGATTTTCTCGATTTGGTAAATGTACTAATACTGAAATAGCAACAAAAGTACAAAAATAGTTCTTAAATATACTGTAAATGCTCAGGCTTCGATATAGAGACAATTTACAGAATTTTGTAAAAAAAGAAATTATCAGTTGCTACAAAGTACGTCCATCGAATAATTGGCACGTATTCTGAAAGACTGGGTCTTTAATATGAAAAAGGTATGTAGTAGGTACTAATTATAGGAGAAAACACCAGAAATATATTTTTTCCACGACATACTTAGAAAACAGACGTTTCTTCTCTACAAATAGTGAGGAAAATTGTTTTTTTCTCACTAATGAGGAAAAAATGTCATGTTAATGTCGCTTGGACTATACATTTATTTTGTTATACAAATAACTACTACTATTCAGTCACTTTTGTTTAATTTGGTATTTTATATTTCGACTTTTAAACATTGTTTGCTACATTTATTGGTTACAATTACGCGGCTAGCAACGTTGCGCTATGACAGGTTGTGACCTTACCAAGACCACAGAATAAATAGGCGAGACTATTGTAACCCTCCGGTTGTTGACTTTTGCTTTTATGTAGGAAATTGTAACAAAATCCTGTAACAATATGTTACGTTTACAATTAATAGTTTTTTCTTTTATTTGGGTTGGTTGGTTGGTATTTTGGGGATTGTCGTGGAAAAAATATTTTTTACATACTGAAATCTATAGATGTAGTAGTTAATTTTTTATGAAGTTTAAAAACTTTGTAGAAAATCAATCAAATGAAAAAACTTTACGATCAGGTTATGACAGTAAAATTGTTGTGAGAGTTTATTACACATTTTAGAAAATGGGGCGTACATCGTCAGTTGACCACAGTTATACTGCTCAATAGAATGGTTCAGCGAAACGAATGAAGTGTATAATTGTAGAGGAAGGAAGAAGTATGTTTTTAATGTAAGATTAAGTAAACCCTATTGGGTCGAAGCAGTGCAAACAGTCGTATACTTAATGTATTGTTCTCTTACAAAAAATTTAAAAAATAAGAACCCAAGAGGAATTAGTGTCTGGAATGCAACCCAATTTAAGTCATTTAGTGTGTTTGAATGCAAAGCGATGATGCACGTACCTAAAAGAAACGAAAAAAGGTAGCTGCTATATCTGAAGAATGCATTTTCGTTGGATAAGGATAAGAGATCTCATGAACAACGTACATACATGATTCTGATAAGTACTTCAGAGGTTCAATGTGAAGAAACAAAGATGAGTGGTGAATGAAGAACAATACTTAGACTTTGACTGAGCTGCCAGTTAATAAAGAAAGTTATTAATTCGAAATGGATCTTTAAAAAAACCTCAATGTTAGGTATGCACAAATAAAACCCAGCAACAAAGTATTGTTTACAGAAACACGGCATTAATTACGACAAAACCTATGCAGCAGTGGTCAGATTCGTCTTAATTATTTTGCTGCGCGGTTTAGTTTGGATATTGATGAGAGGGATGCTGTTTCAGATTTCCTACAAGGTGACCTCATATGGTTCAACCTGAAGGGTTCAATACTAGTTATAAAGTTTGACGTCTTAACAAACAAATACAGGGTTCTACTGTAGTGCGTTGTTCTTTCCTAGTGGCTAGCTAGAAGGTAAAGAAAGTTTATACTAAACATAATTGGTTTAAAAAGATTTTGTAAAATTATCTTTAACGATACAAGGGTGTCCCTTTTTCGGGATGAAAGAAAATAATGAAACACCTGTATCTAGTTTTTTCCCTTTTTTTTTTTGACTTCCTGTCAGTGTTGCCATCTTATAATGTTTTTTTTTTGAAAAATTTTCTATAAACAGACTTTACTTTAAAAAATTTAATTACATTTTTATGCAACAAAAAGCAATGGTGATGATTTAACGAAAAATAAGAAAACCTTGCTTTAAAAATCCATGTCAGAATTTGAAGTGTTTATTAAATTTACAAAACAAAGTCGGTTTCCAAAGTAAAGGATGTTTATGGGAAATTTTTCAGAAAAACAATTAAAAGTCGGCAACACTGACAGGAAATCAAAAAATAATTAGATGGTTATTTAGAGGCTGAGAAACTACGCCAGAACACCTTAAAAGATGTAGAGTACCTTTTCCATAAAAAAAACATTTATTTGCCATCCCGTCAACACTGTATCGTTAAAAATAATTTTACAAAGTAGATCTTTCTATTTTAATCTTTTATGAACTTTGTTTACTAATCTCCAACACGCTAGCCGCTAGGAAAGAACAAATCACTAGTGTAGGACCATGTATATGGTTCAAACAAGCAAAGTCTCCATGGGACTAGGATCTTCATTCTGCCTTAATGGAAATTGGCTTCGATTTGTCAAAAACAGATCCTTACATCCACATCTATATTGAATGAAAATGTTATTTGCTATATCTTGATAAATAATGATATTGTTATAAAACAATGATTGAAATTCGATTAGTTCATAAAAGATTCAAAATAAAAGTCAAAATAAAAAAGTTTTCAAATAATAAAATCGAAGATCGAGAGAATATATGGACAGACCGTTAAAAGAATTGAAGAAGCTTTACCCGAATCCAATATGACAGATTGCAATCCAGTAGCATCTCCATTGGACCCTAATCAAAAATTATCTAAAAATATGTCACCGCAGAATTCACCCGAACTCAAGGATATGGAAAGTACTATGGGTAGAAGTTTGTATGCTGCACAAAGTACCAAACATGACATTTGCTATGTAGTAAACCATTTAATTATATTCTATAACAATTCTGATAAATTACATTGCAATGCTGTTAAGCATATTTGAAATGTACGCTCTCTATGAATAGTGAGCATTCTCAACAAGTATAACCCGAATGTAGTTGGATATGTAGACGCTGATTTGGGCGAGTGATGTAGATTAAAGACAATCTGTTAGCGGATATGTGACCACAACAACCAATTATTTGGTGCACAAGAAAACAACAAACTATTAGCTCTTTCAACAGCTCAAGCAGAATAGATGGCATTTTAATAAAGATAAACCAACTCCAAATGTAGTCTTTGTGACATTAAAAGTGCAATTGATATTTCTTCTAGCGCGTTTAACCCAAGAACAAAATATATTTGTGCGTCAAAAGTTACACGCTGAAGTATTCGATACTACAAATAATATGGAGACCGATTTTCTATTGAAATATTGCATTCTCAGAAGTGCATCAAATAGATTGTAGATTTTTAGTAGGAGTGTATAAATTCACATTTGATGGAGTATATATTTTGTTCTAAAAGCAGTGTGTAGGTGTATAGATAACGGCAAAAGTGTTGTAACGGTTGTTGTTTTGTATTTTTTTAATATTTTTGAATATGTTCTTTAAGTACCTACAGTTTCAAAACTAACACAGTAACTGTTATTAATAGCAACAAACAGAACAGCACTACTAAGTTTGTCTTTTTATCTTTTTAACGTTTTCAACTGCTATATTATTTTTATTACTATGGTTCCAAAACCTATGGTTAAAAATAACTTTTGCTTATTTTCTGTTACATTGATTTTATTAAATATTTAGCAACATAATGTAAAAATTTTCCAAATTGCACTTCAATTTTAAGTTAAAGCCTTGTTATGCAAGAAATACTAAAATAAAATTAATGTTAAGTTAAAATAAGTTTTATGTATTTTTAAGTACGTCGAGCAAAGTAAATGCTTTACATAATGCAAAAATTAAAAAAATTGGAAAAACGTTTTATTACGATCAATTATTTGTTTAACGATATAATAAAATGTTTATTTTTTTAATAAAGGACATGTTCGTAATAATAGTTTTATGGTCAGCCGACAGTGTTTGTGTGAAATATAGGTAAAAGCAAAAATTCTTTTCGTCAGATGTAACCTTGTAGAAAAACCACAGTACATATTGTTTGAAAGTCAACAAAGCACCTGGGTTTTGTAAGATCCTTCCCGGGGTGGCCGGACACAATACCTAAGTCAAAACTAAACAAACAAATATTGCTTGTGTACATATATTTCCATTAGTTCATTTTAAATGTATACGTATACATACAAAAGTTATAAAGAACGCCGCCTCTATTTTTATTTAACTTGGTTTGAAACGTCAAAATATAACTTTTCAACTTGGTTTGGCCTAAGATAAATGTGAGTGCGGTGAAGAGGTGTCATATATACATAGGTAGAGAACAAATTTTAGTTAAGTAATAGCTTTGAATAGTTTTTGTGTTTGAATACAAATAATTGATTAACGTTTCATTTGTAAAGTGAAAATATGTTAGTTGCTTGTTTGGTTGCTAGGCTTTCTATTATTAAAAATGGGTGGACGAACTTGTTTTTGAATGCGATGCACTAGTTCCTAAATAACATTCAGAATCTTGCTAATAGATATTAATGGGTAATGCAAATTTTATAGACTTGTAAATATATACATGAAATAATGTAACATTAAATCGTGGGGAACCACAACTTCCAATATATTAACTCATATTTCCATTTACGAGAATATTTAAAAGATGTTTCTTGTTAGGTAATAAACATAACATATTATTAAACTACCATCAATTTAGAAATCGATTTATAACCATGTTATCGTCATCAACCGCATACAAAGGTAACGTTGTATACCTTCATTTACATATAACAACAGTTCATTGGTATGTAAGTATCTACATTACGAGACGATTATATTCGTGTTACGAAAGAATATTTGCTATTGTTGATATGATATACAACGGCCGATATCTGAATATATAAGCCAATATCTACCGTTAATGTCAAATTACTTTTGTTCTGCATGTGCATACAATTAATGTTTATATTATCGTGCTACTAAACTCCTTCTTCATTTATCTTCCGATTTACTATCACTTTTTCCTAACGATATATTATTCTTTTGCTTAAATGTTTAAACATTCTGAAGATTGTGCGTACCGATAAGAGGTCATAGACTTTTTGTTATGTCTACTCATCGTAATTTATTTAATGAAAAAATTTATTTCGCATTCATTTGTAAACTGATTTAAAGCAATACATGAAATATATCTAAGTACTATGATGTTAAAGAAAAAATTAATCAATCCTATGTTTTCCTTTTTTCAACATTAAGTATATTAAACTGTCTACTAAAATTTAACGTCCTTCAGTACACACTCCATTTCTCAAAATTTAAATTTTTAAATTTATTGGTGATTATTCTCACTTTTGTCATACCATTATTTCAATTTCAATAATTTTCGAATAAAACAAAAAAACTGTTTTTGGGCTGGCACCTTATTTCTGAAAACCAAACATTGTTTTACATTGTTCTAGTTCTTCTAAACATTGTTTCAAAAAAACAAATCTATAACTCGAATCATAGGCTCACAAACACCAAATATTTCTTGATACTTTTGTACATTGCGTTCTAGCTGTTCTAAACATTGTTGCAAAAGGACAAGCTGAAGCTATAAGCGGACAAATTAAAAAAATTGAGTTGGCACCCCTTTTTTCAAATATCATTTTTAACATTGTTCTAAACATTATTCCAGAAAGGGGAAATTCCATAACTTTAACTATAAGCCCAAAAATTCTTTCTTTTTTGTTCTGAACTGTTCTAAAGCTATAAGAAACCCTAGTTTTAAGTGCGTGTTTTAGGTACAAATCTTGAAGAATCTAATTAAATTAGAATAGAAAAACGACGAACTTTAAGAAATAATAATATGAGTTTTGATTTTAGTCCAAAATTGCTATAATTAGCGAAAGTTCCATTTAAAGAGTTTCTTTTAATTACCCTTCACTTCTGAAATTATGAAGACCATTTGGGGGTTTAGAACTACCATTTTAAAAAATATATATTATATTTCAATAAATTTACATTACCGTTTGTATTAGTGCAAAGTTTCGTACTTTTCTTACTGTATAGAACTCCACATCGCACCGATACTAATAAACTATTATATCGTCGTTGATACTGCAATAGGTTGTATGTCAAAAAAATGTCGTATGTAAACATAACTCAGGAATACAATAACTGTTCATAACCAACTGTAATTCACAATAAAAGTAACATTGCACAGTCTGATCTCCATATTTTCTGAAATTATAAGTCTTAAAGTAACAAAAATAATCGATTTCTTCAAAACTTGTTGATTTTGACATACGACCTATTGCGGTATTAACGACGATATGCTCCTTGCTTGAACTAAGAAATGTACTCGAAATATTCGAAAAAAAGGAAAAAAATTGCGTTTTACAAAAAAAATTGTTCAAATAAAAGTTATAAATAATAAAAGTTTCAACAACTTTCCTTTCATAACCATCTTGGAAATACTGAATTTAGTTTCATGTGTTATATCAAGTATATTACATACGAGTAAAAAATAGTTTAAACAAAAATTGTGTGTAATAATATTACAAATAAGTTCGATTTGAAGAAATAATGTGTAATATGAATATTTTGGCAAATATTCCAAGAATAAAAAACCTAGGCAGGTTAACGGCTCTTTTAGCTCAGAGATTGTGCCCAAAATCTAATCAGATCTAGATATTATAAATAAACTCATATACATTTCATAAAAATTTGACACCCTTAACTTTTACTTATGTGCTAAAACATGTTGTATTAGCAGCGTCTAACAACAAAGAAAAATATGAAGAACAGAATCCGTAACGATGTATCGAAGAAAATGGAAGACAATGTAAACATCTGAAAAGTTCCTATTGTGTATTTTCCTTTGCGCAGCTTACTGTTCTTGAATTTTGATTCAAATAAATTTTGATGTTTACTTTGTTAATAACACGTTTTATTCAAAAATGTTTTTTTAATAAAGATTCTTTGTTTTTTAAATTGTTTTCATTTGAAAATTTGAACTTGAGAGTTACTACGCCTACTTTCGGTTAATTAAGGAAATCGCAACTATTACTATTAAATGCTGCATACTAACTTTGGTACTGTCATATATCGTCGTTGGTACTGCAATAAGTCGTACGTCAAAATAAACAAGTTTTCAGGAGGTAAAAAAAATCGAATATGTTTGTTACTTTAGGAGTAATAATTTTAGAAAATATGGAGATCAGACTGTGCTATGTTACTTTTTATTGTGAATAACAGTTGGTTATGAACAGTTATTGTATTCTTGAGTTATGTTTACATACGACATATTGATTCTAAAAATTGCCTAATTTCATCTGACATAAGATATTTTGCCGTTTCATGTTTTAATGAAAAACACTTAAATTGTTTTTTTTCCTTTATTAAATTAGTAAGTACATATAGTGACTAATTAAAACTTAAAAAAACGAATTAAAACCTCTTAAAAAACAAAAAACTATAGCCAAACATGGTTGAACAAAGTAATCAGTGTAATCACTAAATCGATTATTTTTTGTGTTTGAAGCTGAACGCAAATGAAGTACAATTTTGATGGGTTAAGGTGTCATAAAAAGTATGATAGTCTGCAGGCATTAACGATTTGAGTTCTTGCAGGTCCAAAAATTTTGACAACTCAATGGCACATGGTGAATTATATAACGGTGGATGTTCGGCAGGGTAAGATTTCTGTGAGAGACGTCCGGGTATATCAGTCCACGTACCTGTGAAGTTCAGTTTGTACAGTAACGATTTCTGGTAAGTACTGTCGTGCACAAATGTCAGTCACACACGGACCTTCAGTTTTAGAGCCAGGTCGAATACTGGTATAAATTGTTGTCATATTTAAAGAAATCTTGATATGTCAATGTAATGACATTGTATGGCGATCGTTTTCCTCTGGCTGATCTAATAATATGTATATGTTAACGGCCAAACCCGGAATTGAGGCCAAACTAGTTTGTCCTAGGCCAAACCGGTTTATCCTACGCGTAACAGGATATTGACTAGTTTAGCCCAGGACAATCCAGTTTGGCCTAAATACTTTAGGCTTAACTAGTTTGGCCTAGGCCGAATTATTATTAAAATAAATTTTAATGGTTAAAATTAAAAGCAATCAATGAGATGAACATTATTTATTCAAACATAATCTACTTTTTCTTGACATGTTACACACATAGATAAATACAAGTTAATCATCTGTTTTGTGACATTAGATATTTTTAAAGATGTCTCAGCCAATAATCTGGTCACGTCCGCCGATTGTCCGACAGCCGGGGCACCAATCCTCAGCAGGAATATAGTACTTTATGTTATCTTCACTACGGGCTACAAGTTTTTTTAACAGAACCAATGTTTAAAATCGAAAACCTTTTCAATTGCCTGTGTCTTGATTTGAGCTTTTTCAGCCTCTTCCACTTGTAGGATAAGCTCCAAGTATTATTTATCCTTTGTTAAAAACATTAAAATGAGAAGATTTTATAGTTTCATTTTGCACAAGTTCTTTTAAAACCGCTCTTCCATTCTAACTGATCAACTTGAACACTACACGATGGCTCATCCATAATAACAATATAAAAACCACAGTAAACTTTTAAACTACCTTAAACAATCAAATTAATAGGTGGCTCACAGATTGACGTACACAAGTCACAACACGAATGACGCAATGAGTGATTAGACAAACAAGCATTGCTAGAAAGGGGCGCGAAAGGGCATTAACAGGTTCGAACTTGTTTATTTTGTCACTTGCAACGATTTAAACAGTTCGGTCTAGACCAAACTTAGTTAAGCCTTAATAATTTTTTGGAGTAAATTAGATTGACCTGAGTTTAACTATTAAATAATTAAACCCGAAAAGAAAAGGGGTTTTGGCCAAGACAAACTAGTTTGGCCTGAATTGGGCTTGGCTGTTAACATATATAATCAGCAGGAAAAAAAACGTCCCTTTTCGTCTTAACTCCTTTCTATAGTGCTATGAATGGAGTCAGCCTCCATCTGGGTATGACCCACTTCCAAATATTTTTGTTCTATCGTTATATTTTTCTTTACAGAAAACTTGAGGAAACAACTTGATAACTTACTATTTCCAACAACCGTCGCTCCATAGTACAATTTTTGAAGGTTTGTGTTTCTCGATTTCACCTAAAAGGAACGTCACTCTGAAGCAAAAATATCGCTTTCTAAACCTCCATTAGCCTCATGCCATAAAAAGCAAGATACATCTTTATTATTCAAATTGTAGAATGTCAGGTTGTGAACCTTTAACTTGGTTTTGAAGTAAATTCATGATGCCTGTAAACGTGGACACAATAAAACCGCCTGGAGATCCACGGTATAAATGAAGATGTTTTCATCGCCAGAGGAGGTTGCAGATTCTTTGTCTTTATTCTTCTCTTCTCGGGCTTAATTTTTTTTAGTGATGTGTGCTTCATAAAGATTGTCATCTAAATTTCCATTTTTGTGCATCATACATGGATTACACCGGTCCTTTTTCACTTTCATGAATGTTCTCCAGAAACATACCCTTCTACTTTCTTGTTCACAGGTTTCACGGAATACGGCATATAAGTGCTTATTCCATATTGATTCTAAATAAAGTTTTCGACTTGATGATCGACAGTAATGTGACTCTACCTTTGGCAAATGTTCTAGAAACTCACAAACAATTTTCTGATAATCGGTTTCTAAAGAGTGTTCTTTTTCTAAAACAGTGGGAGTTTTATCGATGGTAATAGTAAGAAATAAGTGAGGAAAATCCCAATGATTTGGGCCTTCTTATAGGAGTAACAACAGGAATAGGAATCGTCAATGACACACCATGTCTGTCCTTAAATAATGCATTATTAATGGACATGGTGTGTCATTGACGATTCTATTCTGTTGTTACTCCTATAAGAAGGCCCAAATCATTGGGATTTTCCTCACTATAAATTTTAAGGAGTGTTAATACTTAGTAAGAAATAAGCTCTGGACTCATAATTTAGCAAATTACATAAATAAACGTAAAACGTTCCTGAACAGTTTAAAAATGCACTATTTTCAACGTTAAATAATGATCAGTTGCACCAAAACCTCCACGTGGGTGACATACGACTAACTGAAGTATCCAATTGACTAATGTTGTGATATTGACTGTATTTTATACACACACCTTCCCAACTTTCTATTAGCTGTTCACATAGGATCTTTTGCAGATATGTAGACCCGCTTTTTGTAGTTACTTTGGCACTATATCCCCAATATGGCATTTTTTAACATACGACCTATTGCAGTATCAACGGCGATATGTAATTTATATTTGTAATTGCTTTGTATTGCGTAGTTACGTAAGCTGATGTCGTTATTGGTATATATTAAAAAATTGATATTAAAAGGTTTTGTCAAACTAATAATTTCTTAATAAATAAATAATCATTAATAAATAACATGGTACCGAAACAGTGGTAGTTAATTTGGGTGAACATAATACATATGTTTTGAATTTGTTTTGGTAGTATGTCTGATTCTGATTCTGGAGTTAACTTGCGCCTCCCTGATCCAATACAGATTAATAATTCAAAAAATGTTACACGAAGTTGAAAGTTATAGATAAATTCGTTTGAATGGTACGCTTAAGCAACTAATTTATATAACAAAAATGCAAAGAAACAATAGACTACATTTATGACAATTATTGGTCCAGAGGCATTGTCAATTTATCAATCGTTGGAGTTGTCAGAGGTTGATAAAAAGGATCTTAAAGTAATAATAGCAAAGTTTGATAAATATGTTACTCCGAAAATTAATAAAACGTATGAAAGATTAATTTTTAATCGGATGATGCATTCACATCATCAAACATTTGATAAGTTTCTGACTGTGGCAATAAATCAAGCAAGTAAATGTCAGTTTGAGACATTGGAAGAAGAATTATTATGTAACAAAATTGTAGTAGGGATAAATAATGATCAAATTCGAAAAAAAATGTTAGCAGTATCGATTTGCAAAACTACAAAATTGGCAGACAAGCATCTTTCTGAAATGAAGGTAAACGAACAGTTGCAAGCATTACCGATAAATGAAATTAAAAATCAGCTATGCGACGTACTTCAGATCATATTTTATTTATTTATTTATTCGTATGGTACATTATAAAATATTGTATTGTGATGTAAGTGTTATGTATGGTGCTCAGAAGATCAGTATAAACCTGTATAGTCAAATGAAATATATTTTTTTGTAGAAGATGCAATTCTAAGCACGGGAGACGTTCTTGTCTAGCTTATGGCTAAACTTGCTCTCAGTGTTGTTTATTAGGGCATATAAAAGAGTGTTGTCGTGTTAGATCAAAGAAAGTTGATGCAATTGGTGAAAATGATGGGTACAATAATTCTCCCGAGTTGTTAAATAATGAAGAGTCTGAGATTGACCTTTACATTGGTTCGGTTCGTCATAATAATTTTTATAATAACGATTGGATCGAGAAATTGACGCTTCCTGAAAATACAATTGTAAAATTTAAACTGGATACGGGAGCTCAGGCGGATATAATAACAATAGTTAATAATAAAACAACAGTAATTGGTGAAACTGAAGTAGAAGTATGCACAAAAATAGGAATAAAACCAGTTTTAAAGTTCTTAGTGGTGCCTACAGGACATCAATGTATCATTGGAAAAAGTACATGTGAAATGTTAGGATTTGTTAAAAGAGTGGAAACTATTTCCGATGATACAGTTTTGTTTACTGGAGTTGGTTGTTAGTTATATCTATGATATTGATAGTAGAAAATCCATCGTTTAAAGTTTTTCCACCAAGAAAAATTTCTTATTCAATTAGGAATGCAGTTAGAGAAGAACTAGATAAAATGATTTTAAACAAAATAACAACCCCTATGATCGAACCAGCATTAGCAGTATCTCCTATGGTTGTAGTGTGGAAAAATAAAAAGCCAAGAATTTGCATTGATTTGACTGATGTAAACAAAAATGTTCGACGTCGACAATTTCCTTTAAAAACTATGGAGGAAGTGGCTGTAAAATTATATAATTCTACAATATTTACAAAATTGGATTGTGCTAAACGATTTTGGCAAATACCAGTTACTGATAAGACCTCTAAATATCTTGTTATAGCTACGCCATGGAGAAGATACAATTTGGGCTTGCCTCAGGTCCTGAAGTATTTCAATGTTGGTTGTCTTCATCATTAAGTGGTTTAAATGGAGTAGAAGTGGTTATAGATGTTTTAATTCATCCATCTTGTGAAGCGGATCTTGAAATTATCACTAGAAAAGTGTTAGGTCGAATAAAAAAAGCAGGTCTTAAATTAAATCTTGATAAACGTGTTTTAAAAGTTTCAAAAATTAAATTTCTTGGACATTTATATCAAGAAATTGAATAGAAATAGATGCAGACAAAGTTAATACGATAGAAAATTTGAAAGTTCCAACAAACGTCAAAGAATTACAAAGATTTATAGGTAAGGTTACTTACCTGTCAAAACTGTTAATAACTTATCGGAATTGACAGTACCATTAAGAAAACTTTTAGTTAAAGAAAATAAATTGTGTTGGGACGTTGAACAAAGTAAAGCCTTTAAAAACATAAAAAAGCGATTAAGGAAGCCCCGATTTTAAGACACTATAATCCTAACAAAAATTTAGTGTTATTAGTTGATGCTAGTAAGCATTCCGTAGGAGCAGTTTTGCCTCAAAATGATCGCCCAGTAGCTTTTTGTTCTAAAGCTTTAACTACGAGTCAACTTAACTACAGCCAAATAAAAAAAAGCTACCGCAATACTTGTAGGATGTAAAAAATATCATACGTATATTTGGGGAAATCCTGATTTAACAATTGAAACTGACCACAAATTAATTGAAGCAACAGCAAAGAAACCACTGCACTGTGCTCGAGCTAGTTTACAACGAATTTTAGTTGAAATAATGCCACATTCTCCAAAATTAAATATAAAAAAAACTGAAATGTTTTTAGCAGATGTTTTTAGTCGGGATTGTTCTACAGAGCCGGTTCAAAGCAATGAAAGTTCAAGTATATTTTAGTTTTAAAGAAGAACTAGGCTATTACGATAGTTTATTGGTAAAACACGGACAACTTGTAACTCCAAAAAACTTTCAATCAGTAATACTTAACAAATTACATAGAAGTCACAAAGGTGTGCAAAGTTGTCTTCGTCTAGCAAGAGAAAATGTTTTTTGGGCCAAGGTGACTCAAGATATAACTGCATATGTAAAAAACTGTATTACTTGCCAATCGTTACAAAAAAATAAAACAAAAGACTATCTTGTCATTGACGATAGTTATTCAGGTTATTTTGATTTTGTTTATTTAAGTACTAGATCGACTGCTATGAAAATCAATGCAATAAAAAGATGATTTGCTACATTTGGTATTCTGATCAGTTTGTAAGTCAAGAATTGCAGTTATTTTTAAATGAGTGGAACATAAAGCATATATTTTTATTCGCCGCAGTTCCCTACGGACCCTTGCTTATAGGAAGGTGATTTGAAAAGAAAACTCTATTTCAGTGTGAATGCGACGTTTCGCATTGTAAAGCCAATGCATCTTTGGGCAGTGCTAAAATAAATGAGTTATGTAAGATGGTGTTACTTGGGATTACTAAAACGCCGACACTTTTCATTAATTAATTGTGTAAAATATTTAAACATTTCAAATTTCAAAAAACCGATTCAGCTGAAAACTTGTAACTTTATACAAATGGACATAGTCTACTTACTGAAAACATTTTCATGGCGGTATCACTTCCAGTTATACAGGATTTCTTTCGTGTTATCTGCTTTTTCTCTACTTTTCTGGAGATGAAGGAGTTTTACGCGAAAACCGAAAATAAAAAGAAAATTGGGGCATTGTATATAAAATAACAAAGTTTGTAACACCTCCGGTATTACCGGAAGTGCACCACCATGAAAATATTTTCAGTAAGTACACTATGTCCATTTGTATAAAGTTACAAGTTTTCAGTTGAATCGGTTTTTCGTTCTCATTATTTGTCTAACATGCTATCGTTGAGACACACCCTGTATAACCAGCCGTGTTATGTATCAAGTAAATCTAACGTTTATGGTAACTATTCACTAATACACGGCTAATATCCAAACCAAAATAAATATCAACGTTAAACTACAACAAGAATTTGTTTGAGTGCTTATAACGAGTGTTAAAAACTGGGCTAATCAGGCGATAGAGTTGATTTGATTTAATTATTTGTACAGTGTACACAAAAAGGACAGCAAAATAACGCTTGGTGGCGTGGATTTTATATTGAATCGTGATATAAATACCTATAACCTAAAAATGGACAAAATGAAAGTTTTCTTAGATACCTTCAATTCTAGTCTAAACTTTGTATCAGCTGATTACTTTCTTAAAAATTACTAAATGTCAAAGAAAATTCCAACACCTAAAAGACCAATTTTTCATTTGAATATGAACTGTAGCATTTAAAAGAAAACAGAAAAACAATTAGCACGAATGAATAGAGTGTGAAGGAAAAATCAAGATTCATTAAAGCATTTGTTTTGTTCGATTACTTTTGATTACCTCTAAATTTCGACTGCATTTCACTTAATAAGGATATTTTCTGATCCATGTTTTTTAATACCGTTGCAGTATGAGATGTTAAAGGACGACAAAGACGTGAGGGGAAAAAAAAGAAAAATCTGTAATCCTTACTAGCTACCCCACGTAAATCAAGTTTAGAAAACCAAGAATATTTCGTAGAAGAAAACTTGCAATAGAAAACCATGTACCATGTTATAAAGTAAATATGCCAGAGATCAGCTAAAAACCAAAAAATAAAAAGTCAAATTTAAATATAACAGATGAAAGTGTGGCACTGATCATATAATAGTTTCAGAAAAGGAGAAGATTGGACAAAAACCAAAATTGTTAACGTCGGGCTGACGAAGAGCGTGCAAGAGTAAAGGAAGACCATGCTCTATGCATATGAAAAATTGGTTATAAATGTTTTTTATCTTACAATGTTTAACAAATTAAAACGGTTTGACCACCTTTTTTTCCGTTTCTCATACAAATTAGAGTAAGTTCATTATAATTGAGCAAACATAGTAAATTATATCATTAGGAGCAAAAAATTAGGCTTTAGGTTTGCCATTTGACTGCCGAACTATTTTTTTCAAACGAGGAAGAAGGTACAACTAGAAATTAGGAAGAATGAGTTATAAGATCTTATGAAATGTATTACCAAAGATTTTTGAAATAGTGTGTACAGAAAAAGTAATTGTGTATTCTGCAAACGTTTTACTTGCATATTTTTCGGAATTGCCTAAGACTTGAAAAGTTCTTTGTTATCGTTCCATTATTCGATGATAAAGGCATTATTAAATCTGAAGGAAAATGTATCACGAGGTATTTCAAGCTGCGTGCTTTTCAAAAAAAAAGCAAGGGGACGGTTATAGACCTAAGAAAGCAAAGGTTTTAATCAAATGACAGTTCGATAACTTCATGTTTGACGTTCTAGATGAGAAGTATCTGGGAACAGAGGTATACTACTAGTTTACTGCTTTTATTTTGCAGTGTGTGTTTTATTATTTAGTGCTCCTGGAGCATGTCGATGACCTTGGATCGCTACTGCTAATAAAATTTTGTCCAGCTGATTTTGAGGAACAAAGAAACATGGAAAATCCTACAGAATGGTAACAGGCATACATAAGCTAAGTAATGCAGAAAAAGAAGTCGCATCGTATTTAAATCTACTCAACACAAGGGAGAACTTCTTTAAGAAAAGTCTCAGCAACGTTCCTGGCAGACAAAGGAGGAGATCTGACTAGTCTAAAATGCCTGGAGGGTGGCGAACCAGTTCCGTTGCTGAGAGTTATATAGAAGAATCTATACAAAATAAAGATCATGTTGTTGGTAAAATTCTTCAACCAACTAATTTAACCTTATTCAACAGTGAACCTAGTACAAGTAGATCAGCCCGAGGATCTGTCATTAAAAACCATAATTTAGTAATATTAATAATTACGTAGGTGAAATTGGTGTAAGTTGTCGGTTAGAAAACCCAAGCTTAAATAATTGTATTTTTACAATAAATATTAATAAATAATTTTGCTGAAATGTTTAAATTTTTGATTTTATATGATTAGGTACATAAAATAAGCAAAAGTTTTTTGTAAGAAAATTTTGTTTCCACTTTTTTGATCAAAATATGTCCAGAATTCATTCAAATATTGTCAAAACATTAGTGATATACAGGTTTTTCAAACTTAAATCGCCATTATTGCTAACTTCGTTATTATTAGAGCTACTAGTAGCATTTGTTTCTCTCATCACTATGGTGAAAACAGAATAAAAATCGAACATCGCGTTTGCGAGTTATGTCAAATTGTTCCATTTTTTTCAAATACTCAATCAATAGGAAATTGAATACTGAACAAAAAGTGTCCCATTATTTTTATTCTAAAATCAAAATGACAGAGCTGAAGTCAAAATGACAGAGCTATTGATGATTTTTCAAATTGGTTAAGGTGGCTGTGTTAGTTATAACTTTGCCTTACCATAAAGTAGAAAGTAGAAAGAATATCAGACCCGCTAGTCGGAAAACCGTGACTATATCCAGTAGAAGTGGTAAATAAAATGAAGAAAGAGGAATATCCATGAAGCAAAAAGATATGGTTTATTTTAATTTTTTCTGTAAACGTTAAAAGAAAAATTCAAATTAGATGCTTAAAAACGTCACACTCTTGGAAAGCATTTTTGAGCCCGCCTGTAAACGCTTTCAGTAGCTGTAAACAGTTTACCAGTGAATTTAACATTTTAATCCCGATGACATTTATACAACAAACGATTGTAGTTTATAAAATCACAGCCATTTTAAACTTATTTCAAAAATCATCAATAGCTCTGTTATTTTTGACTTTAAGATAAAAAATAATGTGACACTTTTTGTTCAGTATTCAATTTCCTATCGATTGAGAATATTGTATACATAGGGTGCCATTTGAAAAATGGAACAATTTGACATAACTCGTGAACGCGATGTTCGATTTTTATTCTGTTTTCTACACAGTAATGAGAGAAACAAATGCTACTAGTTTGCCTATTTAACCGACCCTGTAGCTCAACAAAGTTAGCAATAGTGCCCACTTAAGTTTGAAAACCGTGTATATTAACAGAATTGAAAACAACACATATTACTTTTTGAGATTGCATTCAAGTTTTAAAGATCAAACTTTTAGCCATACATTAATTTATTTTAAACATTGCTCTCCATCAATTAAAATTAAAGGTTAGAATTACGAGAGTAATATTAAGTTCAAAATGCGTTTAGTCCCTTTGGAGCAACATGAATGTTCTGATGATATATTTTTTTTTAAATAATACCTAAATGAATTCTATTTAGACTCACAATTGTCTCTTTAACATCTTATTCATTTTGTGCTAAATTTTTAATAGTTTTAGAAAATTTACCGCGCGGTCCTCGATCTTCAAATATCCATTATTCTCATTTTCCCAATATTTGAGGTTAGGAACGAGATTTTGATATAATAAATTAAGTGTTGCGTATTCGCTTTCAATTAAAATTGTGCTTCAGTTTAACAAAAGTTTCTTTCTCAGTATAACAACTCCTCCAAACTTTGTGTTATCAGCAAAAATTCGAATCATCTTCTCCTGTAAATTGTTTTGTGCAGACAGTCGGACCCAATTTCACCATTGATTTCTAAACCTTTAATTTGTTTATGCTAGGAATCCTTACACCATCTTAAGAAATTCTTAGTTTAGGAATTGTTTGGTAGAATTTGTTTCTAGGGCTTTGCAAAATACGTACAAATAACGGTAATCTAAGAAACGTTTACGATATTTCCGAGGATGGCATATTAGAGTAGAAACCAATTCTTTATATTCGCTCTGTCAACGCATATTTGTTTGCATTTGTTGTCATCGTGGTATTCTGCGAATACTCGCATGGTAAAGAAATATAAAACAAAACATGTTTAAAGAAAGTAGGTGATATTTCGTAAATATTAGGAAACATGGAAACCGTTGACTAAATGAAACACATTTCAAAAAGTAGGTGTAAGATAAACACTCTGTATATTTTACATTTGTTGTTGTTATTGTTGTTTTCGCATAAATCACTTTCTAGAAAATTGTAAATATATTTGAAAGGACACATTTTAAACCACCAAATTCAACATAAATTAAATTATTTTTCTTTTTGAAATGCTATGAAAAGTGAACTCTGTATCACTCCTCTATAAATACTATTAATATTAAATATTAAACTGCGTATCAATAATAATTTAAACGATTAAATATACACGTACCTAATAGTAATCCAGAAATACAATAACGTATAATAATAAAATAGACATCAATTTGTTTATTTATTTATAGACTTTGATGTTTTTTAATATATACAGGGTTATTCACTATAGACTAACCACCCCTTATTATCGTTATTATTGGTCGTAGAAAAAAAATATATATATGTATGCTTCTAACTGAACTTTGCTATCAATAGTTTAGTTACTCGCCGTTTACAGGGCAAAACAAAAATGTGAAGAATTTATATAATGTAACACCCTGTATATTATTACATTTTTGAATATATCTTTTTTTCTGATTTAAAAAATATATCATATGTAAGCCATGTAAATGACAAATGTTGTGTTTGATAACTGACATTTTATTAATTAAATCACCAAAATGGTTTATAGTGAAGCAGTATACTTCGTATACTACAAGCAATAATAACGATAATAAGGGGTGGGTAATTTATAGTGAATAACCCTGTACATAAAACATTACTTAGCAATAATAATAACTAAAAACAAATAATAAAATTAGCGGTTAAAGTTTTAGTGATATAATAAAATCATTTGGATTTCCAATACTTGATAGTTTAACATTTTTGAATGTGTTATAAATAAAGTAAACACAGTAATTAAAAATAAGTACTGAAAGGCAGATGCGCTTAACGTTAATTGAAGTTTTATTAAACAGTAAAAACCAACCCAATCATATAAATCACAATGTGTAATTAACAAAATGAAATTTATATCGAAATTAAATATCATTGTAGAAGTATTTTGAAGTCGCAAAATGAATTTAAGTTTATATTAACTTTTTGTGTGTTGTTTTGGGTAAACGGTTTAGTGTGTCCAAACAGAATTTTTACAGTTTTAATTAAATTATGAAGAACGAATGGGGTATTTACGAGAGCGAAAATAATTCATTTGTGTTACTGTCAAGATAACAAAACGAAAATTGTTATTTATAAAATATACAGAACTAAAGAAATGCCCAAAGAAGCGTAACGTTATTGTTTGAAATTGTTGCTCGAACTGTCTATTCAGTTCAAAATTGACTTTCGGATTATACCGTGTCGGCACTTGAGATTCTTTACAACGAGTTTTCTGCTTAAACGGTGTCCAACATTTGTAAGCCTAAACAAGATTACTTACCTTTTAGATTTGCTGTCACAGGTGAACACAAACAATATTAGCGTTCACAAGATTATTGACAGGAAGTTTTAGAAGGATGAAAAGACATAAGACCATTTATTGGGTCCTGGATAAATACAACGGCTGAAAAAATTGGCAAACGGTTCAAAGAAAAATTCGGAACGGTTCCACAATGTATTTATTCATAAAATCTATTAGACTGTTAGTTAAATCCTAACAAAACACAGAAGTAAAAACGGAATTTTGAATGGAATTTTATGCTCGCCACTTAAAGAGAACCTTTTAAATCTTGTTAATATTAACACCGTTACAATTTTTTTCTACTCTTGTACCTAACTCATATTCTTTTGTTTAATTTGTTAGATATTATTATAGTATTAATGAAATGGGCAAGGAATGAGTTTTATAAGCATATGTGATTCAATTAATAATAGGAGAAACCGATGATTCAAAAGTTGTATCGTCGTCATTAAACTTTTTAATAGATTATCTATTACAAAATGAAAGACATCCTCTCAAAATAATGAATTTTGTTGTAGTTAGAAGTTATAAGGCGGTTTGACACCTATCTTAATTTTTGTATAAATTCTCAACAAAACTTAGCTGTGAATTACATGCGAAATTTTGACAAGTTACATACACTAAAATTTTGTACCAAATTTTATAGTGAATTTTAAAACTAATGCAGGTATGCAACCACCACAAAATTTTGTACAATATTCTTTATGAGTGCACATACTCTGTTAAATAGAATTTAGCCACGTTCTAAAGTATTTTGTATCACACAATTTACACACAAACGGTAGTGTATGTAACTTGACAAAATTTTGCATAAAATTCGAATTTATACAAAAATTACCATAGGTATCAAACCGCCTTTAGAATTAACAATATTGTATCACAATTAAATATGTCAACTTAGTAAGAAGAAAAAAAAAATAAAAAAAAAAAAAAAAAAATATATTTAATAAAAAAAAAAAAAAAAAAAAAATAATAAAATTTTTTTTTTAAAAAAAATAAAAAATTTTTTTTTTTTGTTTTTTTTTTTATTTTTTTTTTTTTTTTTTTATAATATTTTATTTTGGAAAAAAAAATAATTTTTATAATTAAAATTTTATTTTTTTTATTTTTTTATATTTAACAATTCTGAAAAGGTTTTTAGTGTGGGTTTGATTGTTTTTGTTTACTTTATCAATCTGTCGTTGTTCAGGTATTAAAATATGCAAGAAAAAAATTAGCGTCAATTTATTGACAGATGGTTTTAGGTTACAACAAAATTATTATCTTAGTTTAAAATATAATAATAATTAAAGATAGTAACAAGACAGACGATTCACTCAAATGCTTTGTCCTATTTTCTCTATCAAAATCGTTCGAAATGTATTAACTTTTTTACGACGATATACAATCTGCCTTAAGAAATATAGTAATTACACGGCAAATGGATATCAAAACCGAAACTAGCAGACGATCAAAATTATTAACATTTGTAGGCAGACGAAATAATTTTTCGATAGAATTCAGTCTGTTGTTCTGCTGTCAACATTTTAATATCACAAAAACTACCTAATTTGAATGACAGACAAATCTAATTGTTATAAACAATTTTTTAATAACTTTAAAGTCGCTCGATTTTTGTGAATTTTTAAGGTCTTGTATATATTGTTTTAAATGTATTTAATAAACAACAGACGAGTCTCATTGTTATAAACAATTTTTAGTAATTTTAAAGTTGCGACATTTTTTGTGCATTTTTCAATTAATCACCGTCTGCTTTTTTATTACTTTTTATATTGTTTTATGTTTATTTACTAAACAACATTCAAATGTAATTTTTATAAACATTAATTTTAAATGTCATCTTTGAACTTTCTGTAAAGATGTTCTAACAGCAATAACAGTAAAGGTAAAAATTATTAAATATGTAGGTAATTGAATATTTTTAAACTCATTCTAACTAACTCACAATTATCTATAGGTAATTAAAAGGTAAGTTATTGAAATAATACCGTACAAAGTTAATGTAATTATTTCTATTTTCGATATTTCACCAAATCTTTATTTGTCAGGAGTCTAAAAGTTATTAAAGTCGTGAGTGATGGCAACAATTATTAAGAAAAAAAAAATTGCAAACCTTAGCAACGAAAATTTGAATCTACTGAAAAATTAATGTTTCATGAAATATGAAAAGCAGTTAAGCGAACCTTGTACAACAGTTAGACATGGTATTGAACTATGTTTTTAGTATTAGACATTTTTGAAATTTACCTCTAGGGGAGGTTCGGGAGTAACGTAGTTAAGAAAATTAAAATTGTCGAGGAGTCATTTTTTTTAAATTGCAAGTGAATTTTTTATATTCTCATTCGATACAGAATTTAATTATCTATCTACTGATGGGTATTATGTTGTAACCTAAAACCATCTGTCAATAAATTGACGCTAATTTTTTCATTGCATATTTTAATATCTGGACAACGACAGATTGAATAAAGAAAACTAAAACAATCATCTTCATGAGCGATTTGCAATCGATTTTGTAAACGTCATCTCACCTATAACCGCCAAAAATACACTTTTCAAATATACACTGATCTATACTTTGTATATACAAAAGGCAGACGGTAGAAAGTCATTTGTCGAAATCAAGTCATTATCTGCCGGTCTATACAGGGTCCGGCACATCGAGCGTGCATTAAAAGTATATGGAGAACTAATTTGATTCATTTTCTGAAAATAGTGCTGCGCCTGTTTTCGACATCACTGAACCCAGACAAAATATTTTCGTTCATACAGCACTTTCGGTTGTACCGGAAGTAGCTGTCTACTTTCTTATTTCAAATAGAACATGCTATTTTTTATTTTATTTTCAGATTCTACGTAAAATTTATCCAAAATATATGCCTGGCTTTTTTGAAGTTATATTGATTTTTAAAAAAAAATTAAAAGTGCGGGGGGGGGGGGGGGGAGGAGGGGGGGAGGGGGGGGGGTCATGTTGAATTGTTATTTTAAAAATCTAAAAAAGAAAAAAATTATAAAAAATAAAAAAAAAAAAAAATAAAAAAAAAAAATGAATTGAAAGAAAAGGAAAAGAAAAATTTTGATATAAAAAAAAAAAAAATTAAAAAAAAAAAAATTAAAAAAAAAAAAAGAAAATATTTTTTTAAAAAAAAAAAAAAATTTTTTATTTTTTTTTAAAAAAAAAAAAAATTAATAATGTAAAAATGATGATTAAAAACACAGGGTGTCTCATCAATTTGAGCATAGGACATGTTAGTATGTATCGAAAGAGGACAACAAAAGACATCGATTGATGATTGAAAACATAGGGTGTCCCATTTGAATTAAGCAAGTTTTTGAGGTCGAAAGTTGTTCATATTGGCACGAGAATTTTCATCACCCTGTACATGCAATTCGAGTTTCCATTCATATGTGAGTTACTGTAACATATCGACAATTGCCACAACAAATTAGGAACTAAAATATTGATATCATCTTGAGATATGAACGATAACAATTCAACATGATTTTAATTTTTTTTTTAAAAATCGATATAACTAAAAAACCAGTCATTTTTTGGGTATGGTATAGTAATTAAACTACACCTTAAATTTTACGTAGAATCTGAAAATAAAATAAAAAATAGCATGTTCTATTTGAAATAAGAAAGTTGACAGCTACTTCCGGTACAACCGGAAGTGCTGTATGAACGAAAATATTTTGTCTGAGTTCAGTGATGTCGAAAACAGGCGCAGCACTATTTTCAGAAAATGAATCGAATTAGTTCTCCATATACTTTTAATGCACGCTCGATGTGCCGGACCCTGTATAGCACAATACTTGTATCGAAGTACATACAAAAAATATTTATTTTAAAACACAACTTTTTTTTTTTTTGTAAAACAAAAAAAAAAAAAAAAAAAAAAAAAACTCCAATGGTTAATCATTTATTTTAACCGGTAATGAGGTGGAATAAAAAATAAAAAAAATTCTTAATGCTGCCTCCTTTTCTAGTAAACATTATTTATTTCATTATAAAAATTATTTTTTTTTTAAGTTTGTGAACAAGTTTCAGAAAAGTACTTTATTTAGATTACATCTAACTTTTTTGTTAAACTTTTTTTACCAACCATACCTCGCTTCCATAAATTAAAGTTGGTTTTACAACTGCTATTTCACTCAGCTTTTTATCAATTTTACCCAGAGCAACTACATAACCTCCTTCCAATTTATTCATCCTTTATGTTTTTTGTATTGTCATTGCCATGTAATTTTTTTGTAATATGACCTCTCCAGATTTTCTTTCTTCTACTAAACAAAAAGATTCAATTAATTTTAAAACTTTTGTTGTTATCTCAATATTTTCTCTTTGTGCTCTAGGTTTTCCTCTGCTACCACAATATCATAAGCAAACTTCTCAGTACAAAAAGCAAAACCTTTAACATGCTCAATTTTAGTGTGCCATTCACTATAAACAGATAAAGGGTAGGGACAGGGTCGAAGTAACGGAGGAATTTATTGACCACAACAACAAATATTATCACTTAAACGGGTCCCCGTACATGTTCGATACAACAATGTTTCATTTTTTAAACGCATGTTAAAATTTTTTGACAGCTGTAAAAAAAAAAAAATTGATTAGTTTTCAATAATAAATTCTTAAACTGTACTTCAAATTTTTTGTTCGAGGAATATAATAATAACGTACAATGTTTAAATAAACCCATTTTATTTTGGGCAGTGCTAATTTTGTTGCTTATTTATAGCCAGAAAATTTTATTTTTTTTCAGTAATTACAAATTATTTACAGCCTTTAAAAAATAGAAAGCAAATTGTTTGTAAAGAGGAACCTACAATGTGTTTTTTACACCCATCACAGACATGAGCTTAATAAAAGTATACTCGTTGCTAACTTTGATGTTCCACAAATACACAGTTTATTACAAAATATACAGAAACTAAAAGTGTATCAGTCACAAAAAATTTAAATAGAACAATAATTACATATTCTACAACACACATTAATTACATTACATTGTTAGAATGAGTGTCTAACGTGATACCTTCTACAATTGCAATGCAAAATTATCAGTTTAAAGTAGGTGCATAACCTGGAGGTATGATGATTGGGAATTATGACAGTGGTTGAAAAACGTTTCCCAAAACCCATTTGTTCAACAGAGTACCCCAAGAATTCAAAAATCTCTGGACATATAGGGTTTTTTTTTTAATTATAAAAAAGAAAAAGTAAAATCTTTTAAAATTTTAAAGGTTTTTTAAAAAAAAAATTTTTAAAGTCCTTTTTGAGTTTTAAAAAATTTTTTTATATTATTTTTTGTTTTAAGTAATTTTTTTTAAAAAAAAAGAGAGTTTTTTTTAAAAAATTTTTTTTTATTTCGACAACAAACATTTTTTTTTGTTTTTTTTTAGTATAATCCGCTTATCCGCAAAGTCACAGATTACAACATATCCTACACTTTTAAATTCAAACCTCCCTAGATTGCTTACCCCGACACCGTCTAAACACCCTCTCTCCCCTAACTGATAGTCTGTTACAGATTATATCCTGTTACTCAAGAACACGGGGTCATTGACTATGATAAAATTAAAAAAAACAAGAATTAGGTAATCTCTACAAATATGCGCGTTTTGGTCTACAAAACATCTTTTTCTCCTAATACTGATGCTATTTTGAGCTCTAACAAACTCTTATTCTTAGTCTTCACATTTTATTTAGCCATTGAAAGCACAGACAATGTTGATTGTAGTTTTTCTTAGGTACATTTCTACGTTTCCACGTTGTTTCCTGTACACATAATACACACTATACACGTTTACGCTGATTATTTTGGACACCATATACAGGGTGATTCAATAAGGGTGGCCATCGGCCATATCTCGAAACTTCCAAGTTAGCTACGCAAATGAGGGTCAGACAGAACTTTTGTAAAATTTTCCTTCCTTCTTTCCAAGGATGTTATTAATTTTATACCTTAATGTAAGAATTTTCGGAAAAATCTTGTATTTTATGATTCCCACTAGTACTTAAATTAATTTCCAGGATTTTTTAATATCCACTTTAGTGATTAAATTTTGTTTTCTGAATTTCTATACTTAGTAGATTCCGAGATATGGCAGGTGGCCACCCTTATTAAATCATCCTATATTACACTTACACCTCAATAAAATAATTGAAATCTAAAATATCTATACAAATAAATAGTATGTACATAATTCTATGTTGGTCTTGCGGTGTGTTTGGTTTTTCTTTAAATGATAAATATTGGCATACTTTTTAGTAGAATTGCCCCACCGCCCCGTATTCATGGAACAATCCTCTTAGAGAGGTGTAGATTTTTACCACCCAGGAAATTTTGTAATCCAATGACGTTCCCTGTGTTTTAATTTTACATGGGTAAAGTTGCCTTTTTACGCCACAGCCCTACACCTTTATCCGGGTTTGGGACCGGCAGCAGGGATTACAAAATCACATCCATTGTGGCCCAGCAATCCCTACAGGCGAAGTTGAGATACCGACCGGCAGAGTGTGGGACGTTGCAGTGATCAATTTTAATATAGATGCAATAAATTAGGTACATAAGTAGTTTGATTATTGAAGTAGATGATCATAATGATGATGATGATGATAATTTTATCTCAAACAAAAAACATTGTAGTAAATGAGAATATACTCCTTAAAAAATCCTGCAATTTGTGTAATCGTGAAAGGAACGTTCCAAAGGTTCTTAAAAATTGCTTTGTTTTTCCAATACCTAAAAGTGGTGTTTTTGGTACAAGGTTTAATGAATCCACAGAAAATTGTTAAGCCTAGCTCTTGCAAAGGAATATTATTTGTTCATGTGATCGATCGTTTGCTTGTAAGAAAATCTGTCCTATACAAAATAAGCAGGTATTTGTTATAGTTTTACATAACAAGAACTTTCCACGATTTGAAAACTTACAAACAGATGATGTAAGCAGTTACAAAAGGCGTATATCGATTATGTTAACGGCAGGGTTAACAGTAAAACAATCTCAAACCATCCCCAAAGAGAGTTTTTAAAGACTCTTCAGGTTTACATTACCTATAAGCAAGGTTTCAAATAATTAATGCGTTCGGACATGCTACGACACCACGAGGTGTCAGCACCAGTTTTCCTTAAAAAACTTTTGATTAAAAATATTAAATTGTTTTTTTTCTATTTAATTAAGAAATAATAATCATTTAGCAACTAGTTTCGTAAGGATATTTTAAAATCTCTAATGTAAGATCTCACTTTTAATGTCTAAATTGCAAACAAAAATTTTTAATTTGACATGTAAAGTGGCCTTTTCATAAACGAAGCAGGTGTCATAAACAATTCACTTTTCGTAACTAGTTTAAAAAAGTAACATCCCTTGTAAGAATGTTTTGATAAGGGTTTTAAAATGGTAACACTGTCGACTCATTCAAAACTGGCGCCCTGTTTTTATCATTAGTTACATAAATTTTTTTAAATAATTCTTTTGAATTTACAAAAAAAGTAAGCACATTACTTTTATATTACAAAATAAATTAATGAATAATATTTTCTATTCAATTTTATTAGAACTAAAAAATATGATGCCATGAAATTTGGGACTATATGTGATAAACCATCATTTGGTTCTTATTTTATACATGGAATCCATTACAATTACTCTAAAGTATTAAGTTATTTCAGTTCTTTCACTAAGGAAACTAATTAGGTTTCTAATTATTAATTTAATTACCTAATCAATGTAGTTTTAAATTTGATAAGATAAATATAAAAAATACATTAAAATGGAATTTAATGTATAGCCTAGTAGGTAAGGAATAGCAATTAAGCTAAAGGTATTTTAGAAGTGTTCTTTTTTGTTCCTAATACTCATAATTACTTTGTTCTAATCTAAAGTTACAATACATAACAAAAACAATTCATAATATTATTAGTACTATCAAACTCAATTAGTATACTGAAGAGATGAAAAGAATAGGGGTAAAAAGCTTCTCCGCATTGGGAATAATAGTGGGGCATTTTTTAATCAATATGGGAGTTCCCTTTTTTGCAATCTATTGAAATCATTTTTAATTTTTTATGGAACTGAAAATATTTCATCACTGACCATACAATTAAAAATCAGTAAGAAGTTACGACATAATTTTAATGGATTCAGCCGTTCCTGATTAAAAGGTATGTCGATCTATTAAGTTCCCAGGTGTATAAGCAGTAAAATGCGGTATCTTTAGTTAAACCTCTTATTTGAAAATGAGAATGTGTATTAAGTACATTAACTGCTAGCAGCATAAAGCTAATGGTTACACTTACCCTGTTTCATATATCAATTACATGCCATATTAAGTATTGCTTGTAAGTGATACTCTAACAAGCAAAGAATTCCAAAACGTATTTAAAATTATTCAGGAAACATTTATAGGTACATTATAAAAGCTTGTAATTGTTTACTAAAGCGAAATGAAATGTTTACCAAGAATCTGTATGTTCTTAATTAAATGAGCTAATGTTTATGTCGTCGAAGAATGTTACTGATATAAGCCAATAAAGTAATTAAAAAAAATTAATGTTAAACGCCAAACTATGTCTAAATGCTGCTGCAATTTAATTGAAATGTTCAATACCACGTTTTTCAAGTTAACACTCTTTAAGGTAATAACAAGAAAATTAAATTCTTTTTTTCACGTTTAATAAATCCCATGTTGACACTTCGTAAGGAAAATAGTATTTAAGTTGAGCAATTTTACAGTTACGAACAAATACATTTTAAATGCAATGTTGAGTATGTTGTACCTTTATATTATAATTAATTATTATATAAAAGCATTAAATAGTAGATGATGATTAAGCTAATTTGCAATAAGAAAACAAATATGTTGATAAAAACAATAGTACTCATAAATTACGTTAAATAAATAAAATAATGCAAACATTGTTGTTTAAAAATGTTGAACTAAATCAAAATCATATAGGTTCTATATACACCTACTGTAAATATCTTCAAATTATTAAACTATAAGCGAATCATTCGATGTGTACATTGCGTTTTGCCACTAATGAATTTGGAAATACTAATTGTTATTTACATTTGCATAAATCAATTTCATAGTGTCGCTTGGCCAAGAGTCATGGAATTTTTCCTTCTTATTCTTCTTCTTACCGATGTGACCCAGTTCCATCTTGATTTACATCAAGGTGGCCCATTAGTTGTGCAAATGAATGAATGCATGAAAGTTGTGCAAATCAATGAGCTGCATATTTTAAAATTATTTTTGTTTATACAGGGTGTTCCATAAAAGTGCGATATAAAATTTATGTTTTTTTTAAATTAAACCACCTTTTTTTATAACAAATTTGGATTTCTTGGGAAATTGTAATGTGACTTTATGCATTATACATAGTGTTTCGCATTATTTCAGTTTTCCGGAAAATTGAAATTTCGAAAAATTAAATAGCTCAGTTATCCTGGAATTTATCTAACTGCGATTTTGAGCTTTTAATATGCATTACATGTGCTAACACAGATAGTTGTTCTACTTTCCAACCTCGCTAGGTTTTGAGTAATCAGTTATTTAAATTGACTCCCTAAATTCATGGATAACTTGATTTTTAAATTGACCACGTAATTTTATCAGCGTTTTTAAATTTTTCCTCTTATATTTTGTTATTTAGTTAAATCTAACACTTTTCCTTTCTTTTTAAGCTTGGGGATCAAAAAGAAACACTTATTTTCTTTTAACTTATGCGACGTTTCGGAAACTTTTATTATGAAAATGCTTGTTTCTTAATTAGGCTTTCTTTGACTTCACTTTAGCTTATCAATCATTGTCTGTAATTGTTCTTTATTTTACTGAATACCATAATATCGTCGGCAAAACGCAGGTGGTTTAACATTTCGCCGTCTACAGATATTCCTTTGTCGTCCCAGTTAAGCTGTTTAAACATATCTTCCATCGCTAACGTAAACAATTTGGCGACATTAAATCCCCCTATCCTCTTTTCATTTTGATTTTGTTGGTTTTTTCTTCTAAGTTCATTAAAATGTTGCACCTTCATATATTTGCATTTATTGTAGTAGTGTATCTATGGTGTATCCTGTAGTTACTTAGTCCGTTTAGAACTGCCCATATTTCATCCACAGAATCAAACTTTTCTCATAGTCGATAAGCTATCTTTAATGTTGTGATGTATTCATTTGGTTTTATTATTGTCTTGCAACTATTGGTGATCAGTGTACTCTGGCCTTTGCGAAATTCCGATTGTTCTCTCGGCTGGTATCTGTCCAGTTAATCTGTTATTCTTTTTGTAATGATTTTGGTGAATACTTTTATAGTGTCGTCATAAGAGTAATTGGGCGTTAATTCTTTAATTTTTCCTGGTTTTCCTTCTTAAATATTAAGACCATCAGAGCGTTGTGCCAATTTTGATCTTTGTTCTGTAAACACATTTGTACATACAATTGTTTAGTATTTCGTATTAGTAGTTTAGTAGTTTTCATTTTCAGTGCATTTTCTGCTTTGTCCACTGTTATTTTGGTATTCCTTCTGATCCCACGTTTAAGACGTGTCCTTCTTTTTCCAATGGCGGCATCGATTTGGTATTATACAGGGTGATTCATAACTATTGAGACATAGGCTAAGGGCGACTTATTTAGACTAAAATATGACCGTAGGACCCAATATTTCTTAATAAAATATTGCTGTGTAAAAAGATACAGAGCGTTAGATTAACATTTTTTTTTTTTTTTTGTTAATAATTTTACTGTAAATTTATCAATTCTTATCAAAATTGCATAGAGGGATAACTTTAAACCAAGAACATTATTTTATGTACTATTTTACAATTTGTTGTAGGGGGCGCCACGTGAGTGATTCCTGATGATGAAATCGACTGGTAACTTTTTTTGAGAAAACTTTTTAGTGATTTTGATTAGAGAATATGACGTAAACATCATTTCTATACAATATTGGTACTCCTGTTTAAATACGATAGTTTCATCTGTTTCCGTGAAAAACGCAGTTGAACAATTCGTAGTGTCAGAAGGAGATTTTAAATATTACTTCATTTATTAAGGGTACGTTTTGGACTGTCAGATAATTATGCTTCTCTGTAGATTTTGATAAGAATTGATACATTTACAGTGAAATTTTTAACAAAAAATAGAAAAAAATTTTTTTTTATAAACGCCTTGTATCTTTTTCACAGCAATATTTTATTAAGGCATATTGTGTTTTATGGTCATATTTTGGTTATTTAGAATGAAGTAATTTTGAAATCCTCTTATGACACTACGAATTGTTCAACTGGGTTTTCTCGAAACAGATGAAATTATCGTATTTAAACAGGAGTGCCAATATTGTATAGAAATGATGTTTACGTCATATTCTCTAATCAAAATCACAAAAATTTTTCTCAAAAAAGTTACCAGTCGATTTCATCATCAGGAATCATTCACGTGGCGCCCCTACAACAAATTGTAAAATAGTACATAAAATAATGTTCTTGGTCTAAAGTTATGCCTCTCTGCCGATTTTGATAAGAATTGATAAATTTACAATGAAATTATTAACAAAAATGAAAAAAATATTTTAATTTAACGCTCTGTATCTTTTTCTACAGCAATATTTTATTAAGGAATATTAGGTCCTATGGTCATATTTTAGCTTAAATAACCCGCCCTTAGCCTATGTCCCAATAGTTATGAATCACCCTGTATACATCTTTGTAATTTTTCTCTACAATTCTAGTTATTTGTTCTTTGTCAGTTATTAATTCGTTATTATCGTTCCTTAGTTATATTATGTTATGTTTGCCTTCTGAAAATTATCTTAGAGTATTCTTTATACATTTTAGTTCTTCTAGGGTTTCCTCAATTTTTTGGATTTCATATATTCTAATATCTTGTCTTATATTCTGTTTTATTCTTTTATTTAAATCTAACATCTACCTTGATCATATCTTCGCTTGTGTTTCGTTTCATTCTTTTTCTGTTATCTATTAAGTCTAGTGTTGTTTTACTGACTTTTGATCTTTCTGGGGTGTTTAGATTTTTTCTTTTTCTGATAGAATAAAAATTTGCGTTCGAACAAACTATCAAAGTATATGTAATATTATTAGCTTAAGAAAACGTATAAATTTTGTTTTTCCACGACCACTATGAAAACTTTTCATTTCGTAGTCATAAACCACTAGAGAAAATTTTTCATATCTCAACATCTGCAGTAACAGTATATATACCTCAATTGACTGAATGTAGTTGCAAAAGTTGATTGGTTGCTCGTTTTGATTTGAAACTGACATTTATTTATCTAACCTGAAAATCTGTCAAAACGACGTCTACACTTCAAATAAAAAAGTAAACTTGATAATTATTGTTTATTACTGAGAATAAAAAAATGTTTGGTAGTTATTAAAACATACATATTTTTTTTAATTGCTAAACTGGCAGTTAAATCTTAAATTAAATTTTGATAAAATTCATAGATTACATATTGGTCTTGGAAAAAGTATAGTGTATTGCTTGAGGATAAAATCATGTTTTATTGCTCGTGATTATCAGCGCTCGGGCTACAACCCTCTCGCAGTTAACACACTCGTATGAAAACTGTGATTTTCTCCTCGTGTAATAAAATGTACTATTTTTTTATTGTCGCTTTTTCTATTACATTTCCCCATTATCTTAATTTAATTGATTAATATCGATAAAACTTTATGCGTTCACCCATCTGACATAACTTATTAATTTATTATACGGCGTGTTTCAAAATTCAATACAAATATTTTTAATGGCGTATTTTTGAGATGAAAATAAGACTTTTTTTCCTATAAACATGTGTCCTAAAATACATCCTCTTTAAGCTACAGCCATCTTAATTTTCTTTAAAAAAATCGATTTTTTTTAAATTCTGACTGCAATTATTTATTAAATTCTTTAAAATTTGAAATCCACTGCTGATTTAAACGTTCTACTGTTTCTTATCGCTAAAAATAACATAAAAATAAATTTAAAGTAGAGAGGAAGAGGGTAGGCACATTTAAGGAGAAACATTTTATGTTTCGGATTATAAATTTTTTGGTTTATACATTTTTTGATACAATTAACCGTTTTCGAAATAATCGTTGTTAAAGGAACAAGGGTTATTGTGAAACTAAATTAGTTTGAATTTTTTTTAAATTTAATTCTGAAACAGCGATTAAGTAAATTAGTTTTAATTTTTGTTTAATTTCATTAAAAACAAAGAAATTGATGTCTTTATAACAAGTGTTGGAAATGTCCTCCGTCAGCTACAACACAGCTTTCCATTCTTCTCCGCATATAGGATGGCTGTAGCTCCGAAGAGGGTGTATTTTAGGACACATGTTTATAGGAAAAAAAGTCTTATTTTGAACTCAAAAATTCGCCATTAAAATATTTGTACTGAATTTTGAAACACCCTGTATACCTATTTAATAGAATTCATATCATTTTTCTAATCATCATCTTATATTAATCATTTGTAATATCTACTGTTTACAAATTCAGTTTATTATTTTTTCAATCTTACTTCATAAAATTAGTAATTTTTCAGTTTTAAATACGAAATCAATTATTTTTATTTAATATTAAGAACATACACAAACTTTTAATTACATTGTATCACTTATTCTATATACAGGGTGTTTAAAAAATACGTTCCGATATTTGGCCCACTTATAGATCTCATCAATACAAACAAAAAAGTCAAAATAAACATAAGTCCAAAATCACAAATCCCAGTTCGAGTGTTCGTTGTATTTATCACGTCAGCTATGGAAATAACAAAACAAAATTTGGTCGTTTCTGCTAGTCTAGTTGTCGCATTTGTTGTAATCATTGTGTAGCTGTCATTGTTAGTGTTATTGTTGCTATTGAAGTCGTTGTTGCAGTTGCTCATTGTTGAAATTTTCAAATATGCCGGAATATACCAACGCAGAAATGGCAGACATCCATTTCATGTATGGCAAAGCCGATGG
>JALBCR010001270.1:77500-219192 GCA_030710515.1 Abscondita cerata
AAGCTAATTGGATACACTATAGAACATCTCTCGATTCTATTCTTAGATGGATATCACCGGTTTCTGATAATTATTTTAGGTTTGTAGGTGCTGTTAAATGTGCAGCAAAAAATCCATTCCACGTGGTTTTCGACAGGAATATGTCCCATGTTGGTCAACTGAAACAAACAGATTGTACAAATCATATTTAGAAAATCCAAATAAAGAAAATGGGAATGCTGTACTGTCATCTCTAAATAATGGAAAAAAAAGAAATGGAATTCATTAATGGAAAATATGGATTTCGTACATTCAAGTCGTAAAAGCTGGGCACTTTTAAATTGGGTTCTACAAATCAATCTTCTAAAACAAATACAAAAATTTCTCCAAATTCTATTGCTTCTCGGTTGGTTAACTTTTCAAACTCAGTAAAAGTGGACAAATCGACTATCACAAAGATGAAAAAGAATGAAGATATATCCAGACCTTTTACTGTAGAAGAGCTAAAACATGCATTAAAAAGACCAAATCAAAGAAAGCTGCTGGGTTTGATGGAATACATCCAGAATTTCTGATTTTGGTTATTCTTTGAGTGGCTACTTGTGTTTCTCTGTATTTGTAATACAGGTGTTACCACGTTTAGGAATGTAAGGTTGTGGTTTTAAGGAAAGCAAATGTCCTAAACCTTCTTCGTCATAAGTTTGTTAGGTGTTTTTAGGGTTTTGGAGTTATTTTTCAATTAATCCGTTATGAGGTTCATTGACAGCGGTTTCATCGGTGAAGTTGTTGTGATGAAGTATTGGCTTACACTTCAAGCTGGATTTCGAAAAACTTAAACTGGAGTTGCTTTTTTTTATGCTGCAGTGCTACGTGTGGAAGGGGGTTTACTTTTTGAATTGTTTGGCGTCTTCCTTGTTCCAAATTATTTCTTTTGTTGAAATATGTTGTCTAATCGGAAGTTTGGAGTTTTGTTGGAGATAAAGGCGAGTAATTTGGATTTTTGAATAATGGTCTTCCACGGGGATCGGTTCTTGCGCCTGTTCTTTTTGGTGTGTGTATTTCTGGTCTTTCTTCTTTCAATGTCGAAATTCGTCTGCGCCGATGATATGGCATTTCTTTCACTTCTTTTCAATTAATAATTTCGATGATTTGCGTATTATGGAATTATTTCAAAAATGGCGATTATGCCCGTTCTTAAGGACAGAGGTTTCTTGTTTTCTTTGAGTATGAGGAAAAGTAGAAAATTAATGTTTCTTTAATACAAAATTAGCCTATTTTGGCCCGTTTTCTGGGAGTAACTTTGATACGTTTTTAATTTGCAAAGTCATTTGGAAAGGTCAACAAAAATGAAAACAGATATGTCATTCAAAATTGCTGGAACAACTTGGGAGCAGATGCCAAGGACTCGTACAGCTGCATTGGCATTGGTTTATTCTACAGCGAATGTTGTGCTCCTGTCTGGTTGAATGGTTTCATAAAAAATAGTGCCCGGTTGAATTGCACTTGCGTATAATTGGTGGAGCCTTGTCTCTCCTCTCGTTGGCTTCCTGTTCTTTGTAATATTACTCCTCGCATTCGCAGCTGCGTTAATACGGAATGGGATGAATGCCACAACAAAAGTTGCCATTTGGATTACATTGACAACCCTCCTGCTAAGGCTTGAATCTCGGGTCGTATATGGTTGCGGGACTACTTAGGTACGGCTTTTCTGAAGTTGAAGGTGGAAAAATTATGGTCTGGAGTTGATGTTTCATAAACTCTCTTGATGATCAACATAAAGTCGGGTTTGATAAAAAAGAAAAATTTGGTCAAAGTAAATCGATAAGAACAGGTCATTAAAATGAACTTTATGTTGTTCAAGTGGGGTGGATTTCTAGTCAAATTGTGACTGTGGAAACGAGAACAGAGACCGTTATACTAGTGTAGAGGATTGTAAATTAGGAGTTTAAGGGAAGGTTCCAAACATTCATAATTTAACGGATGAAGAATATAATGGTTACGAATCGAAGGAAATCTGAGTTAGCAATGTTGTATTCTTGTCTTGATTATCTGTTTTCCATTATTTTGTTGCTATTTCTTTAACCTACTATTTGTTTCGTCATTGTCATGACTGGCGCTAGAACGATCCATTATATGTCGTCATGAATGGCTGTGTGTTTTATTTATGTTCTTGTTACGCTATAATGTTTACACTTAATTAATATTTTACATGTGATACTAGGGTGGGTAAGGGTTGGATGTTTGGGTTTAGTGGTTTCCTAAACCTTGAAAGTAAATGTTTGCAAGAAGAACAATCACTATTGCACACGGTTTAGTCACACACGATACAGGTTTAATACTGATCTTCTGGGGCACCATACATAACACTTACATAACAATACAATATTTGTATAATGTACCATACGAATAAATAAATAAAAAATAGTTTTGCATGAAAAAGTCGTTATATATTGGGACGAAACGTCGCCAAACTAAAAAAAGACAGTAGTTTTATTAGACCTCCACGTTTGAAGGATCATATAAAAGAAATTCAGTCAAACGTAAATTATAATAAAATTATGTTTTTTATTTATAAATTATTAAAAAAATTTAAAAAATTTTTTTTTTAAAGAAAAAAAAAAAAAAAAATGAATTATTTTTTAAAAAAAAAAAAATAATTTTTTATTTAGGGGGAAAATAATAATATTTTATTGAATTATAAAAATAAAATTGAATTGTAAAATGGAGAAAAGAGAGGGGGGAGGAAGAGAAAGAAGTTTAGTAAGAAGGTGATTAGGGGGGGGGGGGGGGAAAGTGGGGGGGAGGGAGGAGGGGGGGGGGGGGGGGGGGTAAATTTTTTTTTAGTTTTTTTTGTTTTGGTAATTTTTTTAAAAGGAAAATTGTGGGAAAATGTGGTAGGATTTAGTTAAGAAAGGAGGTAATGTAATTTTTTTAAAAAAGAATGGTGATTTGTTAGTAATAAATTTTTTTTTTTTTTGTTATAAAAAAATGATTTGGAAAAAGAAATAAAAAAAAATTTAAAAATAATGTGTGGTGTTTTTTTTAATGAATGTTTTGTGTTTTTTTTTTTTTTTAAAAAAAAAAAATAAAAGAATGTTGAAAAAAAAGAAAATGGGGAAAGGAAAGGAAAGGCATTTCTTCTTATTATTTCTCAATGGTTTTTTTTTTTTTTTTTTTAAAAAAAATATATTTAATTAAATTTTAAAATTAATTTTAAAAATAAAAATTTATTTAAAAAAATAAAATATTTTTTTTTTTATTAAATTTTAATAATAAAAAAAAAAAAAAAAATTAATATTTTTATTATATGGATATTTTTTTAAATATTTTTTAAAATTTTTAATAAAAAAAAAAAAAAAAAAAATAAAATTATTTAATAAATAAAATAAAAAAAATATATAAAAAAAAAAAAAAAAATAATTTTTTTTAAATATATTTTTTTTTTTTTTTATTTTTATATTTTTATTAATAAATTTTAAAATAATTTTTAAAATTTTATATTTTATTTTTAAAAAAAAAAATTAAAAAAAAAAAAAGTAAAAAAAAAAAAAAAATTTTTAAAAATTAAAAAAATAAAAAAAATAGTCATGAAGTAAGTCATCAAAACTTTTTAATTTAAAAATTCACTTGTATTCAGACATTGCATTATTTAAAAAATTTCAGAATATCTGACCAAAAATTGTTCTTTTCCATATGAAATTACAAAACTAACAAAAAATATTGTACTTTATATGTAAAAATTAAGGTAGGTATCATAAATGTTTATACAGTGACCGGCAAAGAGTTTGCATCAAATGGGAAAAAATTTTTGTAATCGAGATATCCGAAAATTTCTTTTGGTAAATGAATTCAACATATCGAATGACAAAAAAAGCACTTTGACAAATGTCATGTGACCACTGTCACGGCAGCAAATTTGAAAAATATCCCTTAAATATGTAAAAAGTAAGGTTAGATGACAAGATATTTAAAAATGCCTAAGAGAAAAGTTCTTCAGAATTAGATTATACGTCTATGTGCAAATTTGTAAAAAGAAAATAACGACTTTTCAAAAATATCAGTTTTTCGGCATTTTTTCCGGAAATATTGAGAAAACAAAATTTTTCCGTTTGATTTGCATAAAACACAATAAAACCAACAAATAAACTTTACAATCCAGTAATTTTTATTTATTAGTCTACTAATGGACGGTAAAGAACAAAAAACATTGTTTTTTTAGAACAGACTTTGTTGCAATGGCCTACAGAAAACAAAAGGTTAAAATTACAAATTTAGAATTATTTTAAAATAGTCCTAAAATGATCAATTCTTTCATTCTAAACCCAATTTAAACATTTTTCTACAATATTGCCTGGATAATAAGCTCATGCAAAAACATACAAAAAAATTCCGGAAAAAATGCCGGAGAACTAATATTTTTGAAAAGTCGTTATTTAATTTTGAAAATTTGCACATAGACGTATAATCTAATTTTGAACAACTTTTCTCTTAGGCATTTTTCAATATCTTGTCATCTAACCTCACTTTTTACATATTTAAGGGATATTTTTTAAATTTGCTGCCATGACAGTGGTCACATGACACGTCACCACACTATACAGGTTTATACTGATCTTCTGGGGCACCATACATAACACTTACATCACAATACAATATTTGTATAATGTACCATACGAATAAATAAATAAATAAACATGACATTTGTCAAAGTGCTTTTTTTTGTCATTCGATATGTTGAATTCATTTGCCAAAAGAAATTTTCGGATATTTCAATTACAAAAATTTTCCCCATTTGATGCAAACTCTTTGCCGGTCACTGTACATTTTAGCTTGTCTAAAGCATTACAATGTTTTATAAATTATCATCGTAAATACGGATGTGTCCATGTCCTCCAATGTCAGAAGTTTGCGCCACCCTGTATAATATGTTCAATATGTTCAATGAATAATGGAAAAACTGAGAATGATAATTTCGAAAAATAAAGTGTTAGATTTTCCATTACCACGTGATTGGAACGACATTGTAGGTACAATTATTATGTTTGAATGGTTGAACGTTTCTTCCAGGTTTGGTCAACAAATTCGGATGTCTTTTTTTTTATTGCATGACTGAGTATAATTTTAATCAATTCATTCCATTACGCTTCATGGAAATATCAACTGTCTAAATTCTAGCCAAGTTATGAGTATCACACTGTACACAATCTAATTAAATTAACCCCCGTAACTTAATATTTTATTTATTTATTTTTCCAATTTCTGTTTATGATTAATGTTTTATCAGGGGTTTACTCTTTGGCTTTAGAAACAATTTCTGTCACTGGGAATTGCAATATTTAAATATTTACATTTGGCATTAATTATTAATGACATTTATCTTCATTATTTGAATCGGTTATAATATTAATAGGTTTCTTTATGTAAATCAAGAACATAAATTATAGTTTCAATTGGTTTACAGCACTTTATGTTAGCTTTACCATTAATCGGCGATAGCATAGTTATATGTACTACAACAATACCTAATAGATTTTCCTTTTAATTCGTTATTTAATTAACTATTCTTCTTTTTTATTGTTATAATTTTTATTTTGGCTAATTCAAATATTGATATTTCCATTTTATGCTCTGCACTTAATTTTATTCCAATATTTTGTTTGATAAGATCATAACTATTTTTGACATGCACTTTTGAACATAATATACTTGGTAAAATTGCCGTAGCACCGTAATGTTCTTACATGTTATTGCTATGAAATTGAATTTTATGTAGTTATTTACGTTTTTATGATTGGCATGTTATAATACCTTTGTAATTGCCTTTAAACCTTATCTAATATCGTAAACTGTAAAATATTCAAGTAATTTGTAACGAACGACCTCATATTTGAACAAACGACACTTTATTATTTATTTAAGGTTGTATAATTAATTGTTGTAGCAAACAACGTATAAATTAATCAATTTGATTTTGTTATTGGTAAATCTGTTGGGAGAAAATAAATGCGAAGTCTTGTTGAGTCAAAGCAAACAAAGCGCTTAAACGTGTGAGACATGTTGTTTGTATGCAGACAAAAGTTCCTTCTCACACAAACCTTTTCAACTTTGGAATTTCTAATTTTGTTTTAAACATTTATACATTAGAATAATTACACATTAAGGGTTGAAGAAAATTTTTACTTATAGTATAACAACAATGAATATAACAATAATACAGCATAATAATGGATTCAATGTTTGCCACTGCACTTAAATTTTGGAGTGGGTAAAAGACACTTCTAGCACTTAAAGAAGGTATGTGTATATTTACATAATAAGTCAATTCAATGAAGGTACTTTTTATACCGGTAAAGTGTCAAACTATAATAAAAGTTATATTTATAAAGACTTATCATACAACTTGAAAGATTAGTTGAAAAATGTTCAACTATCAGATGAGAGTGTAAATTTGTGCTTAAAATAGTATTCAATTATGTCAAAAAATCTGATCTGTTAGATCGTTCATCGTTGCGGTTTCGTCGAAGGATCAATTGCCAAGTGTTTATTTCTTTAAACGAGGACGATGTTCGTGTATTGTGTGTAAAGGCTTAGCATATAACCTGTTACTACAGATTACAAACAATAAATTAAATTTAATCGTACCATCTTGTCGTACCATGTATTGCACAATTATATTCAAATAAGGTACAAAGCAAAACTAGTAACGATAATTTACTGTTAACTTTTTCATATTGGCTTCTTCTGTTAAATCACGTAAGCAGATAATTTTAACAATTGGCACCTGGAGGTTTTTTGGTAGATACTAATCAAAATTCTGTTTGCCGTTACTTATTTACATCGCAGCATCTTGTTTTTAAAGCTGAATAAAAATCATTAAGAATCATAGATTTGCATAGGTTTAAAATAACTAAAAATAACTAAAAGATCAGTTAACTTTCAGTTAATTGATGAACTAATTTGGATAATTTAGCAATTGAAATCGTATTGTTTTCTTTGAAAAATGGATCATTCACTTCATCCATAATCATCATTTCCTATTCAAGGTTACTGTCGTTGTTTTGATTTTATTTTTAGACTTCAATATTTCAACACTTTTAATCATCAAAACATAGATGAGCGTTCGGTTTAGCTTAAAGAATTTCTTATCTACTTCATCAGAAAAAGTTACACTACATTAGTATAAATAAGTTCAATAAATCTAAAACCGCATTAGCGGATAAGCAAATATCGATTTCTGCCATCAAACAAAAAGAAAGAAATCCGACTCAAATCAGTTCAAAAAGTTCGACTGAATCCATAGAAAACAGTAAACAATATAAGTAGGTAATTATATTTAAAAAAAGTACTAAAAATTGTGTTAAAAATTAATCTTAATCATAAGAAGCAAGAAATAAAAAATGGCATTAAGATGTTTCAAAACAAGTTATAATGTCGACTTTAACCTGTAAAAATTCAAAATCCAATCAATGGTTTTTGCAAATTGTTCGAAATTTTTTTTTATTTTATGAGTTACATAATTAAAAAAGAATAACTGAATCATATCTTGTATTTTATTATTATATGTACTGATGTAAAATATTTGTATATTCAGAAACATAAAAGATGAAGCGTTTCAATAGGTAAGGAAATGAGAATGATAAAAAAGTAATCTCAAAAAATGTTAGAAATAGTTTCAAAAATATTGCTTAGATGGTACCACACTTTAATTACTTGCATCTGAGACTTCTCTATTAAAATTTTCTCAATCGGAACTATTTTGCCCTCGTAACCAATAATAACTATACTTAACCAGACTAGAAACACATTTGAAAATATCGCAACAGTTTGTGATTAAGTGATTCGATGTATTATTGCAAACCCACTCATACTGACCTGTACTTTCATACTATCCGACAATCTGGATTTAGAGCTGTGCCATCTAACTAATACTCTCAGTGCAAATGGTTATAGCAAGCATATTATCCAAAAAGTCATTAAACGTCACTCGCATCCTCGCCCTCAAGGTTTAAAAGAGATTTCTTCTACAACTCCAGAAACTTTTTTACATTTCCAAAATTACCGATTAAAAAAATTTTCTTCAAAAAAAAAGGCATCAAACCTATGTATACTTCTTCTAACAAAATCTCACGAGTTTTACCTTTTCTTAAGGATAAGTTTCCCACGCCTTTTTCTCAAGGTGAATATCGTATTCCTTGTTTATGTGGATTATGTGTATGTACATAGGTTAAACTGGTCGCTCTATTAGTACACGTATTTTGGAACATGACGGTTGTGTTAGTTTAAAACACGGTTCCAAGTCTGCCGTGGCTGAGCATCATTTTGATATTGGTCACAAAATAGATTTTGATAATTCCGCTTTGATTGCCAAATCTTCTCTCTTTTTCAATAGAAAAATCAGGGAGAGTATAGAAATCATTAAGCATCCGAACAATTTCAATCGCGACCGTGGTTTCGAACTTTCGTCTTTGTGGATTTCTATTGTTAACTCCATCCCTGTCATCAAGCGTCGAGGTTAACGATCCGTGACGCTATTTCTTATTTATATACGGAAGTATTTCCCTAATTACTCAGACTTCTTTTTGTCTAGAATCTGGTTTGGGTGACAAATTGATTACCTGAATTTTAGTAGTCTATCTTGAACTCTCGTTTGTTTTAAGTTTCTTGACCTGATGAAGTCCCTTACGACATGTGGCGAAACGTTGGCAACTACGTTTACCTTTCAACACGATCCAATCCCGGAAAACATTTTGTTTTAACACTGAAAGCCTCAATTCTTGCACGTATAATGCATGTCCATATGAAAATGATGCGTCACACAGCTTCATATCTGCACCAATGATTCAAGTGAAAGTTGTAGAAAATGAAATTTACAACAACTTTTCTTTGATAATTTTTATACAATTAATGTAATCAAATAAATTTTACATGGCTACCGAATATGAATGGAAATAAGAAACAAGATTCTAAAGAAACTAAAAATTCCTTTCGGTGAATTACACATTGATTTTATGGATTTTGTTCTAAATCAATTTTTAGTTTTACTCTTCAGAAACGACATCACCCTTTCTGTCTTACATTCACAAGGTTACCGAACGAATATTCAAACAAGGAGGTTATGTAGAAAAATATTATGTTTCTCTTTTCAATAAATTTTAAAAATAAATTCCCGTTGTTATTTAATTTGCCCTCGTAATTTAAACTTAATTGAATTAAATCTCCTACTTAGTTTTATATTAATTTTAATTTTCCCAAAACTAGTCGGAGCCTTCTTATTCAAGATATTTAAGCGATTAGTTCGAACTTAGTATGCTTTTCCTTTTTTTGTTAAAGACCATATCTTCGAAAATAAGCTATGTCAAAGTTTAGATAATACGCATCCTACAGAAGAAAATAAAGATTAAATTTTTGCCACTTCAATTGCTTGTAAATTTTAGTTCTAATAATAATTCTAATAATTTTGTTTGGAGTCGCCACAAGGTATGAATTATAATGTTTCAAAACAACCACAAAAATGTGTTTAAACAAACAAGCAATCAATTCACCTGCATTAAATAAAACGCGCATTTAGGCGTATAGTAATAAATTACATAACATATATAAAACAATACTAAGTTTTAATTTTTTATTTTGCCAGGATAGTATGGTACTTCTAAGGCGGGATTCATAGTTGCTTCTCAAGCTTTTACTTGACGAAGATCTTCTTATTCTAATTCTTAAGATCACATTTATAATTCTAATTTTTTTTCTAATAATATCATCTTGGCCAAGCAAAACTTTTTTGAAGATCGTCTTATTACATTTCACAGTGACATCGTTATTGAAAAAAAGAGAGACTTAAGAATCACTGATTTCATAAAGAAAAATGTTTGATTTCTTATTTGCTAATAAAACGTTTTTCAATTAAGTTCAGCCCGACCTCGACTTGAAAATGTTTGCTGTGATTGTCATAAATCAACTGTCACATAAAACCGACAAATAAAATATCGAAGAATACTTTTTTTTCTGATAGTGACGATGATAATGGTTGTGCTAGGCGTTTGCCGAAACGTTATATTAGAGACGCAATCAATCCATTTGAACGATATCGCGATGATTTGTTTAAACGGAGATATCGTTTTAGTAAGGATGCTGTTCTTCATGGAGTGTTACCTTTGATGCAAGAAACACTTCAGAAAATCATCAACAGGTTCTAATTTACTTGAGATTTTTAATTAATTTCGCGAATTATATTTCGGGTCTTTGTATTATTGGCAAGATTGCTGCGTCAATATATAAAATTACACACAGCTAATGACACCCGTTTGGAAAATAGAAGATTGTTTGCAGAGTTGGGAAGAAATGGAGTAGCAGACAATGGACTTCCTGCTATTGATTGATCAATTGACTGTACCCATGCTAGACTAACCCACACTGTTCTTTAAAGATTCCCGAAACAGACAGGAATATTTTTCGTTAAATGTCCAAGCTGTGGTTGGGCTTTAGAAATTCTAGGATGCATGTTCAATATTCCACGGGAATTTTAGTTGGTTGTCTAGTGGGAAATGGCGGATATCCATGCTTGCTCTCTTTCTTAACACCAATTTTAAATCAACAGGATAATGAGGAAGAAGTTTATAATACGGTCCAAAGACGAACCCGGCCAATAGTAGAAAGGGCGTTTGGTATTTGGAATTGAAGGTTTCCGTGTTTGTCAAAAGGTCTTTCAAACAGGCTGATATAAACTACTTCAGTATTGTTGCGTGTGCGGTTTTGCACAATTCATCTTTAATACCTGTAGATCCTCCACAATGACAACCAGCGGAAGGGTTGGCTCGACGTAGAGCGTTTATAGAACGATTGTATATGTAGGAATGAAAATAATAAAACAAAGTTTGCTGCGAAATTAAACTTTTTTTAGAAAACACAAAACTCGATGACTAAATGGGAAAGAAACAAAAAAAAATTATTCTAACATTCTTTTTAACTTCAACTACGCCAACTGGGAACAATTCCTTCTCATATTGGAATTTTAATTAATATATTTTTTTCTTTTCCTCAAATTTGCACAGCAAAATTCCTCACTCACCTTTCATTCTTCGCCGTTTAGAGCCTTCTTTAGTTTCTGATTGCTTATTCTTCTGGCTTTCGTTTGGAGTATAAAAATGAAGAAATTAGGGGACCACCTTCTAAATTCTAAAGTCCTCCAGGTTTTGCTCGATATCATTGGTATCACTCCGCTTTCCAAATTTGAATATCTACTTTTCAATAGCAAAATAATCACAACATTAATTCCTGTTTTATGATCACAATTAAGTGCTTACTTAAAATCTCATCATCGGACATATTAGATGAAAACAAACTGGGGGACATTGTCATCCAATGTTGGGCAATAGCCGCCACATCGAGATGAATCGATGCAGGCGACGATTCAGGACGCCTGCCGGTTTTCAACCTATTTTGTTTCTCTTTGGCGAGGGCCTTCCTCTGAGTATGTTTCATATTAGACCACAAATTTTTCAATTGAACAATAGTTTTATGTAAGTTTAAAAATGTAATAAACTGTTCACATAAAGTAAAATATACAAATGTTCAATTTACAAATGTACGATTGCTTACTTCTTCGTCAATATCGGGCAGTTGTTGTACTCTTTGGCGATAGTTTTCCGAGCTTCTTCTTTTTTTTAGTGTGAAGCCGTTGCTTTTTTAGTCTTTACAATTTGATGTCGTTTAAGAAAGCCTTTTATTTATCTATGGCAGAGTAGTGCTTCATCGTTAGTAAAGGTCTTGATAATTAACATTCACTAATTAGTTTGACAAATTAATTTTTGAGTAATTTCAGCATACTCATTCTTGACCACATAAACGGGTTGCAGTCATTGGTCAATTTTTTCGAATGTGACCGAATGACAAATAAGATCGTCTTATTCAAACATCTTAGGCAATAAAATGATCTTGATGAAGATCGTCTTAAGACGTTACTTGCGAGTTGACTATGAATACGATCCATATACCTTTTTATTAATGAAAGATTACAATGTGTTATAAGGAAGAAAAAACCGATCTATAGTAAACTTGAATCCTTCTTAAACTGTGGTTATGTTAATTATACCGATATACTAAATGAGTTTAGCTTAGAATACCAATTTCAAAAAATCTTTTACAAAATTTATTTGAATTACTTTATACTATTTTACGAATGTCATTCTAGTTTCTAAAATAAATTAGATTATCTGTAATGGTTTTCCAAAAGTAAATTAAAAAACCAATAATTTCTGAAACTGAAAATCAAGCAATTCATCGTCATCTCAATAAAAATAACAAAAAAAGTTCCATTAAAAAAAAACCTAATGGATTAACGAAAGCAGTTCAACACTAACTTAACGAGATTATAAGCAAAAAATTCTTGTTAGAAATCTGTTTAACAAATATGTAACTTCCACCCAAGAATAGATTAAATATTAAAGCTAATATAACCTGACGTGTAGTGGTTCAACACGAACCACTAACATGTCAACAGTAATATCATTTCGTTTGACACTTACGCTAGTGCGGTTAGTCAACCAAATACCTACATCTTCTTAAATGCCCCAAATTGCTTTTGATCGTTCCAAATCTCAACCGCAATCTTATTACTATACTTTCTTTTGATTTCCATCGCACTTTTTTATGAATAGTTTCGAATGCAATTTTTTTTTCAAATTAATAACATATTTTTTTTCTTATGATTTAAAACAACAAATGGTCAATGTTATATGTTTTCAGTTTATGTATCGACTTACTGCACTTGATAGTATTCTCATTGCATTGCGGTATTAACCCAATTAATTTGTTTAAGTTGACTTTAGTTGCTATGCCTAAGACCTTTAGTTTGGTTAATTTATTAAACAAATAATTGTCGTTTTATTAATTGTGATGTAAATACTTAAAAACTCTTATGCAGTTAATGTATGATCAATTGCTAATAAATAAAACTTTCGAAAAATTGTGTGTGGGAGACTGTTGTTAAATATGTAGTAAATTTCACAAGAAAAAAAATATAAGTCTCGTTATTGACGAGGATAATTACATACATTAAAACTTATAAACTACAATACCTACCTCTTTTTTATAAAACTATATTTCATAAATTTTTATATAATGTTATCTAATTTTTTTTAGTTTTCTTCGAATTAGGCTTTTACTTTATCCACCTAAGAGACAGAAAGATAGGACAGATGAATACCCGTGATATTTGAACGTAAGACTTTTGATTTGCCTTTAACGGATAACTTCTTTGGATACTAAAATAGATTGGATTCCTCCAATTAACAATTAATTACTGACTTGGTTTCGTTTTGTAATATCCTTCATATGTTGAAACTGTTCTTTTAAGCTATGTTTTCCCAACGCTTTTCCTCAACATATGGAGAGCTTTATCAAGGCTACAACTTTTTTTAGACAGTTACGTCATGAATTCTACTTATATTCTCATGACATACGTCAGAACTTAGATTAAAAAAACGAAACCAAATAATTAATTTTTTGGATACTTCTTTTTGCAATTAAACTCCCTAAATAGTTTCTCTGTGGTATAGTTCCAGAAAAAGTTATACTATTATAAAGCATATATTTGATTGAGTTGATATAGTTTTTGTTGACCAATGATTTAAAAAACCCTCCGAATAATTTTAATATATTTTAGTTATGGTATATACCGAGGCTTTATAAAGTTTTTAGATAAGGTGTGGTTGTGACTTTGACATTAGTAAATTTTAGATATCTTTGATAACTTTAGGTAATAAACGTTAATTGATTGTCAGTGTTCATCAAAATTTCATAAAAAAATGGCGTTTTCGTCATAAAACATAAAAGATTTATTATAGAATTTTACTTCCGTAACCTTTTTCAATAACGGCAAGTGGGCATACAGCACTGTTGCTTGCTTAGCCAGTTTCTGGAAAGGTTTAGTTTAGATGTATCGTATATGCAACCAACAATACACATCTTGTTATCAAAGATATGAAAAATTACTTAATCTCAAAATCATAGCCACACCTTATCTAAAAACTTTATAATCGCTCAGTAGTAACCAGTTTTTATTAAAAAGATTAATCATCACTAACTTAAGCAGTATTTACGTAACTTTGGCCAAACTATGTTAACTTGTGAAGTATATTTTTGGATTTCAATTGAATTTCAAAAACTTTTAAAGTCTTCTTCCATAATCATTCTAGTATTCTGTCTAATGTTCGTTACATTGTGACAAAAGCAAGTAAATTATTTTTGTTCCCACTTTTAAAACTTAAAAACACATATTGCTAGATTCTGTTTTAATGTTGTTCTAGCTTTGGTGAATAACTTTAGGATTATAAAAACTGTGGGTATACACCGTATCCAACATAAGGATTTCCACTATGGGTATATCGGAAACGGTACTAGATTGAAGGTCGGTTAAATAGAACAAAAGTAAAACTCGAATATTTCTTTTTAGTTTTTAAAATTTTAAAAAAATTGAAATTTTTGATTTTCGTTTCGTTAACTTTATTTGAAGAGTTATCAGAAAAATAACAGCAGATTTTTGTTGCCATTTTTTTTAGTTTTACTTAATGGAGTCATCTAATTTTTAAAACGACGTTTTGTTTTTTAGCAAACATCATTAACTTAATTTTTTTAAATTCACGAAACAATTGCACAATTTTGTATACTTATGAATTATTTTATTTGCAACAAGCATTAGAAAATTATAAAACATTATTTTATAATAATATTACAGTTATCTAATGTTTGTAGTATTAATTTGTTCAGTAGGTTTTCGAAGTTTTACATTGAGTATAAATTTTTTATCTGAAGCATATCAAATAAAAGTTGATAATGGTTGCTAAAAAACAAAACGTTGTGTCAAAAATTGGATTTAACCATTAAACAAAGCTAGAAAGTGAAAATGAAAATGTGTTGTTCGTTTTTGATATCTCTTCAAATAGAAAAAATAAAAATTTTTTTTAATTATCTCAAAAACTAAAAAAAGATACTGGAGTTCTACAAAAACCATAAATACATCCTCTCAAATGTGTAGCACATTCTATTCAACCGACCTTCAATCTCTTACGGTTTTCGAGATCCCCATATTGGGAATCCTTATTTTGGACACGTTGTATAATTAGTAGAACTGAAAGGGGCGAATTATTAAAATTGATTGATACGAGAATTGTAATACCTACATGAGAATAATAGTGATTTGGTTGTTTACTTGAATTCAACAATTCGGTACTGTGTAGTAGGTAAAAAATTGAATGTTTTCAATAGATACTGTCTATAGCTTGGCAAATATAATTTGAAAAGCGCAATACTTACAAATGTATATAAAATGATTATTCAGTAACAAAAGATTTGTTGCTTAACTTAAAAAAGAAAATGAAAACAAAACTTATCAAACCTAATAATGGCAAACAGGATTGTATAGAAAGTAATGAAAGATATTTTTAATACAATATTTTAACCATTTAAAAATAATTGACTAAAATTAGAAAGAAAAGGAAAAACATCGGTAAATTTAATAAACTCTGTTAAACATTCATATAAATATGGGGTTTACAAACTATACAAATTCGATAACAAGAATAGATTTTCAGAATTGTTGGTAAACATGAAATAAACATTAGCAATTGTTGTCAGGTAAATTTGAGAATATGTGATGCAATATTTTGCAATAAGTTTGTGAAAATTCTTTAAATAAAAATATCATCAATCAATTATCTTTTGTATTTTAAAAGAACGTATATTGACAAGAAGATGCTTTTCGTGTCACATAATTTTGGTCTATTGTTTCAAGTTAAAAGGGTACGTCTAAAATGCCACCAACATTTAATCTAAACCTGATGATGAGTTATATATCCCCATTTTCTCATTTGTTGTTAACAATGCCGTGGTGGGTTGTAGTCAAAGCTGAACATCTTTAAAAGAACCGGTTCTGTTCTGGATAACTGAATGTTAAGATCTGCGACCCACACTCGGAATCCCCTTCCATAAAACAGCTTCACTATCAACATATAACTAAAATTTAATTTAATTTGTATATAATTTATCATGCTCTTCCATAAATCTACTTAAACCTTTTTTAGTAGTGCCAAAACCAAAATAGGAAATTTATCGTCGAAGGAGTCATATTAAAAATAATGAACATTAGTGAGTGGTCGTGTTCGCCAAATTAATTACTGTTTCGGGAGAAAAAATGAAGTAATAATGAAGCCGTGAAATGTATACACATTTTCTCTTACATTTTAAATTCGTCTTGTAATTTCTACCTTCATCATTTAACAAGTTTCGTCGGATGACGCATGTACCAAGTGGAAATCGTGCTGTCTAAACCCGTATGGAATTTCAAAGCGTATATTTCTCACACAGCCCGTCTAAATTTTAATGTAGTATATTATTAGTTCTTGAAATAAACTTTTCATGTATTTAATTTCAGTGCAGGTATCTATCAAACGATATTACTTTTGATTTATTCACTCGCTTTTGTATAAATTACTTCCTGTAACATTTTGAAAGTCAAGGAATCTGAAAAGGTACCCATTGTTATCCCTATTGGTTCGGTTACCAAAAAAAGTTGCGTGAAATTTAATATCTTTTTAGAAAGTAAAAAAATATCTTCGATTCTTTGCAATTTGTAAACAATAGATTGGACACAACAGTTATTTTATATTTTAATGGTTAGGTTGTTATTGCCATCTCGAAAACTAAAGCAGTATTATCACTAAACCAAACCAATGCAGCACTATACAAAAACCACAATATGCGCATTATAAATAAGACCTGGACATTTTCATGTACTAAAAGTAACACGAGTTTAATTAGAATTGGTTTTAAAACACAAAGTGGTTCACATATATAGAGGCAAATAAAAAATATTTAAGATTTGTTGCTTTGTTACATGATTAAGAAACCACAAGTATTTACCACAACCACATTAGGTATCTTTTACATAAATATATTTGCTTTTTTTTGTAAGATGATTGTGTTGAATTTGTTATAATTTATATTGTTTCAAGAGCTTTTTTTGTTCCGAGGATGAGATAGCGTCTACGGCAAATTAGACGAGTATTTGTTGTCGCTTATCATTAAAGCATTAGGAAAAGATCTACATACATTACAGTCAACCTAATCTAGATTTCACTATGATTTTGACAACAATTCAATTGAACATATAACGAATTCGAGAAAAGTAATTGTTCTAATTATGAAGATTTGCTATTTCTAAACACTATAGAAAATTAATTTTATTTACGCACACGTATTGTGGAACAAAATTAATACAATATTTGGTATTAAATCATTTCATAAAAGATTAATGATTTTAATTTTGGTTAGATGTTTATTTTTGATGGTGACAAAGAGATAGTAACGAATACTATTAATACAATAAGTATTCAAACATTTAATTTCTGTTTAGTAAAAGTAGTAAAAGGCCTTCACTTTTCTCAAAATAATTGTAGAAAAATTGATTAGGTGCTATATCTATAACGTTAATTAAATCTTAAATAAAAATCTTCGAGTACCTTTTTTTCAGAAAATGCGCAAATGTTATTGTTACATTTAAAAACTAAGTTTTTTCCTCTACAAATACTATATGATCGTCCCTTCACAAGCGTCTTTGTTATAAAATATAGAAGAATGTAATATATCAGAAAAAACGTGTTGCGTTTAATGCAAATAAAAATAACTAGTTTTACTTGGACTTTGAACTACACTTACACAAAATGTAAAAAATTATGGAATTTCAGATTTAGAACATGACAATTTCTTTAAAAAATGTTCACTTTAATCCGGCTCCGTCTTTACAGATATCACCTTACCTAAACTTAATAAAAAGTTTATAAGCGATGTACCGATTTCAACAAATTTTGAATTTTTCGAAACCATTTCTGTATTTTTATTTAGCCACAAAATAAGCCTCTGTTTCAGAGATTACTTTTTCATCAGGGTTGAATTTCTTTCCAGCTAGCAGTCTCTTGAGGTCTGCAAACACGGAACAGTCATTGGAGACCAAATCTGGAAAGTAGGGTCGATAGAGAAGCAATTTGTAGCCAACTTTATTCTATTTTTTTATCGTTTTCTTTGAATTGTGACACGGTGTATTGTCTTGATAAAACAACTTTAGTTTCTGGGTCATATGAGGCTATATGCTATGAAATATTCGCTGTTGTTTTTTTTTTTTATTTTCAAGACAGTCCATGACTATTATTCCATGCATCATAAAAAACGGACGCCATAATCTTTCCAGCCGACTGTTGCCTTTTTCCAGGTTTTCGAGAGGATTTTTTGGCCTTGTGCACACAGCTGACTACTGATTGCGCTCTGGGGTGTAGTGATGGAGTTATGTTTCATTCATTGGTTATATATCATTGCAATAATTCATTTTTATTGTAGTTGGACAGCTTTAAACATTGCTACGAATCATCAACACGTTGTTGTTTCTGAGAGATTGTAAACTCGGGCGGCACGCACTTTACATAGAACTTTTGCAAGTCCAAATATTTACGAGGATATATTGAAAAATTCTTAGCCTACTATAGAACCAAACAAAATTTCAATGTCAAAATATTTTATTACTCAACATATTCTCCTCTTAATTGGATACATTTATTACAGCGAACCTGCAACGTCTCTAGACCTTTCAAAAAAATGTTTCTTCTTGCTCTGCAAACCAGACCTCCACAGCTTCTATTACCTCCTTGTTGGAAGAAAATGTACGACCTTTTAAACTTTTTTCAGTTGAGGAAAGAGGTGATAGTCGGACGGAGCCAAATCGGGTGAATAAGGGGGTGTTCTAGTAATTCAAACCCTAAATCACGAATTTTTGCATGGCAACATGAGATTTGTGTGCAGGGGCGTTGTCCTGCAAAAACAAAACACCTTTGGATAGTTTTCCGCGTCTTTTTCTTTAATATTTTCCCGTAGAGTGGTCAGTAATGTCGAATAGTAATCTCCAGTTATTGTTCTACCCTTATCCAAAAATCAATCATGATTACTCCATGGCAATCCCAAAAACTGAAGCAAGAACTTTTCCAGCAGATTTTGGACACGAAACTCTTAGGTCTTGGAGAACCAGAGTGTCGCCATTCCATCGATTGTTGCTTTGTTTCTGGATCGTAGAAATGTACCCAAGTCTCATCCATAGTAACAATTCGGTTTAAGAAGTCTACATCGTTTTCAAATCGAGCACAGATTGAACGCGATGCTTCTACCCTTGCACGCTTTTGGTCAACATTCAAACATTTGGGGATCCATTTTGCAGCAATTTTTCTCATGTCCAAATTGACGTGAACCATATGATGAACGCGTTCGTATGAAATATTCAGTGCTTCAGATATCCGTTTTAGCCCAATTCGACGGTCTGATAAAATCATGTCATGAACTGCATCGATATTTTCGGGGACTGACACAGAAACTGGCCTTCCCGATCGGTCATCATCTTCAATGGAAAATTTACCTCTTTTGAAGCTTGCATTCCAATTTTGACGGTCGCATACGAAGGACATTGATCACCAAGGGTATTAAGCATATCTTCGTAAATCTGCTTACCTCTTAACCCTTTTAAATACAGGTACTTGATGATGGCTCGATACTCCAATTTTTCGATTTTCACAATTTCGGTGGACATCTTTTTCATTTAATTTATTGCGTGACTCTGGTTTACTTTTTTGACGTCAAACTTTACACTGACACTTCTAATAAGTTATTGTTCGTTGCTATGGTAACGCAATATTTTGTTTATGCAAGGAACTGGTCTAGGCTAACTAGATATCAATACATCCTCGTATGCATGATATGTGCAACACGTTCCTTAGATATTTTTAGAGTATCAATCAGCAATATCGATCAACTTCACGGTCTTTCAAAACTATTTTATAGACTTTTTTATGTTTTCGTTGGTAACAGTTTTTTATGAGTGTTGTTCATTTCACCAAAACCAAATTTAGCATACCACTTTTCAACGATTCATTTTCCTAATGCAGAGTTTGAATAATATTTATCAAGTCACATTTTTATTCCAACGGTATTTTTTTCCAAAAAGCAATGTTTTATTAACAAACAAAATTTTTTTTATCCATTCTTTTGAAAATAACAAAGGAAGGGTAGGATCACTGAAAGTTAGGTTAGCATAAAACAAGTGTTCATAGCAAGATTGCCAAGTTATTTGTTTACTATATCATAATCCAAACCCTAAATTATTTGTCACTTTAACGTCGCTTTTTTTTGTTTATTTATTAATCAGTTCTTTTTATTTAGTTTATTTGTGTTTCTCATGTGATTTGACCAGTCACTTGAAGAGCAGTCAAAAGAATTTGTCAGTTGACTTAGTTTATACGTGAGAGATGTTGGAGGAACAGTTCTACCTTTAAATTCTGTTTTAGAAGAAATTATTTTTTTAAATACACTACAATCGATAATCTAAATTAAATTATTTTATCGAGTTAGTAAAGCTTTACAGTTGAGTGTATCTACTGTATGTAAAATATCTGCTGCAGTTAAACCTGGTGATGAATTAGCTGTCAACAACGTCAATTACCGCTATTCGAATGTAGTTTACGAGATATATGAACAAAGTAAGATTCATTAAACGTCGCTTTGACATGAACAAAACAAATTTTTTAAAATGGTTTGAGTACCAATTATTCAGGAATACTCTGATTGTAATGAATAATGTACCATACCATAGTTCAGTTGGAAAAACGGATACAACGTTAAAATGGAAGAAAATGCAGAAGAAAAAGTTGCTTACAAATAATAAGATTAATTGTGATTTGGATTTATTAAAACCTCAATTACTTGCATTAGTGCAACATGTAGTTAAATTTAATTGAATAAATTTTAATATTAATTATGTTATTTTAAAAAACAAAGTTTCAATAAAGAAGATGTTCCATCATTAATAATAATAATAAGTTTAACATTTACATTGAAAGTATTGGCTTCAGTATCAGAGATTGAAATGTTTAAAATGAGCACTCGCTTGAATTAAAGAATTTTCCTTCAAATAATTAAAATAATACATACATTTGTAAAATTCCAAACTGACAGATTTTAAGCAAAATGTGGTTATGATACATTTGACAACAATGTACGTGACGTTAAGGATGACGCAATTTTATACTTAAAATAATCCTACCATAGCTTCACTCAAAATAATGCAACTCAAAGCTAATTGTCGAATTGCTGCCAAGTCAATTCCGCCCAAACTTTCTCAGTAGTTTTAGATCATCAATTATCATCAAATTTATTGATCATTGATGACACTCATATTCCAAAGTCTCATTAAAATTGTGATCTCAACGTCTAGAAATATGAATGTTGTTAGGATTATGAAGCATTTTATTTACAATATTAACTGTATTCATGATATCAAATCACATTTTAATCGAACAGAGATTTTTAATTTTGCTTGCCGACGACTTCGCCTCTAGTTAGTCCATACTTAATTGAAGGCTAACAAAGTATGCTCTTACATTCGTATTTGCCAAAGTAGAACGAAATATTTGTCACATCTTCAAGAATTTTTAGTGAAATGCATGCCTTGCGACATCTTGTATATAAAGAAAACGTGCAAGAATTTTGAGACATATAGCTAACCTCACGCCTGCACATCGCTTACTTTAAAATTTGATGTTGTCTAAAATTAGTTATAAAAGTATGAACACTGGGGAAATTGACTAGGCGATAGAGATTACGGAACTTTTACTAGTAACAACTACAACATTAGCAAATATCGCAAATGGTTGTGATTGTACTTTATCCAATGAACTCGAAAGCTCTTGTAATGTGTTTAATCATTATTATTATTTAAGTAATACAACTCTACCAAGAAATATCCTACTCCTCACTAATATTAATGTCTTAATGCCGCAATAGGTGGCGCAACTATAAATGTTCAAGGAATGAACATCTATATTTGTTTCAAATATAAATATTTTGAAAACATTTATTCACAATTACATTGTTGAAATTAACAAAATTCTAAGATATATTTAAAATTTTATAATCTTTGGCTGCATCAATAAATCGTGTGGTTTAGTTTATTTTGTAAGTTACTCTATTATCTTAAGGTATTTTTTATATCAATTGTGAAACAAATTACGTAGCCATAACGACACTAATTTGAAATCTTCTAATTTAGTTAATCGCCGACCAATTATAGGCGATGATTTCATCAACGCCGAATTCATTAGCTATCATTAAATCTTTTAACTATGTTTGTCAACAAAAAAAATATTAGTCTAGAAAACCCAAAGTTCGAAGAACAAATAAAATTAATTTAGGAACATTGTGTAACAATTAGAGGGCTCTTTATCGTATTCAAATAAATCATCTTGTATATATCCAAAAGATTTAGGGAAGTAACTATCATAATTTTATAGCCTGCCCGACCACTATTCAAACATTCAAATTCTCTCAAAGATGAAACTCAGATTAATACTGTGTCTGGGTGTGTCTTAACTTTAAAGTAAAATCCGTGAGAATTCAACCTACAAATTGGAAAACCTCCAAAATAAAAAAAATGAGAACAATTGAAATAAATGTACGTAAAGCGTATTTATTAATCCCACCGGTGGTGTTTTTAAATTGCAAATTAAAATTTATTCACAGTTTATGCTTAATATTAAAACACACACAAATTGCAATTTAATCACGCATAAGAAAGAAAAAGTCGTAGTAGCATTAACTGTAAACTCAATTACTATCTGCATTAAAGTTTTACAGGAAACACTTATGCAACATACATTTACATACAAATTGTCCCCCTGTTAAATTTTTTTTCAATTCCAGAAAAAAACCGACTATTAATGCTTTTGTAAATCGGTTTATGTAAATTATAACATTGAATTTACATTCTGGTAGGTGTTACTTTGAACATAACCAGTAGAAATTGAGATACAAAGAGCATATAAGAGGAGTTAACATTACTTGAGACGATTTGAAAGAATTCGAGCTTACTAAATGCAGTTTCAGTTAAAATTATTTAAATCGATTTTTTATTAATTGAATAATTTTCAAACAATAATTTAAGTTAGTTCCCTTAAGTAAATTACAGAATTAGAAAAGACTTATTAGATAAATAAAGTTATTTTTAGAGAACAGTTTCATTAATGAGTATCGAACTCATTAAATTGGGATTATTTCATAAATAACGAAAAAATATTTATAGTTTAAAGCACGTTTAAAGCAAGACTCTGAATGCTCAAAATTGATTAAAATTATTAAAATTTATTTGATGTCTGAATTTATAACAGCAAAAATTTACTAAAAAGTTTCACTTGGCCCCTTCACTTTGCAAATGCCCCTGAGAAATCCAATTAAAAATTTTCGACTACAAAGTATTTCGTTGTCTATGCTCGTACTTATCTTTTTGCCAAAAATTATTATTATGGACTTTATCGGGAACAAAAGCCAATTAACTAAAGATTTTGAAAAAACCAGAAAAACGTCTTCTTTTACGCACCAATCGTTGACCGAAACAATTGTCTTTAATTTAATTTTAATCGACAATGGGAATGTGATGATTTAATAGAATTAACATTCACCAAAAAATGGATACCCCAGGATTGAGCGATAGACTCCCTTATCTTGAAACCAACGATAATGGGTGTACAGTGTGTCCTATTTTCGATGTAATTGGGGGGTTTCAGGTATTTCGCGAATTGATAGAGAAAAACTGTGGTCGGGACCCTTGGCCCGATTTTTAAGACAAATTCAATGGTCTAAACAGCACTTTGATATCTCGACTCGTTTGGGAGATACAGAGTGTTTTGCGTTTTATGCCGTTTTCTTTAAAGCTTTATAACTTTTTGTTTGTGAATATTTTTTATTTTAACCAAAACATTTTTTATGCATTTTTATATATGCAATTCAATGACATACTCGAATTTATTCTAGATTAATTCGTTTTCAAGTTACAGACCAAACATGCATTTTTTTAAACAGAAACCATAGTTGGCTATGACTTCATTGATTAGAGTTTTTTTTTAGCTTTCTGAAAATATATGGTTGCATATATTTATCTCGGCAAATAAGGAAATTATAAACGATTTTTGGAAAAATACCTCTTGATTAAAGTCACCTATATGAACTTTTGTTTACTGCGCGCATTCGTTGCTAGTTTTTTGACACTTCACGCAGTTGTTTCTTATAAATAAATGACCGAAACATACGTAGATGTGATTAGATTTAATATTTTAAAGCTTTGCTTGAAATAATAATTAATTGCAGAAATTAATAACTTTTTGGTCATTTATTTATAAGAAACAACTGCGTGAAGTGTCAAAAAACTAGCAACAAATGCGCGCAGCAAACACCAGTTCATAGGTGATTTTGATCAAGAGGTATTTTTCCAAAAATCGTTTATAATTTCCTTATTTGCCAAGATAAATATATGAAACCATATATTTTCAGAAAGCTAAAAAACTCTGATCAATGAAGTCATAGCCAACTACGGTTTCTATTTAAAAAAATGCATGTCTGTAACTCGAAAAAGAATTAAGCTAAAGTAAATTCGAGTACGCCATTGAATTTCATATAAAAAAATGCACAAAAAATGTTTTGATTAAAATAAAAAATATTTACAAACAAAAAAGTTATGAAACTTTAAAGAAAACGGCATAAAACGCAAAACACTCTACATCTCCCAAACGAGTCGAGATATCGAAGTGCTGTTTAGGCCATTGAATTTGTCTCAAAAATTGGGCCAAGAGTCCCGACCACGGTTTTTCCCTATCAATGCGCAAAATACCTGAAACCCCCTAATTACATCGAAAATAGGACACCCTGTACAAATAAAAAAGTACGCTGGGTACGTCCTGAAATTTTCTTTGACATTTGGTAATTATTTTGAAAAAGTAGTCAGCCGGTATAAAGTTGTCAATTTTTAGATTATGTTTATATCACGTTTCAATGCAAAGTTCCACGCCACCAAGCGTTATTATGTTGTACTTTTTGTGTACACTGTAAAAATTAGTTAAATTTAATCAATTCTACGTCCGGCCTAGCACTGTTTTTTATGTTATCACACGTTATACTAACTTAAAAAACGTAAGTAATTGTTAGTTTTGACTATTGAATAACTTTGTTACCCAAAATAAGCATAAATAAATCTAGAAGAGAAATTAAAAAAATTGGATTGAAGAATCCATTTAGACAAACAAACAAACTAAAGCAACTTTATTAAATTTTGATAAAATGAATTAAATTGTTAGGCAAAGAATATGATTATTACGCGGGTGAATTATTAAGTTGATTCTCTAAATTCCACTAATTTCTTTTATTGGAAAGATAATGTCCATTGAAAACTATGTAAGTAAGTAGTCTAAAGTATTGATAAAAACAACGTTTTTAATTTAATCAACAGTTGTTACGGTATAACTAAAATTGCTTACGTTTGATATACTCATAAATTAGGGTAAAATGATTTATTAGTATATCTGGCAACAGTATTTACTGTTTTGCAAAAAAAAATAATAAAAATATCTTATAAATGTAGGTAGTAAACAATACACTCTGTTTGAAAGTAACCTCGGCAATTGGTCTATATAACAAATTCTATTCTACAAAAGTGTTGTAATTAATAAAAAACTGTAAGCACTTTGCAACTCAGTTCAAAATTTGAATTTATTTTTTATTTGCGTTGAATATTTTTTTGATTAATTTTTAAAAGTAGTCATTTATAAGCTTAATTTAAAAATTGTACTTATTTATGTCATAGCAGGTTTGACATGCACAATACATTCTGCGACGATAATTGTTGCCACAGTTGTATCGTTAGAAATTAAACCATAGTTAATTTTAAGCGGATATTGTACAAATGGCCCTAGTGACTCAAATTACAACGAGTATACTACTTTGTGGGTTCATTTGATGCGGCAAAATGCAATATTACATATAGTCGAACTAGGTATAATTTTTAAAATCCTTTACGATTTTGTAATTGACTAAATCAATAATCTAAATAAATTATATCAGTATTAATAAGTTGTTACTATTGCCCTTAACATAAATACAAAAAAAGTGTAGTTATTTACAAGCGATAACAAAAAATGGGAGAGTAAATATAAGAATGATCTATGTCAAACAAAATTATTTGAAAATGTGTATGACCATTATTACTCCTATAACAACAATTTGAATTTAAAAAATCATGTAATGGCCCTTAAGAAACGATGTATATAAATTATTGTTCTTGTACACGTACAAGAATGTAATTTTTAAGAAAGTAAATGTCTAGACTTCTTCTAAGCAAGCTATTAGAAGTAAAAACAGTAAACCTAACACATTTTTCTGTTAACGGTAAATAGATGTACCATGGATCGATTACAACAAGTTCGCTCATTCACCTCAAATCTCATACCTGAATAATTTGACTAAATAATTATATTTGAAAAATCCGGTTACTAACACTTTCGGTTGGACTAGAATGCTTGAAAGGTTAGATGAATCAGTATAGCTTTGTCGTGCCGACGAGACAAAATTAAACTACGAAATATGACGGACATCTTAGATCTACTATTTTATTTGATTTTGAGTTTAGTCGTACTGAATATACCAATGACTGAAGCAGGCGGTGATTTAAAGATGCCCAAGGTCCGGCGTATAAAATATGGGCATTATCTAATCTAAGTAACAGGTTATGGACTATTAATACACTATATAACCTATTGTTAATAGCTAACAAAATAGCTGCTAACCACAAACCACAGACACTTTAATCCTTTTTGTCACCGACAAGTTCGATTTATTCGAAAAGTTGTAACATTTAGTTTTTCGTCAGAGTGAAGTGTTGTTGTAATGTACGAGGTTACAGAAACGCTCGCGGCCTTATAAAGTAGTTCTTCATGTACGCACTGCTAACAAGGTTTTAAGAATAACTTTTTTTTTACTTATTATCTTTACTATTAATAATTTTCTTTAATATGGTATGGAAGGCGTTGGTATAATGGAAACCTGTAATTAGGATAGTAAGGCAATTTTGTAACCGCAAACCACATTTCTTTGCAACGTAACGTCCTGTCGTCATCTGTATATGATTTTCCACCTAATATGGTTCGCAGCAGATCCAATTTGAAACAAAACGATGCCGATAGGGTGTAAAATCAACTACGCCCAATTTCATAATTATATCTTATGTTTCTAATCATCTGAAACGAAACAACAGGATTTACAGACATAAAACCATTGACAATTTTCTTCAATCTTGGTTGAGTAATACCCAAATCATAAATGTAATGTCTTTTGTTTTTATGTACTTCATAACTTATAACTGTTAATAGTAACAGTTAAACGTATTTGGAAAAAATAAAGTATTTGACATATTTATGCAACCAGTGATGAAATTCATAATTTTGTAACAAATGCGTGACGAGCGAAGCCAAGTCCCATGCACTCACGATTTTTCTAATTAAAAAAAGCAAGAATGTAATTAAAAATATTTCAATATTGTTACTGTTTTCAAAACCCATGTCAAAACGATATGCGTAAGAGGCGATCGCAGCTAGCGAGATAAGTTTAACGTTTTGAATTTTACGAAAAGTGGATCGAATTGACTTCTTTAAATATGAAAAATGCCACTTAACATGTAAAAATAAAAAAAAGAGTTAAAGAGAAGTTCTTAACTCTTAAATTTGTGTTTTGAACAACCACAAGGTTTTTAAAATTAGAATGGTTTTATCAAACACAGCACTTCATCAAATTGGAAAACGTTTGATAATGATAACCGTTTAGGAAAATTATCGAAAAGTATTCAATAAAAAATTGAAAAACAGACGGTGTACTTATTTATGAAAAATTTACAAATTCACATATATAAATAAGACACTGTTTTCTGTCCGAGTGGTCTTGTGAGCCTAGGGATGAGCTAAAAAATCGCCATCTATGTCTGATGTCACTGTACGGACTTTATAGTGAGTAGAAAACCTTCTTCCACCCATAAAGAAACAATGAACAGCTGAAGGTGTTATATCAGATTGTGAGCATGGCGATTAAAGAATATCGCTGGTAAACTTTACTGCGATTAATTGCACCTTTCATTAAAAATCTGGAACGGGACGTATCCCGATGAAACAAGATTACGTTCCTTATTTAACATCTGGAGTGACTTAGAATAGAGACAGCCATTTATATACAAAAAACAGGTTTCAGTCGACCGAGACAAACGTGTCAATACTTCGACATTGAACGGAGTGCATCCAACTTTTTATAAAAAAAATGTTCAGTATACTTTGTGGATACACCAAGAATTACAAAATTCGTGCAAAACTGTAAAAATGGTTCTAATATAATTTGAAAATGCACTTTATATGCTTTTATTGTTTTAAATAGTATTTCTACTTTTTCCCAGCAGGAATAATAATTTCCCAAACATCTTAAAACAAGTTGTTTACAAGATAAGTAAGTTATGTATGGAAAAAACTATAGTAAGTTTATTTTCTTGTCGATTGGTATGACGTGCTACAATTTATTATTCCTTGGGTATAGTTTTCCAAAAACTAGAAATAGTTTAATTATGTATTGACGTTTGGTCTACAAAAATCGTGTCATTACAAATGCATCAAGCGCCAAAATGTTTTACGAATTATTATTATTCTTATTTTGATTTTGAATAATGGTTACAAAAATTTACAAATCGTTAAAACAAACAAACCTATAAATTCCAAACTGTTTTCATTGGAAACAATTACGCATAAAGGTTTTTTAGATACGATAATACAATTTGTTTATATTTTAAAAATATTGTTTTTGTTAGCTTGTTTTGTGTTAAGTAAATAGTAATTAACTGCAAGAGAACAGTTTTTATTACTTATGGCTTTATTAAAAAAAAATAGCATAATCCAAATAACTAAAAAATACTTAGTTGGTATAAAGAAAGTAAATTGTTAATATAATTCAGTTTAACTGAATGAAGTAAAGTATAGTAGTTTAGAATATTTTGATTTTATCTGAATCTAACCATAGATAATATTTATAAAATAATAAGTATTTGTTTATTACACAATAAACATATATAATCGTAATTTAAATAAAATTTTTAAATGCTTTACTTTCATAAGGAATGTTTTATTAGTTTATTATTATTATCTGATTTGCTAATAAATGTCAACAAAGATTTATTTATTTAAGCCTTAAATGTCATTGTTTTGTTAAAATAAATATCAAAATTATTTTTGTTGTCTAATAAATTACATTAACAATTGCAATAAAAAGTAATATTCATATACATTCCAGATATGCAAACCGAATCCTGTTATAATTGCGCTTATCACTTTACATTTATCATTATTAAAAAAGCATGAGTAATAGTTGATAATTAAGCGTTCCAATAAGTGAGTAATTGTTGTTAATACGTATCTTATCGCTCTAACCAATTATATAAACAATATCACATTAAAAATAGAATTGGTCATAAAAATACCTACGAAATAAATCATTTATGAAACGCAACATAAGTATTTAATTATTCTTTGTGAATATTTTCTGAAATGTAACAATTAATATCAGAACAATTTCAATTAATTTAGTGTTTATTGATTTATTTAAATTAAATGCAAAACATCTACACATTTATCAATAAGGAGTTAATTTATTACATACGACGCGGAAATATAATTCATTCAGAACTATAAAAATTGTAAAGTGCTTAAATACATAAGATTTTATATAGTTTAAGCCGGTCAATATTATGAGTTTAATTTTTTTCTTCAAGGCATTATTTGTATACGTTTTATCGTACGATAACTTTGCGATAACAGTTTAGAGTAAGAAAAACGGATGTGATTGACATACAAGTTTTGAATTCAAATAACCAAATGCCTTTTATATGATGGGTAGGTACATGTTTACTTTAGCGCAGGTATTAAGGTGTAAATAGAACCTTATCAATAAAAGAAACTCTAACCTACTTTCTTTTCAATGACTCAAAAATATTTCTTTTTCTAAACCAAATTAAACGTTTAATATGACTAAAAGCCGACAAAATTCGTTTCTTTTTCACTTTCATACTCAGTGTCGTATTCAATATTTTTTAAATAAAGCCATATTACTGTTGTACTTGTACCATGTGTCCCCTGTGACTATTACATACAGGAAATTTATGTGGGAAATTAGTTTTTTGTCAGCTCAAATTACTTTATTTAAAACCTGTTGTAAGTTTTTTTAGCTTGACCGTCATTAACGGAATCTTTTCATTACTTATTTGTTTAAAAAAATATATATTAAGAACATGTCAAATACTAATTTCACAAATTTTCTTAGAATTTGGGTGGCGTTTTCGTACGTATTTTTCAACTATTGTTTATATCAATTATTTTATAATATTTAAGTGGTTGATATTTTCAACAATTTATTCATACATTTAATCGTTTGAATGCATGTTTGTTTAGCGTAGAAGTATACGATCGTAAATGTGATTCAGGAGGAAGACTTATTGCGTCTTGGTATTGAATATTGTTAGGTAAATACCATTATCTTCCGTTTAAAGACGTTAACATGAATATATTGGAAAGCAAATACTTCTAGTGTTTATGTTATTATTTCCCATAGCCACATAATAGATTATCATTTAAAAAATATGTATACATTCATTTATGTCGCTAAGTACTACAAAAGCAATAAAATAATAACGAATAGATTTTAATTGAAATTGAAAACAAGATAAGTAATAAGTATATTTCAGCTTACCTGAGTCATGAGTCTATCCGCACCGGTACCTTCTTCGTCTTTAAAGATAATATCCTGATTGTAATTAGGCACTAAATCTCTAAACCGAGTATTGTTCCTATCAATTCTTCCTTCTGTTAGACCACTAGCTGTAAGGATGTTTTCGGATACGTTTGGTATGTGTTGTTTAAAAACTAATGGGGTAAGTTTGCGTGGTCCTCTACGACGACCAGCGCCGCGACCAGGTCCGCAGGCCTGGGTACCCAACACCAGGGCAAGTAGCAGCGCTCCTAGAGCGCACCACCTCATCTCCTGAACGCATTCATCCCGTACCACACACATGCATTCACACAAACGGTACTCGCCAAAGGTAAGTACTCGCACTTGTCATAGGTAACACACAAACTAATGGCCCCACTCTATAGTCTTGGCCATCTTCCTCTGTGGTCCATTGTACGCCTATTGGTTAGCGGGCGGGGCCCTGACAGGTGAAGGCAGATGTACCTGCGGCTCGCAAATCACCAAGAAGTCTGACGTCATAACTACCATCTAGGTCATCAGCTGGTACCATTAGTACCATTGAAATTTAAACAAAATCAGTTTGTTGGCGTCTCAATGATGCGATTACCATGACAGTTATATCAGTAAGTGATTATTTCTTCTTTAGAGACGGCAAACACTTCTTCGTCGTTATAGGTACATGAACGCAAATATAACCGTAATCGATCCTTCTACGTTATAAAGGAACGCTCATTCACCACCACCATTTAACGACGTAAAGAAAGTTACGAAAAAATGTACTTCGCATTTTGCTTATTTATATCGTTTTCGTAATAATTAATGCCTCTTTTTTAATGCCGTTTTTCCATAAAACGCACATAATCTTAATTTAAAAATTTAACAACTACATAATTTCAGATAACTAAGCATATCAAAACATGTACTATCAGTACTTGTTATCAGCATCAATTAATGTAGATATATGTTCTTCCGTATCTCAAATTTTGCGTTGTGTTTATTTTTAAACAAAGAAGTTTTAAGTAATTCAAACTTGAATGTATCTCTTTAATGCTTGTTCGTACATCATATTATCTGGTAACCTATAGCAATTTATTATGTAACAAATAATCTTTTGAGTTCTTGTTGAGGAAGTACTCAAAATGGAAATTGTTTAATAGCTTAATAAAGGTACTTTTAGCTAAAAGTACTTTAGTATGTATCATCAACAATGTATGGTTTATACCAGTAAAACCTATTTCCGATTCATCGTTAAAGTGTTTTAGTGACTACAATTACATGTACTTACAATAATAAAATCTAAGAAAGTACCTACTTAGTAGGTACTACCTATGTGAACTACCAGTTGTAAAAGTGTAATAACAGATAATTTTTGAATTACACTAATATCAATTAATAGTGAAAGTGAAGCTTCATAATCTTGGGATTGAAACTAAATAAACAACAAAATTAGACTTAAGTTCAAAAAATCAGTTAGTGTAACTTACATTAGCTGCTTACTACGTTTATTTCATCAATTGTTGTTTAGAATGAAATGAATCGTAAAGAAAGCTTAGCCAAATTTATTACATTCACTAGAAAGTAGGTACATGAAATAAAGTGTTACATAATGACGTACAATTATTTATTTAAAATCTGTTGAAAATTTAAAAAAAAACTTAAACCTGACTATTTTACACTTGATTACCTACATTAGACAATTGGGGAAACTGAGTATATATCGCAAATTCTTTTACTTAGTTTTACTATAAATCCTTTAAAATCAAAATGTAGGTAATAACAGAATCGAAAATTGTATGTGTGGAAAAAAAATGAGGAATCCAAAAATGTTAAAAATTATATAAGGTGTCATTTAAGAAACTGAAGTTGTGTCCGTTTCCGGTTTAAGCGGAAATGAAAAAAAATATTTGAAAGTATCATCCAATAGTACCTACATATTATCAACATTAAAAATATGATTTAAACACTCTTCTTTATAAATTGCAACATAAAAATAGACCTTAAAAGTGCAGTTTTAAATTTTCAAAAAAAAATTAATGTTTCACTAATGCTTCCAAATTTTAGTATAAGTTTTAAGTGTACCAAGAGTATTAACAGATTGTAAGTAATTTAAAGGGGTGTGTAGAGCTGATGCGCCCTTAAATGTAACAGATTTTTTAACCTTTTGAAAATTAAAAAAATATTTATTTGGTTTTACTGATTACTGATTAAAACTCTTTTTATTCTTATTACTTTTGAAACTTTTAGGAAAAATTAAACACACACATTAATGTGATAGTAAATAGTTACTTAAAATTCAATAGTTGACTATGCGATTTACGTAAAACTTAACAGTAAGTGTGAATAAGAATAATTTCTGAAAAACAAACAACTTAGATTTCAAGTTTAATTTCCACCAAAAATACATTCATGCCTGAGAGAAAATGTAATCAATTTGAACAATTTTTATTGTGAAGCAAACCTTTTGTTAGGTATAGAATTAAAGAATTTCAAATTATTGTTTTATATTTATTTAAAAAAATTTTTTTTTTAAAATTATTCTGATTCACACTCATTGTCCACTTTTACGTAATTTTAGTAAAAATAACAAAATTTGTGTATATTTAGTTATTGCAGTTTTTCTTAAAAATATTTAAATTAAATTATCAATAAAATAAGCAATTTTTTAATTTTCAAACACGTTAAAAAAATCTGTCTCGCCTATTTAAATTGTATAATTGAACTTTACTTACCGAAATTTGGTTTACCTAAAAATAGAAGAAGTAGGAGAAGTAGTAAAATATTATTTTTTTTGGAAATTAGAACTCTACTTTGAATACCTATAACTTGTTAAAGATCCGACTTAATATAAAAGTAAGTTAGATTAAATTGCCATATTTTAGGGTTCCCAACATTTCCCTGATTTTCAGTGTTGGTTCTTATGCGAAACACCCTGCAAAATTAAATACGACAATTTTAGCTACAACTTGGGGAACAAACTTTTTTTTTCATCATACTCATTTATTTGTTGTGAGTCACCAACATTTTTTTTAAATTGTTGGGTATAATATTTTGTAAATTTTTTTTATTTAAGAATTTTTCACCGTCATACATTTTTAGTGATATTTTTATAAAAATTTGTAAAAAATTATTTGTGGTAATAGACAAAGTTTATGTAGTAAAAAAGATAATACATGTTACAAAATATTTTTCTTGTTAACACATTTGAATAAAATCAAAAATAATTGCTTAGGCAACCTTAAGAAAAAATTAATTTTCGTATAAAAGCGACCAAAAGTATGTTTTTTATATAAAATATTTCAATGCGTTTGTAAAAAATATAGGTTACACTCGTTCCGCAAACTTCCCCACTCGCAAAATAAAATCTTACTTTTAACACTTATATCATAAATATCAATTTTTCAGACCACTTTCATTATTCTCCGTTCGAGGGTGGTGCCATCTTCCGATATTTTTTCAACTTACGTAACGATATCGACGTTACCGCCAATGCCGTATTTTCTCTTTCATAGTCACATACTTTGATAATTATTTTCCTAATGAACCTTATTATATTATAAAAGTCGCCCCAAAAATTTTATGTGCCATACTGAGATCCAACCAACGATTAGAAAGTTTGTAAAGGAGTGCAAGCCGCAAAAAGTTAATTTTTACGACAAATAAACAGAAAAGTATGTTTTCATAGAGTACATCAAAAGTTACATTTTCTACAACTTTTATTTAAACGTTTCTTAAAGGTATCGGTTCCTATGAATAGATCTAAACAACATCACTTGTTTAGTATGTTGAATAATTTCTGGAACTCGAGAAGAAAAATAGATGAATGTGAGGATAAGGTATGCCTGACAACAACTTGCCCATATTGAACCACGAATAGATCATGATAGTATTTGGTTATTAAAGAAAATAAAGCATGTTTTTTTTAGATAATGATAAAGAATAACTTGATAATATTAATAAAAATTAATAAACACCAAAAGAATTGTAACAAAGGATGAGTGAAGCAAATCATACTCAATAGTCAGTATGTCCTCTTCTGCTTAGTACTAACTCATTGATGTGCCTATGTATTAAAGTAATCATGAATTTATAATTTCAAGAATATGGTTCCACATATCAGAGTAATTGTTCACGGGCCAACGTACCAATCCCGATTGCAATATTTCTGTAACAAAATACCACATATTGGACTGATCCAATCCAGTCAAATTTTAAGAATCATTCTGGACTGATTATGAGTCAAATAAAATAATTAATATAGTATGGTGCGGCGATTGGATTATACCACCTAAAAATTTGTCTGCACCTTCTTTGTAAGGAGCAACTCCACGGGGCAGATTTAATCGTTCTTGACGAACGACTCGTTGCCTACGAACATCACTAACCAATCTATTTCTGGTTTAATCTGCAAGTAGGACCTATTGCCACTTTTCTAAAATGCAATTATTGCGCCTAGTGACTCGGTGCCGTGAGGTTTTTGAACCTAAATTTGCACTACCAAATATTCTTTTTAGTCTTTTTTATTGAATAAAATATAATTTATTTTAAAGAAAAAAATATAGAATAACCAATTATTAACAACAAAATTATTTTAACACTATAGGCCATACAACTGATCGAATTCTATAACTCATTGATAAAAAATCAATTACACCGTTCGTTTTTTTTATACAACGGTATAAACAATTTTATTTTATTTAAAATGAAAACCTGGTGCTCTGATCCTCATAAGTAGTTTTTGTTTTAGACTGTAATAAACCAAAAAAAGTCCGAATTTGAATAGTTTTCTTCTACTTTGCCAACCCTCTGACGTCATTTGTTGGATATAGATCTCCTCTTCTGTTTCTATTTGTCTTTCTTTAGTGTATCTCTGTGCCAGTAATTATCTGTTATTTTTCGAATATTGTCCATCCATCGCAATGATAGTCTTCCTAAACCTCTTCATCCTTCTATATGTCTCCATTCCAAAGTTTATCTTTTATCCGATGTTTTGGTATGTGCTCTGCCCATTTTCATTTTGGTCTAGTTACATGTTTTACTGCCATTTTTTGACGGATTCAGTTTAGTATATTTCGATTTTTAATCTTTATATCTAACATTTTTCTCTCCATTGCTGTTTGTTGTTCTTAATATTGTTATTGTTTTCTTGGTAAAAGTTATTGTTTCTACACTATAATTAAGCATTGGTTGAACACATGTGTCGTATGATTTAGCTGTTGTTTTGAGAACTTTTTTGAACACAGTATGTAAGATAATCTGCCAAACGTTATCCTTCTTTGTCCAATTTCTGTTTCTTTGTTTTCATGTTTTACCATAATGTTCTGCGTTAGTTAATGTTAAATACTTTATCTTAATTAATGTAAAACATAAAAGGTAGGTAGTATATTATAAATTTTATTTAAAAAATGTTTTAAAGGTTAGATAATTATCAATTAAAATATTTAAAATCCGTTTAAAAAATGAGACATTAAAGTTTTACATTAGTATTAAACAATAAAAATATGTTTAACAGAAGATTCAAAAAAGTATAACTAAAGTAATATGACGATTTAAAAAATGTCAATGTGCTCAATTTTAGAAACTAAAATTTATGACTACTTCCGAGTAAACTATAAAAGTGTCTCGCTATAGTTGCCGCGTCGAACGCTTAGTAGTATGTACCACCTCGTGCATGAGTCAGTGATACAGTGCAAACGTTTAGTCTGAATAATGGATATATCTAAGTTTCAGATCGTTTACGACAAACCCTTGGATACATCAATTTTGTTTTTATACAGAGCATATTTCCTGAAATTCAAATTAATGTTTTACCCTCTCTACTTTTTGCAATGACGTCATCGATAACTTTTTTAAATGGCACTACTTACATTTTTTACGGTTTTGGGTAAATTTAAGCATTCTGAACTCAAACACGTGTCGCTCTTGACATTGACATTGACAGTTTCCGAGATATTAATTTATGAAAAAACTAGAGATTTTTATAAGTTTGTTTGAAGCAACTGTAAATTTTTGTAAGTCACTTTATCAGTTGGTAACGATAATTTTTTTTACCTTTATCTTGAAGTTTGTTAATAGACCGAAAAGCAAAAAATTATAATGATATAATCAAAATTTCAATTTTTTTGTTTTTCAGAACCATTTTTTCAAGGTACAAGTAAATAAATGATCGTTACCAACTGTCAAAGTGAAATTTTTATTACTTGTTTCAAAAAATATGTATAGTAAAATATTTTAGTTAAAAAATTAATATTTTGGGAGCTGTCAACGTCAATGTAAAAAGTGACACATGTCTGAACTCAGAATGCTTAAATCTACTCAAAACTGAAAAAAATTAAGTAGTGCTATTTAAAAAAATTCTCGATGACATCATTGCAAAAAGTAGAGGGGGTTAAAAATGTATTTGAATTTCAGGAAATATGCGCTATAAAAAAACAAAATTGAAATCTCCGAGGCTTTTTGCCGTAAACGATCTGGAACTTAGATATATCCTAAACGTTCGCATAGTGTATCGAAGTAGTGAGTAGCATAGTGAACTCTAAGATAACTAAAAAAATTTTTTTTTTAAACGGTAATTTACATTTGCGGAAAGGTTAGATACTCTAAACTTGCCCTCTCCCTTTAAATACTTTCTAACTTCAGTAAAACCCATATTAGTAGAATAATAGACCCGATCAGTGGTGACGTCAAATTAAACCGCTAAAATCAAAATTCGGTACTTAACAAAATTGTGGTCGAAAAAGTGAACCTTAAGTACATGGACTTAAGGGTGATAATAAAATAGGTCAATAAAAAGTGGTTGGTTTTCCAATATACACACATAAATAAGGGAAATCGTTTTCATATTCACTAATTCTGAACCTTTATCTTTCATCTAGTATCAATATTACATTTTCAAATAGCATATTTTTATTATAAATTAAAATTAACTTATATACTACAAATACATGCGCAAAAACCAGCTGGCGGGAACAGTAATGTTAGAAATACGCACCGGGTTAACCTTATACTTTGTAATTGCTGTTTTCCTTTGTTGTTCCTGGCGTTACTCTTGTTTCTTTATTAGCTTATTTACTCGTTTACTTCATTAGTTTGTTCTTTATAATACGTGATTTATAGTTTAATTTAATAGTACTTCATAGTAATTAGGTTATGGTTAACCCGGTGCGTATTTCTAAAATTACTGTTCCCGCCAGCTGATTTCTGCGCATGTATTTGTAGTATAAAATTAATTTTAATTTATAATAAAAATATGCTATTTGAAAATGTAATATTGATACTAGATGAAAGATAAAGGTTCAGAATTAGTGAATATGACAACGATTTCTCTTATTTATGCGTATATATTGGAAAACCAACCAACTTCTATTGATCTATTTGAATATAACCCTTAAGTCCTTGTACTTAAGGTTCACTTTTCGTCCACAATTTTGCAAAGTACCGAATTTTGAATTTAGCGGTTTGTACGTGACGTCACACTAATCGGGTCTATTCTTGCTATAAAGACATCCTATATACAGGGTGTAACAAAAGGTAGGTCATAAATTAAACCACATATTCTGGAGTTAAAAATAACTCGATTGTACCTAACTTACCTCAGTACAGTGCTAAAAAACTGCTGAATACCAAATTTCGTTGAAATCGTGCTTTTTATTAAGCAAAATATTACCAAAAAACTTTTCAAAATTATAACTTTGACACCCTGTAACTTTTTTGCATGCACATTTGTACTGAGGTAAGTTAGATTCAATCGAGTTATTTTTAGCCCTAGAATATGTGGTTTAATTTAATATAAACCTACCTTTTTGTTACACCCTGTAGTATATAATATTGTCAATATTTATGATCATAGGATATCTCTTCCTCTAGATCTAGAAGGTATAGAAGGCTTTCGTTTTTTCCCAATCTCCAATTTCACTTTCTCAAAAAAGTAGAGAGAGTACGTATTAATATTGATTCAGCTTTCTCCGCAGTTTTGCCAGAGACAAATTAACTCATGTATAGAAAATCGCATATGCTACATTGCACTACTTTCTCTGTCGTTCGTTTATTTATTCGAACGAACTTCAAAGCTGTAAACGTCAGTTAAAGCAAATCTCTATTGTGGGATCTACGACTAAAGATCAATTTAAAAAAAACACACTTTTGGTATTTCTTTGGGCCATTTGCGGAACCCTCCAAATCTGCAACAATCAAACCGTTGGCCGAATTCTCCCGATAATGTACCTAACGCATTCTCAACATTTACTTTTGTAACCTCTACACTCGTTTCTATCGCATCGCGATCTGATTCCTTGTTATCTACCTACATTCAACAACTTACAGCTTTATCCGTCATTTCAGAAGATTTTTCAGGTTTTGTGTGACGCGTTTCTAGTTCATTGGGTTTTGGTGGTTTTTATAGAATGAAATTTTACATTATGGCCACGAATAAGAATTTTTTTTAAAAGACAATAATTAAATAGCTACTTATTCATACTGACAAGTGCTGAGCAAACTTGAGGTATCAAGGAATCCCAGTGTCACTGCTAAACTGAAACAATAATTAACAGTTCATCTTTTTACGAAAAAACAAAAAGCTAATTATTAATAATAAACAAAGTCTCGCAGTGCGTAAATTTGTCTCCTTTTTGGAAATATGAGGACTAATCCTGTGCAGGAGATTCTAGAAGTCAGTTAGTGACATTCTAATAAAATTTTTAAACTTACCACTAATTTCATCAGCTTTGTACCATTTCTTTTCTTGAAGAGGTTGGTTTGCCACCGTCGTTTTTTTTCCTTTCTTATTTCCTACTGGTCCTTAAGAGAGCCGCACTACTCATCTCTAAAATTTCGTAGATTTTCAGCGCGATATGATTTAACTGACGATCAATGAGAATACATTGGTGGTTTTTTATTTTTAATCAATTATTGCGGTCTCCATTTATATTTACAATTGTCAAGTGATAGCTGTGTTCTAGTTTTAATATTCATTAAATTGTCTTCCAAAGTACACTTGGGGTTTGTATTTTAGCGAGTAAATTTGTGTTGTTTAAATTCTAATCTGTTTTCTTTCAATATGACTTGAAAAGCTATCCACCTTCGGTGTCGCGTTTTTAAATTAATTTTTATATTTAATTTTAAATTCATTAAAGAACTCAAATTCACTAGGCAAAATACAAACCTCTTGTACAATTATAAGTGAAAACCTGACATTGCTCAAAAGACTGAGGTTTTTCTGTAACTATTTGAGATGAAATTTCACCAAATTCAGTGAAACTCGATCTTGTTTATTTACTATTACGAGTGTTTATGAAATGTAAGAGTGTAAGAAAAGCTAATATGAATGTGAAAATAAGAAACGAAGTTTAACATTTAATAGACTAAAAACTCTGCGCTGCAGCCTTCTTTAATAAAAGCCGCGCCAGTACGAATATTTGGTATTATATCAGCCAATTAGAAAACATGTTTTCACTGCTCAAAGTTAGAATCTGTAATGACAGTAAATTTATGTTTAGTACCAAATGTTAAAACGAATCCTACAAATCTTTAAATGTAACTCCTTTTGGTTAGATAGGGTGCAGTATAGGAGCTAAAATGGAGCGAGGAAAATTGACAGATGAAGATTTCTAATGGATTTTATGAACGATTAGAATTTGTTTTTTGTCAACATTAAACAAATAAATAATTAATTTTCAAATTAACACGTAATCGAAAATAGTTTAATATAACTACATTTGTAAATGTCATTCAGATAAACCTGCTGGGAGAAATTAAACAAAAACAAATAATCTGATTTTTGCCGACGTTGGTATAATTCGTTTTCATGTACGCCTTAAAACAATCTTTTCTGAAGAAAGGCAAACTTTGCGGATAGACCGAAAAGAAGCCTACAATTGTCGCATTGCCGTAAAATGTATTTTGCATGCTACGTGTTACTACGTTTTGCAAAGACTCAATAAATAAATTCAAAAATTAAATTTGTATCTTTTCTTTCTAAGTTGACAGCTATCTATCTAATGAGTTGTAGTTGCTACGAAATTAAAAATTATTTTAAATTATTTATGACAAGAACGTATAATTTATAAAGTGCAATATATACATTGTAATATAAAAAATATTTGGTTTCTCTTTAATTACCTACCACAACAAAGTTGATTTATAGATACCACAAACGATTTTTAATGGTCGCAATTGCGCACGGAAAACGAGGGTCTTACGAACGAGTAAAAATAGAAACTCATTTGTTTAGAGAAATCGCTCCATTTTTTACGTGGAGTTATGCAAAAATATTATGTATATTTTTACTAAAACGATAAAATTTTAAATCTTTTGTTAGACTATCACAATATGTAAGTAACAAACATTGAAGCATATTTTAATTAGATACATATAACAAAAAGTAAAGCAGAGCTTTCTTAAAATTTTTATCCAACGATGCAAAAAAAGCACCTAAAAAGTGTTAAATGTTCTGATTTAACAGTTTAATTGTGAAAAACGTGTTAATGTGAAAAGAGTTAAATTAAAAAACCGGTTTTAAATTAGTTGAAGTAAATGCATAATTAATTGTCGGTTCCATTGATGTAGTAAATTAATGCAAGTCAACAAAACCTATATAGTGTAGAATATTTGCTTAAATTTCGTTTAAATTATCATAATTCAATGCGATTAATTTGTAGATTTTTTTTTTACTGTTGATTTAAGTTTTTATAATTGTTATTCATACTTAAGAAGATATATTTAATTATGTAAAGTAATCAAATTTGTTTAAAAAAATTATTTTGCTTATCACAAAAAATCAACATGCTCGCTAATGAGTTCTTGAAGATTTTTAGTTCTGCATTTTTGCTTGTCTATCAAAACTAGTTATGTTAAGTAACTATATAAGTTTGTATTAGAACAAATTCCTGGTAGATATTTTAGTTTGTAAAAATTCGGGTCTGTTTATATTATGCACTGAACAGGTATTTTTAATATATGTTAACGTTGTTTGGTTTTCTTGTAGTAACAAATTCAATGGCGCTATTAAATTTACATAAACCTCAAACAATGGGAATTAGATTAATGTGTTTATATACAAAAAAATTTCTTTATACCTATAGAAACTTTGACTAATTGGTTGGTTTTGCAATTCATCTTGCCTACTACAATTCATTATACAATTTATTAATTAGAAAATGGATTTGTCTCAACTTTAGATACACTTTCTACAGAATATAAGGATCAATCTACAGTAAACGTAACAACCAACGTTGCAAAATATAGTAATAGGATTGCCAATTACTTCGAAATAATGAGCAAAATTCAGATCTCGAAAAAAATTCCGGAAATATTTATGCTCTAGGGATATTATAAGGGAATATACTATTATAACCGGGAATTTACTTTCAAACAGGGGTCAGTTTATTTAAACTGTACTTTACATACCGTCTATAAGGCATGAACTGCATTATACTTTTTTGGCTATAAAACTTGTTCATGTTTTATTCAGCCAAACTGTTTTTGGGCACTAGATGAGAGAAGCAGTTCTGCTAACATGAATTTCTAAAAACAAAAAAAGGTTTAATTTCTAAATTTTTTATACATAATTAAAAACCATAGAATAAAGAAAAGAGATTGACAATATCTTTCAATTATCCCCTTTTACTTTGTTTTTTTTTACAACAGAAACTTGAATAAAACTGGAACAAGTTTTCAGCCAAAAAATGTATAACACACATCAAGCACGCCTTCCGGGATTGGACCGTGTAGAAAAGGTAACCGTAGTAGCCAACGTTACGGCACCTATCGTAAGGGGCTTCATCAACCCCTTACGTTGGCAACTACTGTCACCTTTTCGACAAGTAGAATATTTTTGCAACGTTTTTATTTACAAAGCTTCTTCAATACAAAACAATAACTAGCACATTTTTTTACACACTAAATCGACATTAACGTTCCATGATAAGCGTCTATGTTTATCCTTAGTAGTTTAAAAGTTTTAATTTGATGGATACTTATATTATTCAGCTTAATTAACATATTACTAATCTCATTTGACAAGTTTGGGTAAATTCCATAGTGACTGATTTTTTAATATTTAAACTACGATTATCAGTACAAAAGTATTCATTTGCTACATTCAAAGTTCAGACTACGTCATGGTGGAAGAGTTTCTGCTCTTTGTTATATTGAATTAAAGTTATGTCATCAGCAAAAGCACAGATAAAATATATTAATTGATGTTATTGCAATACAGAAGAAACAGAAGAGGACCTACCTTATGGAATACCCGCAGTTATATGGATTATATCGGACTAGTTTCCGACTTTTTAGATAATTTTTTATGACATTGCAGCAATTTCTTCAAATACCAAATACTATATAATTGTAAGGAATTTTGTGGTTTACGCAATCGAAGGCTTTCGATAACTTTAGGAATAAAGCCATTACCCTATAGCATTTATCAAGTTTAGCATACTCGTATACGACATTCAAGATTTCAACTAATGCATCAGTAGTTGTCGATTTATTATTTCTCAAGCCATGATACTTTTTTGCAGTAAGTTGTTATTCTCTAGAAAATATATAATTCTTTTAACCAAATTTTTTTTCTGTTATTTTGGGAAAACGGATAGTATTGAAATCGAGTGATAGTTTGATAATTTGTTGATGATACCTATCTTATAGATTGAGATCACTTTGGAGATTTTTAAAGTGTTTGGAAAGTCACCCTTTGAAAAGCATTGATTTATTATATAGAATAGTGGTGCACTAAAATAGACACTGATTTCCTTAATTTCTAGTAGAAAATGTATGGACTCAAGAATTAGAATTTTTTAATTGTGCTACTGTACTGTAGACTTCATTTTCGTAACCATAATCCAGATATATAAAATTTGCTTTACGATGAATAGGATGCTGAATTCTACTGTTATAAAATGACACACTTATTAAATTCGTTAGAGTTCTTTTCAGTTGTGTAATGTCAAACCGTTAGGGTTTTTCCCGTATTCTTTTAAACTCATATCATTTAATTTTTCTCTCATCACTATTATTTGTATTTTGGGTTTATAAAATTCTGGTTTTCTTAGCTTTACATCACATTGCCACTCCATCATTTCTGAGTTCTTTTACTTGCGTTATCCCTATTTCCATTTCATCTGGTTTGACATTTTCTTCAACTTGCTTCAAAGTTTCAATACTAGTTTGTTGCATTTTTGGTTGTATTACCATAACATTTTTATTTTTTCCTATATCGCTGTAAGATTTTATCATCTTAATACTATGAGCAGAATTTTTGTATGTTGTTATTACCATACCATCGTAATTTTTATGTAATTTAACTTCTTCGTGTAAACTATCCATTTTTGAATAAATTTCTTTTTTTCCTTTTTAGTAATAAAAGGTCATTTTTGGTTATATACCATATGTCACGAGCTTTGGATTTGCAAATTATAAAGTTCCAATTTTAAATTTAAATTTTATTTGAAAGCAATTTGTTTTCTATTTTTTACTTACTTACCATTTCTTGTGTGTGTTTTCTTCATCATTATCTTGGTAGTTAGTTTCATGCTGTTGACAGCATTCATAATAATCAAATTTTTCTCTTTGTTCTGTAGGATTTGAGCACAACTTTTATGATATGTATTATCGCACTTTACACACTTAATACTGGCCGCTATAACTTTTTTTACACTTTTACCATTTTTCATCTTGAAAATTGTTGAAACTGTTGAAAATATAACTCAAAACGAATCCAAAGACATCAAGTTTATGACTGTGCGATGATCAGAACACGACATCTGAAAATTCCACGACGGCGAAAGGTGTGGTTTTAGGGGTGCGCAAACTTAGAGTTAAACTAACCGAGGAATACCCTATCAAACGAGGGGTAAGAGAAAAAATGTATTAAAAAATCGTGGGTCAATTCCTAAATGCACTGGACTAATATAATAGGATACTGTGGTTTATAGCTGATAAACACTGTATACCTATTATACCATAACTGATTTTTTTCAAAACTGTATACATGTATTCAAGAGCTATGCTTCCATCTACAGCAGAAGATTAATAAAATAGTCAAACCTGTACAATAAAATTATTAACAAGATTCATCGAGCAATAAAACAAAACAAGACACGATGTTAATGCTTATTAAAAAATATTAAACGTGAAGAAACAATCTAACAAACACAGAAATCCCTAAACGACATAGAATATTAAGGAAATAAAATGTTGTGACCTTGCTTCCCAATTCAATTAGTTTCTGTAAATAAAACAAAGCGTACAATCTCGGGCGCCAGATTTGGTGGCGGAGTTTACTGATCACACAGTCGGCTGAAGTAAATTTCCAGCGCTTCGATAGCTTAAGGAGAAGGAATTTGCAAATAAAAACAACAAAATAAAACTCAAAAAATGGCGGAATGACTAGACTAATCTAGGAAATTCGTTGAGTAGTGTTTTCAAGACTCAAAAATACACCTCAATACAAAGAGAGCTTGGATGAAACAGAGCGGTATTTCTGCAAAGCACGAATCGGGGAGGGGATCCCAGGGCGGCATCTCTGATGGTTAAAGTAAGTTAATAATAATCGTTAAAGTTGTTCAAAGAACGTTGTCGATTAAACACATCTATATTGTTTAGAAAGTTTTTTTACTATACTACACATTTTGTGCAGTGGTGTTGAACGCATCACATTTGTCCTTGCAGTGTTCAAGTACAATAGTCTCTTAGCCCTGGTTTTCGGAATACTACAGTTTAAATTCAGGTTTTTTAAATATCTGGACAATCTATATTGTTACACATAATTTTTTGAAAGAATTTCACTAAACACAGCTTGAGTCTATCTTCTAATAAACAAAGAGATGTCTTTCGAGAATAATATTATGGTCGCAGCCGATCGGAGGATACTTCCCTCATTACGATAACATATATATTTTGCGAATTTTCTTTGTATTTTCTCCAAGGCGTCAGTATGTTTTTTATAGAATTCCCATTGCTTATCGTTGGTAACAAAAGCATTTCTGATCCAATATGAGGAAAAATTAACAGCTGCACAGTTAAAAGGACTTACTCCACTTCTCCATTTAGATCTGCTGGAACGGAACGGCAGAACAACTCCAGAACAAACCAGTACAAATTTTCCGAGAGCGGGACTCATAGTTCCCTACTTATTTGACTAGTACTTATTTCTGGATCTTCTTTAACACGTTCTAAAATGTCTTTCAGGAACCCTTACCAATCAGGAGTTGCAGGAGCAAAGCAACCAGTCTCTAGTAAGTAGGCAGTTTTTAAGGGCAAACTGTCTTAAGTAGGGGGTGCGCGCTCACAAAAATCGGATGGGACGAAACATAAAATTATATACAAACAAAATTTTTAAAATATAATTAATTGCATTAAATTAATTTGGTGGTGCGTTACACTAAACAAAAACGCACTGTTACAAAGTTGTCCTGTCCCTGTTGCGCAGAAAAAACCTAACTTAGATTTACTTTTCCACTTTTTAAGAGTAGGTATATATTTTCATACTTCGTAAAATCGGCACTGTGGTCTATGGCTACCCAACCAAGCGAGCACGGTCCTATGAGGAATCTTCTGATAATCCTGATATTTTTTCTTTCAGTCAAGTCGCTTCAGAATTAAAAGAAAATTGGCTAAAGAAGATATATTAAAAATATGCAGAGTACGACAAAGAAGAGTATTTTCTTTCTACACTCAATTTGAATTGAAGATGTCACAATTTAGTTTAAATAAGCATAATAAATTGTTTCTTATGTTCAGGGTGTGCATTATTTAAAATTTTGGGACACTATGTATTAAATTTATTGTCGAATTTAATAACCACTTTGGTAATTAAATCAATAGATTTAAGTGACATCGTTTCAGCGAAAAGGGCCGTTAACCTACATAGATTTTCGAATTCCTGGAACATTTACAAAAATATTCATTTTACTTTCTTTCACATGTTTGTAATTTCATTAAAGTATTCAACTTTTGTTTAAACTATTTTTTGACCCGATAAATAATGAGCTATTCCCACAAGTAAAATGTTTTAATTGCTGATTAAATATAATTGTAATATGAACGGTAACTCAATATCTGATTGTATGATTTAATTCAGTCCCTATTTTTTGTTTTTAATATTCAATTTTTTGACAATTCGAACCTACCGCCGTTAAGCGACCAATCACGCTATGGGCGCTTTTACGACAATAGATATGTTTGAAAGAGCGTTGCCGTCACGTGACCTTTGCAATTATGAACGATTTAGGGACGAGCATCTGTTCATCTTTTGTTTTTTTTAATGCCAATTTATGTAGTTTCCTGTTGTCTCTTCTAATTACTATAATATATATCTTAATATTGCTTCTCTTCATACGAACACGCCTTAACTTGCAAGTTACAAAGTCAAAAAACACGAATTGGCAATACCGAAATTCTTCGTGACTAAGATTGACTGTAGTCATATCCGCGGGAACATAGTCGCGTGACGTCATCCGACTAATAATTTACATTTTCATTATTTTTTTAATTTCCCAATCTCAAAAAAATTTGAAAAGCCTATCATATTTTTCATAGTTAAAAATACTATCCAATGCAATAAAAATATTAGTGGGAATAGCTCATTATTGAGATATGACTACCACGTCGCACTAATTGTTATAACAATATACCTACTAATATAAATTCTACAAAACCAGTTATAAGGGGAAAGTTGTTAGAAATTTCATTGTCTTCTTAAACGTTAGTTTTTTCCTACATACCGTTTTTTTCACTTTTCCTTCAAAATTATTAAGTTTTATTTTTCGAACAAAATGTTTTATGTCGTCGCACACTTCCGATACTCTTTACACGTTTGTTAGTGTCAGAACGCAAAAGATTCGTAACTTCTTCAGTGAGATAAGAAGAGTCACTAATATTTCTACAAATAACCGAATTTTAAAATGTTTGGAAACCGGTATCCTTTGAATTTTATGCTTATGTTATTTCTCTCCTTTTTGAATGCTTATTTCTTTTCAATACACTTTCTATACGAATATTTAGCGTACTATTTGTTAACTGTTTATAATGCCATTTCATGGCTACACATAGTACCAAAATATTTCAATTTTTGCAGAAACTTGCTTTTTATTTCCGAAATCTTGCTATTTAGGTATAGGAAGATGAAGGTCAGTTGAAAAGTATTTTAATTGTCTTTTAGGATGTTTGATAATATACGGAGTGTTTTTTTTTTGTTTTTTAATACTTACAATAATTCATTGATTACTAAAATAAGAACTTGAAAGCAATAATTTCAAGAATTAATTTAAGGTTATTGATTTTATAAATGACAGTCATATGAGATGACAGTATGTTATATGTACGAATTTGTTTTGTTAATTGAACGCAACATTCCATATTTGTTCTAAAGCATAAATGTTTTTATTAAGAGATTATGTACTACTAGTTTACTTAATATGTACAGAATAGATAACTTTATAGATGTTTTCAAGAAGAAGTCCATAAAAGTTAATTTATTTTAATTTCAAGAGAATATCATGTTAAAGCAAATGAACTTTCAACATAACTTTGAACAATTGAGGAATAATAATTATTAGTGTAAGAAAAATGTGCTGAAATGTGGAAAAGTAGTTTAACAAGTTAAAATTGGTGGAGATGTCCTTTAGGTAGCCTAGAACAAAATAACAAAATCCCAAGAATCCAAGTTGAGGAACATGCCACTATCTTCGAAAATCAGCCTCTCTCTTGGATTTTTTCTCTCACATTCTTGTACCTTCCTAATTATGATAGAAAAATCCAGTTTGCTTAGAATTGTTTGTTATAGTGTTAGGAACACTTTGAACACCTTTGAAACCATTTTGTATTGAAAACTTGCTAACAACTAACAAAAATTAACTTAATTTGGGCTGCGTTCAAGGTCATTTGTGCGTTTAAAGTAGATTTTCAACTATTTCTATACATCTGATCGAAAAAGGTACCGAAATAATATTTGTAGAGCACATCAAAACCAATCAGAGTATGTAATTCAATATATTGTGAACCAAGATTTGCGCCTCGTAGGTGTTTTTGAACGTACACTCGATTCGCATTGCAGTGTTATTCGTTAGGCCTACAGTTGTTGGTCTGGTGGTAAAACACATAAAGTAATCAGTTTAGCTCTCTAATAATTTTTTTTATTTATTCATAAAAACTATTATACAGGGTAGCCCACCGAAAACAAAACAGACCGAGTTATTTTACACGCTCGTACAGGTCAATTTTTGTTTGGAGGGAGACATCTTCCGAAAACAAAGTTCACTCTAAAATACCAACAGGGTGGTCCCTGCAGCCGCCATGTCGAAAACCTCATATGTAAGAGCTGTCAATTCTCTATACAGCTATGTGCATCTTATTTGAGCCAAGGGACTCCAAGGGCTTCCGACAGCCGTATTTACGAAAATAGAAAAAAGGCACAAAGTACTGCAATATGGACTGCAATATGGTAAATTCATGTTTACAAAAAACATTTATTAACGATAATATTTACCCTGACAATTGAACATGGTGCCTTGGCAGGCCTCATCTCGAAAATCTCAATTTACAGGGTATTGTAATGACCTCATGAACTATTCAAACTCTAAATAAATACAAGGGGGCCAAGGGGGCCCAAGGACCTCTTTTATTTTACACTTTTACTTGACATTGACATTGGTAGAAATAAATCAAAAATAAAACCTGCGTTTATTAACAAATTCATTCTACATTTTTGAAGTTGAATTGAAATGGAATGCTGGAACTTTACATTTTGCTTGAACTTTTTAGAAACAACACTGCTTGTAAAGTGACTATTTTAAGCACCCTTATCTTACAGCACTATGCTTAAAAGTTTTATTCAACGTTTATAAAAACAATGACTAAATAATAGCAATTTGCAAATAAATCAATATAAAATGAATCATTAATAACCAAGTAGGTAGGTACTGAAAGTGACATTTAAAAAAAACAATAAGTGTCCCAAATAAATGTTTGGTGTGTGATTCACAAAAAAACTTATAGCTACTTCAAGTGGAAGGAATACCCCACCAGCCCTACAAGAGGCCGCAAAACAGGCAGATGATAATTTGCTGCCCGAAAAGTCAAAAGTTATCTACATAAAAATATATAGTACTTACAAGGATTGGTGCCACATGAAAGAGGCAAATACATCAGAAAATGTGCTTTTGGTTTATTTTCAAGAGCAGGCTTCCATGTTAAAGTCAACTCAGATCAACATTTTTTTTCCACAAAGGTAATTTTCTTGATGTGATACAAATTCTAAAAAGTATTAATTATGTTAATATACATACAGGTTATTTATAAAAGATGTTAATATTTGTAGAAGTTCTCGCATTTTTGAAATTTTTCAAAGTAAAAGGTACATGCCAGAAGGTTTGATCATAAATATTGCAATAAAATTTTGTCGCTCTCAAAAAACTGAATTTTTTAAAAAAATTTTAAAAAAAATTTTGCGCTCCCTTTTGTGTCAAACCTGTGACGTATTTGGTTGGGTTAGAGTTAGGTTAGGTGGCCCAAAAGTTTTTGAAAAATTTTTTCACTGAAAAATAAAAGTCTTAGAATTGTCTGAAACGTGCAAAAATGCAAAAAAAACTGACCCAAAAATTTTCAAAATTGTTTCGAAAATTATTTTTAAAAAATTCAGTTTTTGAGAGCGACAAAATTTTATTGCATATTTATGATCAGTAGACCAAGGGCTATCACTGGTAAAAAATTTGAAGCAATTCCCGAGCACTTTACCTAAAGTACAATTATCATACAGGTTATTTATAAAAGATGTTAATATTTGAGATGTTATGATCATTATTAATATTCTTCAAAGTAAAATGGTAATTCCAGAAGGTTTGTTGTGATTGAACCCCTTTGGGCTGAAATTTTAAGAAAATATCTGCAAAACAGACCAAATCCAGACATAGAGAGAATGTTTATTGCGTTCCGAAATGAAAAGCCAACAAGGCAAAATAAAGGCCACCATCAGCAAAGTTCACTTTGTAGTCACCAAATATTTGAATCTCAACAATCCCGAAACTTATATTGGTCATTCAATGCGCAGGACCTCTGCTACTATTTTAGCTGAAAGTATATATATATCGCTTAAATTACAATTAAATTTTTATATAATTGGCTCCTAGTAAATCAGGATTACGAGGTAGGATTGAGGTTATGTTAATACTCCGTTTTAATTTTTTTATTATTAGGTATTAACTATTGTTGTGAACACAATAAAAATGTAATTCATTTTCAAATGAAAGGACCGTGTAATAGTAATATTTGTTTAAAAAATCGGTCATTTTACCTATGTCAAATTTGACAGATTTCATTATTAACCAAGGTAAAATTTCATTATCATTATTAACCTCTAGTTGTGAAGGCATCTTTACAATCTCAACATGGGTTAAAAATCATACCATTTTTGGCTAGTAGTGAAAAAAAAACAGTTATCTACTGTTCACATCGTGCAATGTTATGGAATTGGAAAAAAACTCGTTAATTACATAATTTTCTCAAATGAATCTACTTTCACTAACAATGGTGATTTTCTTACCAAAAATCTCGGTCATCTGAAAACCCGAACTTAGAATACATTCTAGAAGGCAACATTATAAAACAGTCTCGGACCTTATTGTATTGAAGGAAGGTTAAATCAGCACAGTTACTTTCAGATTCTTGAAAGTTTTTCCCAAGAACATTAAATCATTTGAAAAATTTGCATTTACTGTAATTTCAACATGATGGTGTCACTCCACGCATCCAGTTATTCAGTGGTTGAGTTTAAATTTGAAGAAAATTGGATTGCACTTAATGGTCCAATGAGTGGCGCAAGATCTCAGACTTCTATATTGGACTTCTTTTTTATGGGGGGACATCTCAAACAATTGGTTTATGCTGAACCGTTTCCTAATGATGCGGTAATATTAAAGCAAAGAATTTCAAACGCCATAATCTCTATAACTTTAGAACAATCGAAAACAGTTTTTAGGAATTCAGACGAAGAATCGAAAGATATGCGGATGTGGGTGGTTGTTATATCGAATAAATAATTATTATGTAATATAAACTAATTGCTAATTAGATTGTTTATACATGTGTTATTATAATGTTTGCGTGGTTCAAAATTTAAATGTTTTCTGACAAATACTATTATATTCCTGAAATTTGGAACAGAAGTATAAAATTGCATACTAACCAACATTTCTTAGTTGAATTATTCCGTATCTTGGAAAATGAAGACCCTTTATTGTTAACGATTTTTACATGTTTGTTTAAAAACGCCATGTACAACAAGGAATCAATTAATTTATTGTGCACTTTAGTTTTACAAAAAGCAGGACTAATTCACCAAATGTCATTCAAAAAATTAAAACGTTTTTTATATCTATACTGGGGACACATAATTGTGATAACATTTAAAAACCTACCCAATTTATTATATATAGGAAACATGATTAGAATCCACGTTCAGACTGTACTTAATCAAATTCAGCATTTTTCAAAGAGATTTAGTGTTAGAAAAAACTTAAAACGCTGAATTTCTTTATCATTAAAATAAGCGTGCAAAAAATTTAAATGAGTCGGTTTTACTGTTCAATAAACTTATTACGATTGATAAATTTGGATTAATTTGAGTTCTTATGTTATATATAAAATCTACATAAAACCTATTAATTGGTATTTTGCAAATTATAGCATACATTCTTATACTACGAAAGTATTTTTAATTATCAACAGCTTCAAATTATTTAACGATTATATCATAAACATATATCTGTAATTAGTAAGTTAAGTTTTTGCCGGCTTATCTACAAGAACTTATAATAGAAGTTCATAAAATTGTTCAATTAATACAACATTTTTTCGAAACAACTTTACTTGATTGTTTTTCAATTAATTAAAATTTAAAGCATCAATTAACATTAATTATTATATAACCTGTTGGCTGTCGGACCAACAGTGTTGATAATAAATAGATTTCAGAGTAAATCCCATATAATTGGTGTAACTTGTAATTACACTGATTGGTTCGAAACTTAATTATAAATAGTCAACTTTAAAAACATTGACCTTTAAAAACAAGAAGAAGTACATTATACTTATTTACGATATGTGTGCGGGAACAAATTTGAACGCAAATTTTAAAAAACGAGAGACCGAAGGGAGCTAGTTTTTCATCTGCGTCAACGCGGAACATTGTTCATGCATGACAATTGTACAATATTTTTTGAAACGAACCAGGAATTTTATCAGAAAAACGCCCGAAATCGTAATTTGTCACCTATTTTTTTAAATTTCTTTCCGTTTGTGGTAATAATAATAAATGGTAAAGTTCCATTACATTGTTGTACAGTAATTTTTTCCGTGACGACTTTGAATGTGATTTGCGAAACACGGTTGTTGACTTAGTTAATTATTAATTATTAGTGGACTGTATTCAAAAATGCGGCGGGTTTTAGTCAATGCATACGAATGGCCGTTTTAGCGATAAGTGCTTGTGCACACTCTCGGAACTATGAAATTGGACATAGGACTTTGAACTGCAAGCATAAATAATAAATTTTCAATATTTTGGCCAAAACAACTTTTTTCAAAATATGGATGGCGACTATTCCCCGCTGTGTGGGGTTTGCACACATTTTCCAAAATATTTTTGAATTGTGGTCACTATTACTACATCTCCCTACTAGTGTTATTTTAAAAAATGGATAGACTCCATGATTGGTAATTATTAGTTTCTTTGAGTCAGTATGACGGTCTTTAGAGAACTGCTTTTATAAAACAATAAATCTAGTTTATATAGATGATGCGATAATTCTTTAGGGAATCCTAAAACACCATCCATATTATGTTTGTAATTTATAAATTAAATGTTAGTTTTAATAAATAGCCACAAAAGGTCTTGCTACCAAAGAAATAACATCATTGAAATAAATAAAAAGAACGATTGAATCTAGAATATACCTAATATTTCAAATTGCAGTTAAAACTTGAAAGTTCTTAGGCATACATGATTAGATATTTTAGCAGATCAATCACATATGATAACCGATCTTGGTTTTGCAAATTCTTAACGAGGAATATCCTGTTCCATTGACAGTGGCCTGTTTTCATATGAAAATTTCAAATAATTCATTTTTTCAATTGAAAGCCAACCAGTTTGACTCAATACAACCTGGTTTGCTAAAAGCATACTAAACCATAAATAAAAGCGATATTCAATAAAAGGCTTAAAATAAACAAAACAATAGACTATTACAATAGCCGAGTTACAAATAAAAAAGGCGTGCATGGCTATTTCCTCTCTTTCCTTTGACTGCAACAAAATACATTATTTTATTTTGATGTAAGATTGTTTGCTCGAAAGAGGCGGTTGACATGAGTTTAATAAAAAAACTTATGAAAAGTTAGGTAGTATAGATGCGGGGATTCATAGAACAAAACTGGTTTATTTTTGAAAACAACTATTCCAAATTTTCTTTTTGTTCTTTGAACTGCACAATAACAAGATGTGGCTTGTGCGTTTTAGTCGCGATACGAAATTGAAGAGACAATGTCACTCAGTAAAGTTCCAATTATTGCTGATATGGGATAGGAGTCCATTAGGCTCAGTTACTACAGGTCATAACTGCATAATGTCTTGCCTTTTCTTCAGTGGAACTCAGGTTCGAGGGAGGGGAAATTAGACGGTGGATGTAAGTAAGTCCCAATTTTTTTTGTTTAAGGGGTCAGCAGGTTGAGAAGTTCTAACTGGATCAAGCATTTTTTGCTTCAAGGTATCCATGAAAAACAGTAGTCTCGGAGGGGAGAGAATAGAGACCATTAGTTCCTCGACGGATGAGATTGAAGATAAAAAGGCGGGCAGGTAGAGATCTTCGAGTTTACGAATGCCTAGTCCTCCCAAAGTTCACTGGTAAACTAGACAGGTCATGGTGAGCAGCATCGAAATTCAGATTCGTAATTTAGTCAGAGCTTCTTTAAAGAAATTGTCAAATTCTTTCAGGATTGTAAGGGTGTATTGCAGATTAGGTAGGTTAACTTGGAATCCCAGTGCAACATTTCAAGAGAAAGTAAGCTGTGTGTTTGTTAAATTCAGAATTCTTGATAAGAGCAGTTGGAGTTCGTCAAGTTTAGCCCCAAAGACGTCACTAGTTGCAGAATCAACGAGAGGGGTCCCAGAAGTGTAAGTTGGCTTGAGGTTATTCTTATGCCGGGAGGCTAATCGACTGGAAATCTTGGATAACCTTTTCATTTGGTTCAGAGCAAAGAACAACTCGCATTTTATGGATTAATTTCTAATCCCAAGTGTTTTCCCGACGAGATAATGTGTTGGAATCTTTTAGTACCATATCAGGGATCCTCCTAGAGAGTACCATCGTCGAGTTAGTTTTAATAAATAACCACAAAGGTCTTGCTACCAAAAGAAATAACATCATTGAAATAAATACAAAAGAACGATTGAATCTAGAAAATACCTAATATTTCAAATTGCAGTTAAAACTTGAAATTCTTAGGCATACATGATTAGATATTTTAGCAGATCAATCACATATGATAACCGATCTTGGTTTTGCAAATTCTTAAGAGGAATATCCTGTTCCATTGACGATTGGCCTGTTTTCATATAGAAAATTTCAAATAATTCATTTTTTTCAATTGAAAGCCAACCAGTTTGACTCAACCCAGCCTGGTTTGCTAAAAGCATACTAAACCATAAATAAAAGCGATATTCAATAAAAGGCTTAAAATAAACAAAACAATAGACTATTACAATAGCGTTTTACATATAAAAAGGTGTGCATGGCTATTCCTCTCTTTCCTTCGACTGCAACAAAATACATTATTTTTATTTTGATGTAAGATTGTCTGCTCGAAAAGAGGCGGTTGACATGAGTTCAATAAAAAACTTATAGAAATTGTTAGGTAGTATAGATGCAGGGATTGCAGAATCAAAACTGATTTATTTTGAAGAACAACTATTCTTCGAAATTTTGCTTTTTGTTTTTTGAACTGCACAATAACAAGATGTGCTTGTGCGTTTTAGTCGCGATACGAAATTGATAACAACGGACTTTAGTAGCGGACTGAACTTGGCTTCAAATTAGTTATGTCACTTGTCAGTTATTTAAGGTTAGTTTTTAATTGTAATAATGTTTGTTATGTCACTGTTAATCTATACTTACTAGTATTTTGTATTATAAATAATGTTGTAACCCAATTAGAAATAAGAGTAAGTTTCAAATTTCCAGTATTTTTAGAGTTGGTTGTTGAAAATAGCATATTATGCAACAAAGTTTATAAACAGTATTTTAGACATAGAGATATGTTAGGGACAGAGCCGAAGCGTAGCAGGAACCGAGGTCTAAAATATTTATAAACAGATCCAGACTGCACAATCGTTTTATACAACCAGCACCAAATACTAAAAATTTGAAAAATTATTTTACTTCACAGCTTGGTAAACTACAATAAGGATACAAAATCTTAAGGTAACTGTGGATCTAACAGTGACATTAGAGAAACATTTTGACAATTCAGAAACTAACTCCTAAATAAACTGACAAGTTGACATGAATAATTTTGAAGCCAAGTTTGCCCGTGACTAAAATCCGTTGTTGCCAACTTTATGTCGTGACTAAAAGCCATAGGCAACGCTCTTTTTAAACACTCGATCCGCTACAACTTCACTCGCCCCTAAATAAATCTCGTATTCAAAATGCTTTTTATAAAATATGTTGTTGCATAATATACTATTTCGATTTTGTTTTAGAATACCTTTAAAAATACATCTTCATACGTGTTTTGGAAAAATTCCTCCGTTAATTATTTTTACGTATCGGTGAAGTTTTCAAGTATGTGTAACGGATCGGTTTGATGCTTAATGACACCGTAACAATTTGAATTAAAAAGATAAAACTTCCGGATTTATAACAACATCAGATTTGCATTACTGTTAGAAAAGAGACTGATTCTTTATGCGATTTAAATTAATCCAAATTTTTGTTTTTGCATCATGAATAACTATAGCCATATTGTCAATCGCTTCCAATAGATTAATGAAAGCTTTAACTGCCAGGCCATAACCTTTTTCCATTATTAAACTTTTAAGCACTTAGATCTGAACGTAGTTCTATAATAATTATACCGATTTAACCAAATTTAAAAACCAATTTTTTGTCTCCAAGTTTTATAACTTACAAAGCATCATTTCAAGATTAGTAATTTTCTATATTAAATTGGCATTTATTCTCGCTTCAATAGTTTTAACTTAGTTTTATCGTCGAATCTTCCATGGTTTGTAATATTACTAAAGATAAAACATTAATTTGATGAGGATGTCGGATTTCGGAAGTAATTCTAAAAGATCCATCGATTCGTGTAAGTCAATTAACTATGATTGATTTTTTTGTATGATAACTGTTTAACTCATGCAGTTTACCAAAATCGTTGAATCATCATTCACATTGACAAATGATCTGTAACCGATCCGATTTATTTTTAGGATCTGTTCCCAAGTTATGTTCCAAAATAATTTTTCCATCATGATAGCGTAATCTAATCGATTGGAAATATGTTAATCAGTGATATTTGTAAATTAACAAGTTTATCTATTTTACACAGAAATATAAACATTTAATTACAAAATTACTTTGTTAATAATTTGTTGTACTCCTATTAAATATAAATAAGGAAACCCTATAGAAGTGAGAACCTATTTGAATGCATGATTATCAAGCTTTTTTTTTTTAGAGCTCAATGTAACCCATGCGATTAGGTGTAGAATTAATTTATCTTTTTTTTATTGTAATTTTTATTTTATTGCGTAAAATAAGTGACGCAGTATGAACATAAATCTAGATAACATACCAAACTGCACTATCGTGTGATAAGACAGTATTGAAAAATTTTAAAATTGGTTTATACCACTGGTAGAATATTAAGTGTTACGACATCTAGCTCGTGCTATTAAACTTACTTTCGAAAATTAATTTTGCACTTAAAGCAATGTTGTTGACAGATGTAAGTAAGTTATGTGGTGACGGAATATTGGATCGGTTCGTCTTGGCATGACGAGAAAAACAGTAGAGTTAAAGAAATATCAAAACAAAATAATGGATAAACAGATAATCAGAACAGAGAATACAAAAATATTGTTGAACTTCAGATGTCCTTTGGATGTTCCATTTTTGGAAATCCTCCTTTAAACTTTGTTAATTGTCTAATCCTCTACAATATGTTTAACGGTCTATGGTTCATTTCCACAGTCACAATTTGAATTAAAAATTGCACCCCATTTAAACAACATAGAGTTGCATTTTGAATGGCCTGTTCTTATGCAGATTTACTTTTGACCAAATTTTTCTTTTTTGATCAAAGACCCTGACTTATATTGTTAGATCACCAATGAGATGTTTATTGAAAACATCAACTCCAGACCATAATTTTTTCCATTCTTCAACTACGAAAAAAGCCGTAGTTACAGTAGTCTTGCAACCATATAGAACTTCGAGATTTAAGTCTTCTTAGCAGGAGGGTTCTCAATGTCATTCCAAATTGGTAAGTTTTGTTAAGTTGGCATTTATCCCATTCTCGTTTTAACGTAGTTTTCGTCAAATGTTCGATGGAGTAATATTACAAAAGAACAGGAAGCCAATCGAGAGGAGTGGATTTAATGGTTCCACTAATTATACGTATAGGTGCTCAATTCAACTGGGCATCTATTTAATTTGTATGATAACTATTCAACCAGACAGTAGCACAATATTCTTCTGCTGTAGAATTAAAAACAAATGCCAATGCAGTTGTACGAAATGTGTTTGTAAATCCTGCTCCCCAAGTTGTTCCAGCTAATGTTTTGAATGACATTGATTTTTTGTTTTCATTTTTTGTTTGACTTTTTTTAAATTAAAAAAACTTATCTAAAATTACTCCCAGATAAACTGTGTTAAAATGTATGGTTTAACTTTGTATTATGTAAAAGATAACATTAAGTTTTTATATAGATTTTCTTTTAATGAAAATGTATTATTTAGCAACTTCTGCAGTTAAAGATTGGATATGTCTTCTGATATAGATATAGATTTGCATTTCAGTTCTTTTTTCTTTTTTTTAATATTACACTGTAACGAAAAGAGCAGTTCCAACATCAGTAGAGAACTTTAAAAGTTTTCAACGATTTTCACCTCTACTTTAACACCAAATTGGGATTGCAGCAATGAAGAAAATTTATTTGGTTCTATCTTGAAAAAAGGTTTAAGAAACAACAATCCTTCAGCTAAGATGTATTTTAAATGCACTATATAAATATTTTTAATTTATGAAATTTATATTCACATTTCTGAGGTGCCAATTGCAGGAGAAAATGACTCTACTACTTCTATAACGTTAAGAAATGTGTTATTAAAGGTACAATTTTGTATTTTAAAGTTACTTACATGATGCATTTATTTTTTATTTTACTACATTCGCTCCAGCAAACTGAAATGAATTATTTCATTCCACTGTTCGAAGAAATTTAAAACGTATGCCTATACAAGAAAAGCGATCAATTATGTGCTAGTTTGTTTGTAAAAAAAAAACGTATGGTTTCTTAGTAAAAATGCATTCAAGGGTGCCAGTTTAACTTTTTTGATGAACCAGCAAAAATTAATTCTACCAATAGACCCTAATTAAAGACTTATTGATGCAGTGATAAACGTTAAATTTGTCTTTGATAAATATAGAACTTTACTCATAATTGTACGATGATCTATACATATGACATTAAAAAGACATTAAAACAGGATAACAATAAATTCTAATAAACAACAACTGAAAACATAGGTAACGCACAAAATATTACATTACATATACTAACAATTTTTGACCTTATAGGAGATGTTCCAAGGTGGTCGTTCAAAAAACACCATGTTCGTATTGTATTGCTTAAAAATCGAAGCGTCGCGTCGGCGGAATAATGAACAACGTGTTTTCTCACCAGTCTCTGAATATTTTCTATAAGAAGGATCAATTGCTTTAATAACTACTATAAATATACTAATACTACCTAAATCCTAAAACATATTTGTACTATATTCTGTAGATTTAAGATGTAATTTATTTTAGAAATGTTTGTAAAAAAACTGCCTAATGCTAACGTTTATGTTTATAGATATTAGTCACATATATTTCTGTTGAAAATAAATGTTTACGTTTTATTCCCACAAAATTTTTTTTTTTGGTTACTTATTTCGACGTTTTAGGGAGCCAACTTGGATATCGATTTGTTTGACAGATTTTTTTGTAAATTTGAATTTGGCGCTTCATTTTGGATCCAAAATGACCGACTTTCGCGGTACTCTAACGAATATGAACTCTAACGTATAACATTTTAGTATACAGATTCCATTCTATAACCTTCGGCTATTTTTTCTATGTTAACAGTTGACATTTGACCATAATTCAAAAATTTATCATTATTCAAGAAACTGTATTAGAAATTTTATTAATTTCAATACTGATAATCAATTAAAAGATAAATAAATTGATTTTTACTATCACTTTTAAAACACAAATTATCGTATACGTTGGCACGATGCTAAGTGACTTAGCAAATTGTATACTCTTTGGTTTTAGTAACAAGAACTGATTTTAGTAACAGAGGGGTGAACTTTATAACTTTAAATTAGTTATGTTTAGATTAGATGAAATATACTTATTCTGATATCACACGATTAGAAATAAATTTAATAAACATATAATCCCTTAAATGGTAGGTGTGTAGTGTGACAATGCGCATAAAGTAGAAAAATCACTTTTCTATGATCGTACGATTAAAATAGCCATGCAACCAGCGACGCAACGCAAGATTTTTTAAACAATAGGGATATGAATGTTTCGTTAAGTGCTTGACCGACTGTCACTGTTGTTAATGTTCACTAATATACCTATGGATGTCGAAGAAATCTGATAAGCGACAAAAAGTTTTACTTTTTGTATCTAGTGACTTGAGTTTCTAGTTATTACTAGTTGCAAACAATGATAGATGGTTTGGCTTCTACTTTCATTATAACAAATTTTATTTAATGTGAAAATTAGAAAAAATAAAACAATAAACACAAATCGAATTCAAATAAATATTTTGACGATCGTAACATAAAAAATTTGTTGTTAAAAACAACTATGACGAAATAATACCCTACATCATCTAAAATTAATCTAGATCTTTGTCCTTGTGATAGAATATACGTTATGATGACCATTCTTGTTGACACTGAAGGATGAATACTACCTATTTCTTTCATTATCGGTTTTTAGGACTAAATAACAAAGTTACAAAAGTTCTTTTTTTTTAATTGTCAGCGGTTTATATAAATTTGTCAAAATATATTATAGTCAAATAACCTAATTGAACAAAAACCTAAACATTCTAATAAATAAGTAAATATAACTATAAATTAATCGACGATCACGAATTACGATATAATTTGAACTTTAGAAAATATTCAAAAGAATGAATTAAATTAATTACATTTAAAACTTCATAAATAAGTTGAAAATATTTGAACAAAATGGCCGCTGAAATAGCTTTAAATAACGTAATCGAGCAACTAGATCTGGAATTTGAAGTAAAGAATAAGTCACTTAGCGTATATTAATCGTATTTAAAAAAGTGATATGATGACCACACAGATCGACTAAAGGTTTGGTACATTTGAAAACGTCCAAAAGTGTCACAATTAAAATACTTGAAAATAAAGAAAGTTGAATAACGACTTTAACAGTGGTTTTTAACTTCCGCTACGGTTGGCTTTGATCGGTTTTCTTAAATATAAAAGAATACAACCGGATTCCTTTCTAATTTGAATGATTTTATAGAAATTCTTATTTTATTTGTTGCTTAGGGGCGTGATCTATATTAATAATACAATTATTTTGCAATTCGCTTTATTAATGAAATTGAAAGATAAGAAAAGATACTGAATTCAATGACACTGTTCGTTTTATAAAAGTTGAGTGGGATTTTCTAAAGGTGCTAAAGCGTAGGAACTTTGGACATTCACCTCCAATAAAATCCATATCGGACAAAACAACCGAACAAGATCCGGACAACATTCATTAGTACAAGAACTGTCACCTGATAAAGAAGCAGTCTTGTCGGCAGAGGTACCAGTAAATCTTCAGCGAGTTTGTAAGTGGTGTTTGGACTGAAGCCGCCTCACTAAAAGACCTGAGAATCCAGTATATTTGTTAAAAAGGTGATACTTACCTGAGATGAAAAGGCTACTCTAAAATTATATACAAATAAGTTTACCTTTGAGCATAAGCTTGATGTAAAACTGACCGGGCGGTCGTCTTGTTTTGATCAGAATCTGTAAACATAGAGTTGGGTTCCTCTAGTTTAAATTGCCTGCTGCACTTTTGTCTGATTGATGGTCTTTTTGTCATTGTTCTGAAAGACCGCACTTTTCACATAAATACTAAAACGCCGAACTATAGCGCTGTAACCGAAGACCTTAACTTATAACATAAAAAATATTCACTTTACGAACGATTGCTACATAAATTATTAACGCCATCAAATTAAATACTACTATTAAAATGCATATCTATATTGAATTACATAAACACATCTTCAATCTTTAGCAATGAAATAAATTTTATAAATGTGAATTATGCTTAATAAATTTCTCACATTCCTGCTATTGTATTGAAACTCCTACGACTCATGTCAAACACATTCTTCGACTATTAAGAACTAATTTTGTTTTACATATTTTACCAATTTCTAATAAATGACACTTCCTTCTGATTAAGTGTATCAGGTCTTATACAAAAATTAAAACGAATATTATGTGATTTTTTTAAAATTAAGAATATATAAGTAAAAATTGAAATAAATGGAAAAATTATGTTTAATTTAAACATTTTAATTAAATATATAATATTTTTTAAACTCATATTTGAGTCTTAGTCTGAGATTCGTAATGGCTGAAAACAAAACGAGTTGTTGTCAACACTAGGCAAGTTACGCGGTGAGGCTTTTTGGTGAACATAGAAAATGTACAGGAGTGTCCCGTTATCATTTACGGCATATTTCCAATTACTCCCACGTATCGGCGATTGCTCGTGTTTACGGGTTAGTAAATGCGACGCGAAAATGTGAACTCCAAACACTGTATGAGCAGCGCGATTTTACAAACAACGTTTCTTACATCGCTATATATTGGTCAATAATGAATAAATGATAAATATATATTTAGTATAATATAATTTTATTGAAAATGTAAGAAATATTAAACAAGAATCACAGTTCCTAAAATAATGCTATGAATTATTATGTAATTCTTTTTGAAGTAAACTGCAATCAATTTCAGTTTGAGCATGTAAAATATTGTGAATTTCGTCCTACATTTTGAGCACATGACGTCAAAATCGGTTAACGGGTGACAGAAAAATTTTACATATAAATTCCCAATACTAAACGTACTAATTATCCTTAAACAAAATAATTGCAGAAACAAATAACGAGAAGGCAAAAATCTGCATTGTCTAGTTGTAATACTCATTTCGTAGCTTATCTGGATTTAAAAACAAACCGAACAGTGGCAGAATTGCACACGACGTTCTCGTTCCTTCCATGAATATTCGCTTATTCTATTGAATTCACTAACGTGATGAAGTGTCTATGTTGTCAAACAATAATACGCTGCAATAATTTTTTGTTATTTCTGCAATATACTAGGAATTTAATGAAAAATGCAGATTACTTCTTATTTGAGTTTGTTTAATTTTTCCGAAATTTTCTGAACTGCAACATTCTTAAAATGTGTTGCTTAATGTGTGTGAATCAATTTTTTTTTTGAAATTATGTACCTAATACATTTTTTTTTCTGTAAATATATGTATATGAAAAATTTTTGTAGTAACACACATTTGGGTATTTTTTCTACGACTAATATCGAAAACCGTTTTCAAATTAACAAAAAATTAAGCAAGTTATTAGTAATTATGTAATCACTACTTGCAGTGTGCTCTTAAACCTATTCGTAATAGGTGATTGAAAATAATTATAATGAACCAATAACAACAAGTCATATTTGGAGTGTATTTAAAATCTAAAAAAATAAGGCATTTCAACTTTTGCAAATGGCGTCTGTACGGCAAATAAACCTATGTTTTCATTCGAATGTGAGTAATTTATGTTGATTTTTGTACTTTTTAGTGGTCGTTTTATTTAAGTTAGTTATAGAATCTGTGAATTATTTCAAAACAAATTAAGGTACCTGCGGCATTTAAGGCCCAGTTAATTTGATCCTACTTTTTTTGCAAAATGTGACAGAGGCAAACATCAAAAATACCAAAATTGTTTTAATTTGTACTTTGATGAATGATATTTTATGTGTGATGTAAGTCCTACAAGTGTGTGGAGTTTTTAATCTGCTTTTCAAAAAAGTTGCAGTTGGGCCTTATTTTCCGAAAGTTCGGTTAATAAGGCCCAGTGAAGAAATTGAGGTTGTATAATAAGGCCCACCTGGAAACAGGCAAAAAAGATAAGTAGATCTTTTTTTTCCCAAAAACAAAAGTTCGCATCTCAATAAAGTATAGAATGAGTTTTCAGACTAAATGAAGTAACAGCATTAGGAAGAACATAATTTTATTTCTTTGAAACTTAAATTAACTGAACTTAACTTTGGTTTTCCAGACTAGAGAAGAAAATAAAATAATATTCACGTTTTTATAAAAAAATACCATACTGAGACAATAGTTAAGAATTTTAAGCTTTAAACTAAATACAAAGCACGCACTTGAATATTTCCTGGTCTTTTTGTGAGGCCAACACACATTTCGTGACACCAAGAGCCGCAAATCACACATCGCCTCATGTCAAGTTGCTTTGTTTCGTCACACACAAAGCAATACCAAGACTCTTTTTCCTGGAGGATATTATTCTCTGCGTGCTTACCCACATTCGCTGATGTTGATGGAGTTGGATCCTCCTTTTTTGGAAGCAGCAGGTTTGGGCTTAGGATTCTTAGTTATTGAAGTAGAAAAGAGATCTTTGGTTACGATCTGAGCCTTGTAATTGAGAGACTTTCTCTTTGAGTTTTCCCTTTAAATTTGTGCAATTCTGGGGTGGGAAGCAGCTCTTTTAAACGAAGTATTGAGATCTTCATCTTTTGTCTGTGTTTGCCCATGAACAGGTGCTTCAGAACGATTTCCAATCTTATCAGAAACTTTTTCATAGGCAGCATTCTTCAGAATATTACTCAGTGCACTCAATGGTACATCATCTGCTGAGTCGTTTGAATCGCAATCATGGAGATCAATAGGATGGTCGTTTCCATTATTGCGCCTAATGCCGTCATTCTCTTCGGTCTCCAATGGTTCCATTGCGAAAGGACGTTCGGTTGCTAGCGAAGGTGCGAAAGCTGATTCTGGGATAACAGTACGATCAAGTGGATATATGCCTGTTGCTTGGAAGCCGCTCAAAATATTTTCTGGTGTCATACATTTCGGCCAAACTCTAGAGAAAATTTTGCCAAAGCGATGTTTGTTCAGTTTACGATCAGGGTGTGCATCCCAATACCTGAGAAGTTCTTGGTCCCAGTGATGTTCGAAAGACCTGTAGACAGCTTTGTCCAACGGTTGAAGTTCATGTGTTGTATTAGAGGGTAAGCAGTATAGCCTTATATTTAGATCTTCTGCAACCGTGACGATGGAAATATCCAAATGGCAAGCAGCACCATCAAAAATAAGCAGGATTTTATTTGGACCCCTGTAGCGATGTAGATGCGTTAGAAATTCAATGAAGAGTTGATTTGTCATGCTTCCTTTGTCAGCCATTCTGACCAAGGTACCTGCTGGTAGGTTATCTGTCCATTCGGGTTTCAAGCGCTTTCGTTGAATAGGACCATAGGTGGGATACTATTTCCAAGAGCATTGCAGCAGCCAGCGATTGTCAGCATTTTCAGCATGTTCAGGTGCAACTAAGTGGATACGTCTGGCACCTTTTGTCCAATGACCAGCTGTTGATGGTGAATAGTAAGTCGGCACCCCTTTTCGTCCATATTGAAAATATTTTGTGGGTTCTTATGTAAATCCATTTCCTCAAAGATTTGGGCCAGCTTATCAAAGTGATCTCCGACTATGAATTTATTCAATTTTTGAGCACGAGCTGGATTCATTAGTTGAGCCTTGCGACGCGCCAAGACGGGATTTCGTTTCAAGAACCCATATAGCCAATCCTTTCCAGCGATTTCCTTTGCAGCATTGAATGGATTTTTGATGTTGTTTTCACGACAGAATTTGAACGCAGAGCGACGTACCAGCATTGGTGTTAGAGGCATTCCTATCTCACACAGACGAATTATTCTTTGCAGAAAACTCTTCTTCTTGGTATTTGGTTAATACACTGGATCGCCCAATTTTTATCCATAATTCCAGAAGCCAGGTGATTCCTTAGAGTTCTTCTGGGTACATTAAATCGTTGAGCAGCTTCTCTTTGAGACATTTCTCCGGCGTTTATTGCGTTAATTGCAGCTTTCAACTGCTCAGGAGTCCATGAAGCTCGCTTTAATTTTGGTGGCATCGTTGTCGAGAAACTACCCAAAAGACCATAATAATACAAAAGTCCTTTAGAATGACCTTCGCATGAAAAGATTCTTCCACAAGGCACCCTGTTTTTGTCAACTGACTCAAGCTATAATTTTCGTAAACGCAATAAGGATAATGTGAAAGACACTCTCATCCTCATCATGGTGGGCCTTATTAGCCGAAAGGAGTTTTGAAAATGAAATCATAGAAATCGCGAGTGTCTCTTACCTTATCGTTATTGCGTTTACGGAAAATTATAGCCAGTCAGTTGACAAAAACAGGGTTGCCTTGTGGAAGAATCTTGGAATCAAGATAAAGAAGGTATTTTCCTTTGTTTCGAATTCAATTTTATACCACGCACATGTACACCTAGCGTCGTTCAGGTTCCAACTGACTACACCAACCAGTGCTTGTTCTTCGGAATTTCTGCGTTGCCTGATCATGAACCGGCTGCCATCTATCACGCAATGATGTCAGATTGTACGAGAAATCGCCATATTTTTGAGTTATGACTAGTGGGCCTTCTTAGCCGCTGGGCCTTAAATGCCGCAGGTACCTTATTTTGAATACATAGAATTTGAACGATAAACACTTTGAGTAAGGTTATTTTAAAAATTAAATGAAATACTTCATTCACATGATTTGATTATTAAATTATTACTATTATTAAATCCGAATATTGATATGGCAATTTCATTTCAACATTCACATTTTTCGAAATTCAAATAAACTATCTGATGATTTACGTATTATGGAAAATTATTTCAAAAAATGGCGATTATGCCCCAATCTTAAAAACACAGAGGGTTTCTTGTTTTCATTTAAGACAAGAGAAAAAAGTAGAAAACTTAATGTTATCTTTAATAATACAAAGTTAAACCATAATTTTAACCTAGTTTATCTGGGAGTAACTTTAGATACGTTTTTAATTTACAAAGATCATTTAGAAAAGTCAAACAAAAATGAAAACAAGAAATAATGTCATTAAAAAAATTAGCTAGGAACAACTTGGGAGCAGATGCAAAGACACTTCGTACAGCTGCATTGGCATTAGTTTATTCTACAGCAGAATATTGTGCTCCTGTCTGGTTGAATAGTTATCATACAAAAATAGATGCCCAATTGAATTGCACTATGCGTATAATTAGTGGAACCATTAAATCTACTCTTCTCGATTGGCTTCCTGTTCTTTGTAATATTACTCCATCGAACATTCGACGAAAAGCTGCGTTAAAACGAGAATGGGATAAATGCCAACTTAACAAAAAGTTACCAATTTGGAATGACATTGACAACCCTCCTGCTAAAAGACTTAAATCTCGAAGTCCTATATGGTTGCAAGACTACTTAAGTACGGCTTTTTCTGAAGTTGAAGAGTGGAAAAATTATGGTCTGGAGTTGATGTTTTCAATAAACATCTCATTGATGATCCAACAATAGAAGTCCCGGGCTTTGATCAAAAAGAAAAAATTTGGTCAAAAGTAAATCGCATAAGAACAGGCCATTCAAAATGCAACTCTATGTTGTTCAAATGGGGTGCGATTTCTAATCCAAATTGTGACTGTGGAAACAGAACCAGAGACCGTTACACATATTGTAGAGGATTGTCAATTAACGAAGTTTAAAGGAGGGTTTCCAAACATTCATAATTTAACGGATGAAGCAATATTATGGCTTACGAATCTGAAGGACATCTGAAGTTCAGCAATTTTTGTATTCTTGTCTTGATTATCTGTTTTTCCATTATTTTGTTTTGCTATTTCTTTAACCTACTATTTTTTCGTCATTGTCGTGACTGGCGCTTGGACCGGTCCATTATATGTCGTCATGCAATGGCTGTGCTGTTATATTTTATGTTCTTATTTACCTTCTATAATGTTTCACACTTAATTAATATTATTACATGTGAATACTAGGGTGGGTAAGGGTTGGCATGTTTAGGTTTTAGTGGTTTTCCTAAACCTTGAAGTAAATGCTTTGCCAAGACGAACCAATCCACTATTGCACACGGTTTCGTCACCACACTATACAGGTTTATACTGATCTTCTGGGGCACCATACATAACACTTACATCACAATACAATATTTGTGTAATGTTCCATACGAATAAATAAAATTAATAACTGCTAAGAAATAATATCATTTTTATTTTAAAGTAATATCCATAATTTGTTTGAATTGTAAATATCGTTTTAGGTTTTATTTATAGATAAAAAGTAATAGTAAAGAAAATATTTAAGTACATTTTTACTTCAAAAGACATTCCATAATTCTTTTTTGTTTTTGATATCACTTCACATTTTAGTTTCATTTATTTTCTTCTATAAATATCGTAAAATACAAAATATTAAAGAATCAGCAAAAATTAGTCCACGAGGAAAGTCGAATTTTCAGAAGAACTAATTCAAAACAACATTTTTGGTTCAACATAAGACTCTAAAACTCTGAAAATTCCTAAAAAACTATTAAAATTTGTTTGACGTCTTGTTTGACATTTGTTAAATCTTGTTCAAAAGAGAACAATTTCAAATCATAACAGTGAAAGAACTAAAAAATTACTTACTTGAACTATTGCATTCAATCCATTTTTTAAAATGTGGGTTGTATCTTTATTTCTTTCTTTATATTTTGATAAAATTTGGCATTGCAAAATTTGTTTCTATTTCTGACACTGTCTTATTTCTTTCCTTATGTTTTTTTGGTGATGTTGACAAACCCAGTCTTCACGAAAATTCAATTTTGTTATTTTAGGATAAGTATATCCTACAATCCAGTTGGTGGAAGTAATTAATGAAAAGTTCTCAATCCATTTTTTTAACTTTCTTCATAGGGATTTTCAATCAGTTTAATACTCTTATCGAAATCATTTATAGCAGTTACAACGAACGTATGATCAAAATCTCCCGACGTGAACATGATCGGACAAAAATACTAGTACTGCACACGCGATGCAGTCTAGAACACTCTTGAGATTTTTAGTCGTTATATTCTAGAATCAAGTGCAGTTCTTCGAACGCCCCGTAGATATAACGTTGCTGAATGGGTAATCGCATTACTCACGTAGGCATTGGAGAATACATTTTTGCATAGCAATTACTAATCGGTAATCGCGAGCAATCGCCGATGCATGGGAGTAATTAGAAATCTGCATGACAAAACAATTACAAGGCCTACCTGATTGTCAAATTTAATATTGCCCATAACTATTTAGTTTCGGACAAAAGTGTATAAAGCACTGGAAACATATCATACCAATAAAAAAAATATTTTGCTTGTTCCTATTCAATCGTGTAGAAGACGTCAATGCACACTACGCGTACCATTTATTGAACAACTGTTTTCCGATACCGAATTTGTTTAGCTAACTCGAACCTGTCCAATTTGAAAATATCCTTATCTGATGGACCTCCTAGACGAATCCATCCGTTCTCCGTCTAGTCTATTTTAAATATAAAGCTTAACAACAATCAATGGATGCTGACATCACTTCCGATTCAATGTGGGGTTTAGGAATTCGTAAAATATCCGACATTGCTATATCAGCTTTTCTGACCTCGACTCGAAGAGCAGAGAAACTCGTTAATGGAATTTTACACTCCACTTTGGACGAATTTCTTGTTTATCTAAAGTCAGTGGCTTTGGATATCTGGAGCAAAATAATGCTAAACATCTCTGCACCGCCCAACTTTCACCGAAACTGAGACGATATACTCTTAGATCTGATTATCAAAAATTCAATTGTGTTATGTTGTGATTTAAGATAAGGTAACAACCCGAAGCAGCCGCCTGGCTTTACGCAATCTCTTCCCCTCATATGGGTACCCTTATTGATAGCAAATTTATCCGCATCTGTTGCGCTCTCAGAATTACATGTGAACTATGCCAAACCCACACATGCTTTTGTTGAGAACAGGTTACTGATCTTGGCTTAAACGGTTTGAGCTGCAGCAAAAGTGCAGGTCGTTTTAGAATACAAAACTAAATCAAATCATTCATCGTTCTCTTTCATCCATCCAAATTTTATTTTGGAGCCAAGCGTATTTTTGCGTACTGATCGGAAACGCCCTGATGGAATAACAATTGTACCATGGACAAAAGGCAAAATCTTGGTGTGGGACATTACATGCGTGGATACCCTGACAAACACCTACGTTACTCACTATGAACAAATCTTAATTTTATTTCTGATGATCAACGTTTTAAATAATATTTTATTCAAACGGTTTCTATCGCCATTCAACGTGCTAACGCTAAAGTGTCTTCGGGACACTCCCCGTTTCCGCTACCATAGACGAAATATTTTACTTGTCATAATATTTTGTTGTTTGTCGAAAGACATACGTAATAACTCGATTAATTTGCAATTGATAGGCTTTTTAAAATTAAATATACAGTGCGTTTCTGAAAATAGGGGCCACTTTTACAATTTTCAAAAACAGATGTCGTTGTTTGGTAAGAATTCACTGGATTTCTTACACAATATGGCAACGTAATTGAAAAACAGGTCCCTATAGAAGCAGCTAAGCAACTTCATTTACATTTTAGATACAAGAAATGGTAGCGTTGCCACATGCAAAATCCCTAATCTGCGACACCTGTGACGCCATCTATTGAGTCTAATAGAAAAAATGGCTTCCATTTTCAGAAACGCACTGTAGAGATAATATCAGGCACTTTATTGAGCAGACCATGCCTAATTTATGTCCATAATTAAATACATTGAAATTTTTCACAAAATCTGCTCGAAGTCGCTATGCTCAATCTTTTGTTCATTTTTCCATCTTAAAGAGCGTTCTAAGTTCTTCATTTTCGGCTTAGAAGACGTGAACGTCTTAGTTTTGTATACGTCGCATACTATTACTATACAATTATTCTTGGATGATCTTAATCATAAAAGTTTTTCAATTGATGTTAATATGGTTCATAGTCTATTTGTATGATACATTAACATTTGCTTTCTCACCTCACGTCACCTTTTTCTTAAGCATAAAATTGTTTTGGTCTTTTTTCTATAATATTTTCTAGTCGGCAATATGTATTGGTTCCTCAGTCCTCTAGAGCTATTAATATATTTCTTTTTATTTCTCGTAAAGTTGAGAGGTGATCTTTGGTATTCATTTAATTTTTTATTCTATAAAGCAGTTATTAATCAAGTTTGGTATTTTTGTAACAACGTGATCCCATCACTTTTAATCATTTTAATCACTTTCAATTAAATTTCAATATTTATAAATTTATTCCCTCTTTAAGAAAATAAAAGTTCATAATGTTCAAATGTCTTTTCTTCACCATACATGTTTCAATTGTTTTTATAGTATTCCAGACTTTCGTTGATTGTGCACCATCAATCGATAAATTAATGAGACTATCCTTTCCGTCCAAATATTTATTTTTTCTTGATTTATTTTATCCGTGGTTCCCTGTATTTTTATATTCTTAAGCTCTTTGATCGGGTTTGTGTTAGGTATATTTTGTGTGCTTTATCCTTTCTTTAATCAATTCTTTTGCGCACAAAAAAGTAGAAATACGCACAATATACATAACATAATAAACAAGCACTTCACGCAGAACTCCACATCGTGCTAATAGTAATTATCGTGAAAGAACGTATGGGAACTTTTAATTAAAAAAAAGCCAATACGTTGTGGAAAAAAACATTTAAATAACTATTTCATAAAATGTTACGTAATTTATTATAGACCTGAAAATTCAGAAGAAGTACGGTAAGGATAGTTTAACAATGAACTTAAGCGGTTGGAAAGAGATAAATGCTTGAACTAAGAGTAAAACTTAAAATGCTCAAAAAAGAGGAAACAGAAAATTTTGTTTTAGAAAATAGTTTAAATAAAAGTTGTAATAATAAAATTTCCAACAACTTTCTTTCCATAACTTTTGGATTATTGACTAAAGATTACACAATTAGTGTCACCTGATTGTTATATCTCAGTAATTTTTATTTGAGAAAAAACGTGCAAAATGAATATTTTAAGAATGGGAACATATATATATGTTAAAATTTAATCAAATCTGCGAAATTATAAATAAGTCTTATATGCGAAGTTTCATGGAAACGTACTGGGGATTTTCTTGATATCGTATTTACATACGGACCGAGGGTCTTCAGACAAATTTGTTGTATGCTTTATTACTCTAACTCTAAAAATAAAATTAAAAAAAGAGTAAAAAATTTTAGGTTGGGAATCCGTAGCATAACTCTCAAATCTTATTTATAATGTGGAATAAAAATATTACGATAGATAACTTTTATAACAAAAACAGAGTATGTATGCAAACATACACATCAATAATAAATTTTGAATAGTTTAAAACCAAGAATTGAATCACGTCCATAAATATTCTATAAAGTTTTTTCTTAAAATATAATTTTGTTTGTCTATTCGGAAATAAGTTTTGACGTTATGTGACAAACCACATGCATGTTAGCATTGTTTTTGACAATGATGTTAGTTATCATCTCACATTTGTCAAAAAATTTAAAATCGTGTTAGTTGAAAATGAATTTCATAAGATAAGTGGTTATTAGTTAATAAGTTATAACAGAGCTTAAATTTGAGCTTAAAAACTTGGAAACAAATTATTAAAACCATAGCAAAGATCGCCTAAATTTAATCTTGTATTGGTGTATACGGTCGTAGGTATTCTATAAGATCACGAGGGAAAAAACCTACGCAAAAAATATTACAGTAAGATGGTACTACTTAATTAATTTCTATTCGGTAGAGTGTTATACATTAGTAATTAATTATAGCCGATTGACAAACGTGGTTAAAGAACATCTGAAGCCTATATATTATTTGGATACAGTTTAACAAACAAACAAGTACACATAACTAAAATTAAATATTATTTTTAGACAATTTTATTAAAAAAAGTTTGAGAACGTAACATGTAAGTTCCATAATTGCTTTGATAATAAGTACTTATCTCTGTTTTCGTATTTAATGTATGTTTTTATACATCAGAACCAAACTATTTTATAAATCAATATGAGAGGTAATATTTGAAAATCGATATTAGTGCCATCAATTGGTCATGAAACAAAAAGTCTTCCTCCAAATGAATCACTAGTATAGTTGCAAACAAACACTTCAATATTTGAATAAATAACGAATAAAAAATGTTCAGTATCGTAGGATGGGTCAAAAAAATCAATTATATTTTTGTGATACGGAAAAATGGGTTGCTAGACACCTTAAAAAAATTATCACCAAATATGAGCTCTTAATTTTAATAGGAAGATCCTCCGCATCGCAGTTTTTTATTTTTTCTCAGTCCAATAGAAAAAAATTCATACCTCATCATTAATTAATTGTACAGAAAAATGTTCTGGGAGAATTTTGTAGGAAATTTAATGCTCTACAAAAAGGTATCTTATATTTTTTCCGTAAACCTTACCATTTGAAAGATATTGAAGATTTAAGTTTGATTATTTTAAGACAAATTTCATTTTTGTTTATGAATTTTATAACTCGACAATAAATAACTATTATAAAATGCGCAATACAAATTTTTGTAGGAAATTAACTGCTCTATAAAAATGGTGTCTTATGTTTTGGCGATTCAATTAAGCGTTCAAAAGATATTCATCATCAAACTTTCATGTGTACTGATTTTAAGATTTTTTGATTAGATAATCGAAAAATTTCAATTTAATTGATGAATTTCATACAAATTTTATTTTTGTCATTAATATAAGGATTATTTGAGTTTTATTTTCAAAATTTTTGAAAATTTTTTTCAATAATTCTAGACATTTGATTTTTAATCATTAGAAATCACGATCATGTTTTTTTTCGATAACGTCTTCAAAACGTCTTTAAAAATTTTTCCACTATAGCTGGATATTGTCCTAGAGAAAATTTCTTCTCTAGAGAATTTTTGTTTTGTATTTTATTTCTTCTGTTTGCCTTGTGAACTAGCGCCACCTACATTTTCTTTATCGTTATAAGTTATCGTTATATGTTGTCTTTTATTTGTATACATTTTCTACAGCATTTCTAGTGTTTCCACAACTTATGATCTCGTATATGTGATAGAACGATTAAATATTTACAAATTTTGCGATTACTACATGAATTTATATGATATTTATCGAAAATATGGATAAGGAAATTCATTTGATCGGAAAACCCATGCAAAAAATTTCAGAACGTAAGTTGCCAACAGTGAAAGAGGTTATGAGTGTTTTTTATCAGCTCAAAGTGTTAAAATGTTCTATCAAACAAAGTGCTAAAAATGCAGCTGATCAAGTTATTGAACTATGGAAAAACAACCAGATTCTGACTAGTGAATCAACTAATGTAATAAAAAAATACTTCGCTATCATAACCGATGGTTGAAATTGAAAAATCTTTTGTGCGAAAAAATCATCAGCACAAAACAAAAATGAAATAAGATTTCAGAATGAAATTAAAGCATTATTTGATATTGTAGATCATAAATCATTAAAACTGCTTGATGATGATATTCAAGAGCTATATTCAAATCAAAAAAGTGATACCCGAAAAAAAAATTCTTTCTAATAACCCAAATAAATCAAACAGAACTATGAATATGATGGAAGTAGATGAAAGTCGTAAGTATTTACAACATTTAATTATCATATATTTTAGTAATAATTGAAAATAAATTAAATTTAATATAAATTATAAATAATAAAGTATATTATTGTTTTTCAAATTAATTATATCATAAATGTCAAAATATCAATATGTTCATAGATGATAAATAAAAAACTCTTTGTGTTCTTTATCTGATATCAAAATGAATGCGTTCCATATTTTTGTTTCCATTAATTAAATGATAACGCTTATTCTAGATTTGAATCAACCCTCAACCAGGCATGAGATTGTTCCAAGTGAAAAATCAGAGTCATCCTCAATGCTTACATTAAGTCAAGCTACAAATTTCGGTTCAGATTTAGAGTATGTGCCTCAAATACCGACAACACGAGCAAAAATAAATATTTTAACTCCAGAGCTTATCTCGGCACTCGACAGAGCTAATGTCAGTAGTAGACATGCAATAATCATTATTGCTCCAGTTCTATCAAGTGTTGGTGTTAATATAGAAGATACAACTCTTAATTACAGAACAATTCAACGAACTCGCATGCTCTTACGAAAAGACATTGCTATAGGACTAAAAGATAACTTCAAAGCTTATGATAAATACGTCGTGCATTGGGATGGCAAAATACTGAATGACTTTGCTGAATCGAATTTTGTGAATCGGTTACTGATTCTTTTGACTGCTTTTGGTACTGAGCAGTTACTTGGAGTTCCAAAATGAATAGTAACGGCAAAAATCAAGCAGTAGCCATCTTATCGACGTTAAATCAATGGGGGAATTATTCGTTACATTAAGGCGATGTGTTTTGACACGACTGCAGTTAATACGCGTAACTAATCAATGATGATATTTTAAAAAAAATGTTATTTTCATCCTTCTAGTTGAATTGTTTTCATACATAAATTAGTGCCCATTATTTATAATTCTTTATTTATTTAGATTTTAAATATGCGTTACAATTTTTCTTAAATACATTACTATAATAATAAGTATAATTATCTATTCTTACTATACAGGAATACATCACGGTACATGTAAAGAAATTAAAAAGGCCTTAGGAAAAGAATTAATTTGCAATTTTATCCTCCTAAAATTACAGTTACAGGCTTTTTTTTTTTTATAAATTTTTTAATTTGGAGGAAGAAAAAAAATAAATAACCTTTTTTTTTTTTTTTTATTTTTTTTGCCCAACTTTTTCTTTTTTTTTTTTTAATTTTTTTATATTTTATAGTTACAATTAATTTAAAAAATAAAAAAAAAAAAAAAAAATAATTAAATAAATTAATAAAAAAAATAAAAATAATAAAAAAAAAAAAATAAAAAAAATAAAAAAAAAAAAAATAAATAAAAAAAAAAAAAAATACAAAAAAAAAAAAAAAAAAAAAAAAAAAATTTAATTTTTATTTTTTTTAATTTTTTTTTTCCTCCTTTTTTTTTTTTTTTTTTATAATTAATTTGGTTACCATGTCGCCATCATATTTATGAGATCATTTTAAGGAGTGCATTCGAAGTGTATTGGCCACTATCATCCGGACCAAATGTTCCAATATTTAGGAGATTGAATAAATTTTGAGCCACAGTCGATAAAACAAAGTGGTGTTGAAGATACTATTGTTGCTAATATTGTTACGAATGAAAAAAATCATCTATCTACATTTATTACGCGATACTTACAGGTATTATTTGAATATAATTTTAAGTGTATAGGAAAATTGTCGATGTTTTACAAATAATTGATTATTTTTGGTAGTCTCACAACCCTTGAGATGACTATAAAGAATTAATAGAATTGTCATTACTTTTCTTGCAGAAATGCCACGAGACCAAGTTTCCTTTAAACGTCCTGGTGCAATTCATTACGCAAGATGGATGGCAAAGGCAATTTATTGCCTAAAAATATTTATTTTAGAGATGGATTTGTCCTTTCTAAGAAAGAATTGGATGGTCTTCGACAACTTTGTATTTTTATAGTTATGGTGTTTGTAAAAGCTTGGTTTCATCAACTTCTGCGACTTCTGCTGCTAATCACGATTTAGAGTTCATGAAAAATTTAATTGAGTACAGGCAAATTAATCCTTTGGATTTCCTCGGCTACATGTGAAAAAATGACTTTACATTTATGGTACTTAAGTGATGAACTTGCCATTTTATCACTATTTGATGATACCGTTCCATTAAACATAAAGAAGAATATTGTCGAAGCTGTTAAGACTCGCGAAGGTACAATTCTAAAGCAAGAAGATTTATAATTGATAAAAAAATTTGATTCAATTCTGCAAAAAAACATAAGTGACTTTGTTTCTAAGAAGTCATTGAAACTTTTGAGCTATTTGATCTGCCGTATGATTTTCTTGACAAAAATATTGATTTATGGACTACTGATGACAGTTATAATGAAAATAAAGAATGTTTCGCACAATTAAAAGTTGTTAATGATGTGGCAGAGCAAGGTGTTGCATTAGTAAGTGAATATAATCAATGCTTAACAAAAAACCAAGAGCAAATTCAATTTTTATTGCAAGTTGTTAAAGAGCATCGAAAAATTACCCTACTTGCAACAAAAAATTGTTTGAAAATTAATAACTCAGTTGAACATTGAAATAAAAAACTTTTTTATAACTAATTGAACATTTTTTCTCTAAAACTGAAACATATAATATATTTATAATGAAAACTTTGCTTTTTTTTATTAATAATTAACTAAGCGATAAAAAATGTACTTTTTTTTATATGTAGACAAAGATACTTACACATAAAAAAAATTGAAAAGTATTTTGAAGTTTCTCAGTTGATAAAAATTAAAATTCCTGTAAATTTTCTCAAAACTTATAAATTAAATTGAAATTTTTCGATTATTTAATCAAAAACTCTTAAAATCAGTACACATGAAAGTTTGATGATGAATATCTTTTGAACGCTTTTTTTTATAGAGTTGTTCATTTCCTACAAAAATTTGTATTGCGCATTTTAAAATAGTTATTTATTGTCGAGTTATAAATTTCATAAACAAATATTAACTTTGTCTTAAAATAATCAAACTTAAATCTTCAATATCTTTCAAATGGTGAGGTTTACGGAAAAAATATAAGATACCTTTTTTGTAGAACATTAAATTTCCTACAAAATTCTCCCAGAATATCTTTCTGTATACAATTAATTAATGAGATGAATTTGTTTCTATTGGACTGAGAAAAAATTAAAAACTACGATGCGGAGGATCTTACTATTCAAATTTTAAGGTGTCACTTGTAAAAAAAATAATTGATTTTTTTGAGCCACTAGGTATATTTTGAAATTTATTTTTAGTGGCATTATTAAGTAATATAAATTATTATGTACAACGTTCACCATATCCATATACATATACTATCATTCTATCATTAGTTTTCATTACCAAAGCACAATAATTTATTACATTCAATGTTTTCTTTTATATTGTACATTTCGTTTTAATTTAAATGTATACCAAATACTATTAAAGTTCGTAAAAATAAACTATATTTTTTAATGACAGTTTTATTCATGTATAAAAATCATATACCGCAATGTAATTGTAACTTTGATATCGACAAAAGTTACCTGCAACTTTTACAGTGACAAATGCACTAGTGATTTTTTTCACATAAGTGTTTTTAATCAATTATCTGCATTGATATTCAAAAATGGCCAGTCTGACAGTTTATTCAATTTAATATTTATAAGCAAGTGATAGCGGTGATAGATGCCATGTCAAATTGAATTTATTCAAAATAAATAGTTTGAGATTTTCTAGTTTTCTTATTCAATAAATTGTCCTACTGAATTACACTCGAGTAAATACATCGAGTAAATTTGTGTTGTTTTAATTTTAATCTGTTTTCTTTAGCAAGTTGACTCGAAAAACTGTCAACTAAAAAACGCTCCACTTTTAGTGTCGCGTTTTTAATAATTTATAGCTTTTCTCATCAAATTGTTAGACAACAGATTTTCATTAAACAACTCAAATTGATTCGGTAAAATACAAATCTCTTTTGTGCAATATTATAAGTGATAAATAAAATTGGCCAAACTAATTCAATATACGATTTAAATTAATTCAATTTAAATTGATCCAATGCGTATTATAAGATTATCCCGACTTAGACGAATCTTTGAAATTGTTCTGATGTTATGAATGAAACTAAAAGGCCGAGCTTCTGCGACGATGAGTTCCACGTTCTTCAACTGTTATAGGTAGTTAAAGTGTTTTAATGCGGATAACTTTCATTTAAACATTCTAGTGTCTTATTTTGAAGCGTTGCAATATAATGAGTCCTTCGTTAAGCATTGTTAATTAGGTATTATCAAACAATTTCAATGAAGTTTATTTTTGAATATTGCTTTTAAAAAATTGATTGATGAAAGTTATTGTCTTAGTGATGAAATAAAAGCTTTTGTTCAGGTACCTACACACCGGTATGCATGTACATAGTACAAAAAGTACCAAGCGACTATCGACTCTACAAGATTGGAAGTAGCCCAGTTTACTGGTTTGACCCTTTAAACACAAGAACGCAAGCAACGGTCGATGGTTGTGGTAACTTCGGTGAGATACATTCCATTCGTGTCTGCGGTTAAGTGTTAGATGTCAGAGAGACCACAAATAGCGATAAGTTATGAAATTCGAATATGCCGCATCGAATATCAATTCTTGTTAACGAACGAGCAAAGTGGAATAAATTAAGGACAAATAACTGTGAACGAAGTATAATGCCTAATATTCTAATGTGTCAGGTTTATAGCAAATTAAAAAACGATGAATGAAGTGAAACTTGCCTGCTATAATATTTACCTGCTCAGGTATAACGATACATGAGTCGTAAAACTGTTAAAAACTTAGCAAACATTATATGCTCCGAGGAGTTTATAAAATGAAAAATCAGGTTTTAAAACAGGTCCCACGCTAACTTTGTCGCCTTTTTTGTAATTGTAATAATAACAATAGAGCTTGCATTTTATACTATCATTTTATTATCATCAACACAAACCTCTCAAGCAGAAGGCATCCCAGCGATTTGCAATTTGCATAATTTTTAGCACACTTTCTGTTTTTTTGTTTTGTTAACAAGACTTCATCAATCGAAACTACCGAAACAGAAAATTTTATTATGTACCTACCTAGAGTTTAGATTAGCATAGATGTAATAAATTACTACAAAAATGATTATATATTTTTGTTATATTATAGATATATTTGAAAAGAATTAAATCTGTTAAATGCGGGTTCTTTTTTATATTGAATGTGTATGCAATTCTCCAAATACTGTTTTTTAAATTTCTTTCTGTTTCTTCTTATACTATCCACATAGCTACATTAAAAGTGTGTATATACTGCTTTCAATTTTTATAATTTTTCATTAAAAACTTGCATCTTATAGATTCAGCGTTTCTCAACTTTTTTTAATATCGTCTTCAATCATGCACTTTCATAGAAGAGCACTGCTCAGTTGCTAAATCCTATTGCAAAATCCCATCACTAGGTACCTACATATTTGTCAGCATGATTTTGCGATTTCTGATTTTTTTGTTTTTACTCCTTATCTTATATAAATAAGATGAGAAGTTCCACATCTTATAAATAAGATATGCAACGGTTTCCAAATTGAAAATTGGAAACTCCCTTTTCACTTTTTTTAAAGAATTAGAGTTAATACGTTATAAAGAAGCAAAAAAAAAGTTTCTCTGGTAGCCGACCGACCGTATGTTAACAAGATCAACAAAATCACCGATCCGATCTTTATGAACAACAATTATACAAAAAAGTTATGCGAAAAAAGTTGTTGGAAAGTTTATTATCTATAACTAATAAAAAAAAAAATTTTTTAAAGGTTTTGGCAAAGCGCAAGTGAACGGCGGTCTTGAATCTAGACCCTCTTAAGGATTATCCGTTGTTGAAACAGTTATAATGGGTGATTCAACAAGACGTTGCATTTTGAATATTTGAAAAAATGTTCTTTTTATTGAGAATTCCGACAATCGTTTATATCAGTGTGTAGTGGAAATATAGCCGTTAAACATGAAAAATAATGTCGGTTAAATGGCCGCCCCGGCTGCTTTGGTAACACCGCAATCGTTTGACAAAATTTTGCATCACGTTTCCGCAAAGTGCCGGCCCAATTTCGCCAATAGCGCCACGAATATTCTCTTCCAGGTTTTCCAGCGATTGAGGATTGTCAGCATACACTTTTGCCTTCAAAAATCCCCACAGGAAAAAATCGCACGATCTTGGCGGCTAATTCACCGCCCAATTAAACGGTTCGGAAATTGTCGCTCCAGCATTTGGATAGTAACGCGGGCTCGTAGCCCAATCCTGTTGAACCCAGATGTCATCGTCGACCATTTCATCAATTATTGAAAAGAAATAATCTTCCAACATCGTTCGGCATCGCTCGCCATTGACTGTAACGCAATTGTCTTCCTCATCTCTGAAGATGTACGGCCCTATCACACCTTTGCTCCATAGTCCGCACCAAACTGTGAGTCTTTTGGGATGCATTGGTCTCTGTTGAATTGCTCTTGGGTTCTCCGTACCCCAACGGCAATTCTGTTTATTAACATAGCCGCCAATCTCAAAATGCGCTTCATCTGAAAAGATGATTTTCGTTGGAAAATCGGCATCTTCAGCAATCTTGTTTAGAGCCCAATTGACGAACTCGCGAAGTTGACCGTGATCAGCTGGTTTTATTTCCTGCACTAATTGAAGTTTGTATGCATGACAATGAAGGTCTTTTGTCAAAATACGCTGTACAGTCGAACAGGATAAGTTTAATTGTTGTGATCTGCGTCGGATTAAAATGTTGTGATCAGCCTCCAAACTTTCACTCACTGAAATAATATTGTCGTTTGACCGGCCCGGCCTTACACGCATTGATGATTTATGATCACAAACTGAACCAAATCGCTTGAATTTGTCGATTAAATTTTGCACAGCAGTGGGCGCGAAGGCGCGTTATTTTTACCACACAACGTGCGAATTTTTCGCATTGTTGTCAAAATAATTTCACCGTTTTCAAGAAAAGGACGCGTTGTTCGACCGAATACCTCTGCATTCTTGAACGGCTGTGTGTTTACTAAACAAATGTCAAATATAAACCTAATTAGTCAAAAATGGCGGAAATGGCGCGATTGTCAAAATGCAACGTCTTGTTGAATCACCCTTTATTTATAGATTGATTTTTGCTTCACTTTTGTAAGGTAGGTTGCGACGCACTTTCTATACGCTGTTAGACATTTATTTTAATTTTTGAACGAAATGCTTGTTTTGATATACTACATGGAATCAAATAATTGAGTAATATAATTGCAATTAATAAAATGTTAATTTTTTAGCGTAGGGCAGTTAAGAAAAAAAGCAGTATGACAAATTGGCTTACACTTTCGCGGCCTGTTGACTAATGTCGTCTAAATTCGGCTCTAAAGGCCATGGTTGATTGGAATTTCTTTCTAATGTTTCGTTAACACGAGTGGTCAGCTTCTTCAGAAGTCCATCCATTTCCGAAGTTGGGTGTTGATTATTATTATATCTATAATTTTAATTAATGTTAATAAAACTGTGCGATTGTCAATGATTCTGTATATGAAAATGTATTAGTTGTTTATGGCTATTTGTTAGTGTGCGATTACTAATTAAATGTTAAAAATAACACTATACAACAAGGGTCTTGTTTATGTAAATTTGTTTGCACTAGCGGTAGTAACTCATACATTCAAACTATCTCATAAGTTTTGTTTCTCAGATCTCTGAAAAGTTTGTATTTATTTTATTGTTTTATTATTGAGTCATTAAATTCTAAGAAAATGAGAAGAAGATACTAGAGTAAATATTGTAGTGATACGTTTTGTTATGTGTACGGTTTGTACATTGCCCCAAAACAAATAAAAACACCAAGTTGTAGTTGAAACTAAATTTGCGCCTACTTATCATGCATATTTTGGTATGCTTGTCAAAATGTAAAATGAGCTCTTCATGTTTCTCGTGGGTGCTGCGGTTCAAATTTGGAGGTATGATATCGTGTGGAACAAAAAAAATGCCATTTAGGGTTCCCAGAATGTGAACGAAGCCAGCTAACCATACAAGTGATGCCTTGTTAATTTATCAGTTTAGAAAAAACCAGCTGATCATAAAAATAAAGTATCCAGATCTTCGTTCAATAAATGCCAAATGAAGACGATTTCCTCATTTTGTTGCCACCAATTACTGCAATACTATCCATCAACAGATGACATTGAATCAGAAAATGTTAACAAAACTTTCAAACCAGATGATGAATCCCATTTTCTAAATCACGCCCATTGGACGATCTTGTGAGAGATCTGCGTTTATCCAAAGAAAATACCCAATTGTTGAGCTCTGGAGAACAAATTTTCTTCTGTTCCAGTTGCCCATGCATTTCATTTGAAAGAAAAATATAAAAATAAAAATTTTGTTTAAAATGATTGAAATACAGTTTAAATTTGTTGCATAAATATAAACAAAAACACAGATAAGGTAAAAACGTTTAAAACATAAAATAAAAAAATACATAAAGGATGCACACATCAATTGTAGTTTAATACAGTATGTAGCTGTATTCCTTTGATACTACAATTTGAAAATTATTTAATTGCGTTTTTCAGATCAATCAGAGCCTACTTTTATAGACTTTAAGGTAAAATTCTGTTCTGAAAATTTTTACGGTAGCCCTAGAGATTTTGTGTTACAAGCTCGAAGAGCAAATGTATGGTACTGGCTAAACAGTAAAAGCTTTAATGGAAGTAATTGTACACATTTTGTAATATATCTCTGACTCGGTTTTAATTATCATTTTGAAATTATTCTATTCATCGAAAAAACTGCATAATCAAAAGAATGCGCTTGGCGCTTAGACGGTTAATTTAATTTATGAAAAAAATTGTTGAAGTGTTGTTTGCTTAACATACATAAAGAGAGAGAATGAAGTTAGTTTCAAAACCTATCATCGCATTGTTACAGTCATCTTCGATCTCTTTGAATCTGCTGTTGGCATACACATATTTCAAATAATTGAAATTGTTCTTTAATGTCATCATATTGACGACAAATATTTTTATTATCGGCAATAGTGCTGCCTCTTGAATTGGTACGCGCTTTTTTTACATTTTCCTTACTTATAATTGCATCAAGAGGTTTGTATTTTTCCGAGTAAATTTAAGTTGTTTAATGAAAATCTGTTGTCTAGCAATTTGGCGAGAAAAACTGTCAATTATTAAAAACGCGACACCGAATGGCACATAGCAGATGCTATTCGGTGGAGCGTTTTAGGATTGGCAGTTTTTCGAATCGAATTGCTAAGGAAAACAGATTTGAATTTAAACAACACAAATTGACTCGTTAAAACCCTCGGGTGTAATTCGGCAAGACAATTTAATGAATAAGAAAACTAGAACACGTCAAACTATTTATTTTGGATTCATATAAATTTTAATTTTAATAAACTGTCAGATTGGCAACTTTAAATATCAATGGAGACCACGATAATGGATTAAAAAATTCTAAGTGAAAAAACCACTAGTGCATTTGTCGCTGGAAAAGTTGCAGGTAACTTTTGCCAATGTCAAAGTGACCATTACACTGCGGCATATGCGATTTTTTATACATGAATTAAATTGTCAATTTTATATACGTTTTCAATTTTTTTCACTTTATTTGTGTTTTTTTGATTTTATTTTTGTCTTAACATTTAATTAGAAACAGAATTCCCTTAATAACAAATAGACTAGAATAAATACTACATTTTCTTATAGGCACCGAATCAATTACTACATTTACATGAACCACTAACACCAGTGTTTAGGAATGCGAATTTCAAAATGCCAATTAAATTATAAATGTAAACGCTTTCCAATTCGAATTTAAACTTGTAATACGCGTTAGTTTAATACAAATTACAAATGTGAATTTAATTTTTACTACCGGTGTTTGGCGCATGTAAACAAATAGTTAACGAGCATTAACCCGCAACGTTTATCATAACTTAGACATTGGGCCCAAACAAATTATTTTTTGACCGAATAGCAAACACAAAAATGGAGACTCTTCTGTAATATTAGATCATGAACCTCTACCATATTCAAAATAGAAAAAGACGAACAAGTCCAACTTGGAAAACCGCATTAGTAACACTTGTTGGAAGATCAAATATGTAAACACATTATTCCGTATCATCTTTAATTCGAATTCCGAAATTCGCATTTCTAAACACCGGTGTTAATCGTTTATGTAAACTTATTGACAATTGCACAATATTCATTACCATTAATCAAAATTATAGATATAGTAATAGTAAATATAGCTTATGTTTAAACCGTTACGTTCAATCAAATGTGGTAACAGCTGGTCTTTATTAGTTTATGTACTAAACTAGCGCAATCAAAATTTGAAACTTTAAAAAGCCATTCATAAAAAGCAATATTTAAATTTCCTCTACAAACTTAAATTTGATACAGTCGTGTAAATGAGACTTTTTTCATGAGATTACTAAAAACTCTCATGTGAACTACTACTCCTCGGTTTCGCCGCGGCAGTTATAATTGCATGTGCCACAGATTTATATGATTTTAAAGCATTACAAGACACATTATTTCATATACCTCTCCAACTTGAAAGTATTTATCTATACTTAAACATTTTAAATTTAGATGACACTACCAACTACTCTTCACTGAAAACGCAAATTGTTATTAATCCAATTGCTAATAAACAAGAAGAAACAAAACAAAATATAGTCTTTCAAGCTATCATTATGTGTTTTTATCGGTCCTTCGCTCATAATCACTGATTTTGCATTACTCTAAAGCGGCCAGAAACAGCCCTTTTCTTGGCCTCGCTCGGGAAAAAAATGGCAATATCACATTATACTCATGACACTGAAATCAGTACAATCCTCATACGTAAATAATATGTTGCAGTACTTTTTTTACATCTTATTTTGAAGGATTTTATAGGCCTTTTAACCGCAAACATTGAAAAAAATGACACCTGTGTTGACAGCTGCCAAATGGCTTTACCAACCGAAAATATTTTGGCATTTAGTAAGATTTGAAAATTTAAGTTTCAACAAATTTGACTATGATGGCCGTATGCACCAACACAGCTTAAACTTAAGCGATGCTCAAAAACAATCGTTGTTATGGTTTTAACAATTGCATCTAAGTTTATAAGCATCGCTTAAGTTTAAGCTGTGTTGGTAGATACGGCCATGAATTTGACCATTTGTCGGTCCAAAAAATTGTGTATATCACGTGGCCAGAAACTGTTATTGCGAGTGCTCGAACTTGCAGGCCCAGACCGCGACTTACGCCTTGGCCTAGTGATACAAACAACTATTTTGTAAATAGCGACCAGGAAACATATATTTTTCTGCCCTTTTCCGTACTAAAAATTACATTGTTATGAGATACACAATAGTAAAAATTTTATGGTTTCAAATAATGGATTACAAAACTATTACTTGGTTTTAAACCAATTATTGTTTAAAAATATCAATTATAATTCGTAGATCTAAGAAGTAATTAATTTTTTGACAAATTGGTCAAAAAGTGGTTTTGTTTTTGCATTCATATAAAACGACCAAAAACCAGCGATTTGCAAAATAAACTTGCAAAAAAACTGGTACTACTCCAAATCCTATAAATAAGATGAAGATGTAAGAAGTAATTCGTAAGATATCACAATAACGTGGCACTAAATGTTTTAATAGTACGTACCTCCAAATATTTTATTATACAAACAAGTTATGAAAAAGCAAGGTTGTTGTTGGAAATTTTATTATCTACAACTTTGTGTTTATAACACAAACCTTGATTTTTTTTTAAATTTTATAACTGTTGACAAGTTTCTAATAAGAGATATCTCTAGAAACCTCATAAGAGACTATCTATGAAACCGTAAACGGAGAAAGAACCTGCAGATGGGGTTTATTGAAAGGGACTCTTCAGGGACTCAATGACTCTCTAGGTCTATCTAGGGTTGCCAACTCATTTAGCTGAATTGAATAGTCCGTCAGGCAATGGTTGTTTACTTATTTTAATTATGAAAATGAAAATACCGTGAAATCCTTACAGAAAAGGTTTCTTCAAATTTTTGTTTTAAATTATTTGAATTAAGACATGTTACAGAATATCAAATGCAACTTGTTTCTGTTTCAACAATTTTTACAGTATTCCATAAATAATTAGAATGATTTTTACAAATTGTAGGCAGTGCTTCTGAACTTCTGAAAAAAAAACAAAAGAATAACATTGGCCATTAATAATAAATTTTCCTCAAATAGGTTGTCTTATTAAATGCATTCACTCGTAGTTCATGTAATTTGTACTACACCGTACCTCTATTTCATGACCTCCTAAGTGAAAGTATTAAGATATTTATACCCATTTTTTGAAAATAAAAAGGTCAAGTAAAGTTGAAAGTCGCCGAATTTCACTCTACTATCATCGTTGGCTGCAGAGATTTTAATAAATAAACAATAAATACCATTTTAGAGCCAATCTTAGAAAGCACTTTTTTTATATTTTTTCTCCACACTTTTTGCATTATTTTTAAACATAAAATCTGTTGGAAAGTTTGACGCATTAAATGTGGGACACAATAATAATAATAGTAAAATATATTAGGAATGGCTTAAATTATGTTTAATCCATTGCATAAATAGAAAGAAAATTCAGAGAAAGTGAATTATTACTGCGGTATCGTGTTTCGCGTGTTTTGTTGTAATTATAAATTAATTTGGTTCTTTAGTGTTGAGATTAAAATCACAATAATAGTGTAAACAAGGAAAAAAATTAACAACTGCGGATTACTAAAGTAATAAATATTGCCTACTTTACATATGTGTGTATTTTGAAAACTCTTAATACCGTATACCCTTGAACATATTCATATAGTATTTCTATTTACAATTTTATAATATGAAATATACATAATATAAAACTTCTTTCTTTCATAGACGATTTTAGACTATTGACTCAGAAAACGTTAAAAAGCAGTTGTGACATATGTTACAGTGTTACAGACAACCTTTTTTGCAAGAAACTTATTCTATACTTTAAAAACGTGAATAAATTTTGTTTCGTTTTTTTTTAAGTTCCATTAGCAATGCTACAGTTTTGTAAAACACAAGCTAAAAAAATTAGAAAGAGTCCAAGCATCTAATGTCTGAGTACGTCAAAAAATTTGTTCTGAGATATATTAATTTGTTTTATCGTATCATCATCTATTAAACTCATTTTATGTTAAACATTTACTGATAATTATTCAGATCATAATAATACATATGTCAACATTATCTTGGTTACTCATAATACTTTAAATACAAACTCATAAAAATCCGATCAATACACACAAAATGTTCTCAAAATTTAGAAAAAAATAAGGAATGAGTGAAATTTGGAATTTAGATAGTTGAACTATAGTATTATTAATGAAACAAACTTTCTCCACGCAAAGTGACCTGTGGTTACCTGAGCACACCCCTGTATTTAACTGCGTTTTAATTTTTTTAATATAACTTTTAAAAATTAGAATGCAAAAAAAATATCCATCAAAAGTTATACCTAAGATATTAGCTACAACTTTTATTTGAACATTTTTTGAATGTCTACATATGTTACAAAGGTAAAGATTTTTTAATAGATCTAATTGTACACGTGCAGCGAAGTCCTTTTGCACAGACATTATTTTAACGAAACTCTTTAAAAAATAAAAAAAAATTTTCAATAAAAGTTATAACTAAAACATAAAGCTAAAACTTTTATACAGGGTGGGGCACTGCCAATGAATTATTCTATAGCATTAAAACGACAAACAATGTTAGAAATTTTAAGCATACATATGTCAAGATTATTCAAAACCATATTTTAAAATTATTTTGGATTGTACAGAAATACGTATGTACCATATTAAAGTTGAGTTATTTTAAATAAAACACTTTGTATTTTTTTACATTTAAAATGTCCTAATTTTTTGTACCTTCCTGTATAAAATTTTTTTTTTTAATTTTTTAATCCAACTTCTTCTGCCCTAAAAATTTATACCTAATGTCGCTCCGGGCAACACTTTCTGAGATAATTGGATTCGTAAACGATCAGGAACTGATACATATCAATTATTCCAAAGTAAACGTTCCCTGTATGTATATGTCATATACTGCTCTTGGCATTCTTACCTCACTTTTTACTGCTCGATTATAAATACAGGTAACACTGGTTACGTTCTTACTATACAGGGTGTGTTTTAAAATCACCGACAAACGAAAATTGAAGATTTTATGATCCAAAAAAATACAAAAACTATTATCATTGCTTTTCCAAAAATGCCTCGTAACCGAGATATAGGGTGTTTAAAAAATAAATGTTTTGAAGTTTTCTTTAGATACCCCGAAATTAAACTGAGATTTGGTACACGTAAATATCCAACTAATGTCATATCACTTGGAGAAAGTTTTTTAATCTGATAAAGTACTTATTTAACTACCTAATTTCAGAATTTCATAGATTCCTTAATTTTGTTCCCAAATGTGTACATTGATTGGGCTATAATAGAACTTGAACATCAATATTCGATGATAACATGAAGTATTGAATATCACTCAAATATTAGCGATTAAACCCGACTCGGACTTTGCGTAGGTGACTCGGCTTTGCTTGGTCACCTGACAACGTCCTTGTTTATTATACGAGTACATCGCATAATATTCTTGTTATATTAATAGCTATTGTAGTATATAATAGACACTAATTAAAAAAATTGATTTTTTAAGTTGGTAAATCTGATTATGATTATGCTTCCAATTACAATAAATCCTTTCTAAGAAAGGCATCCTTGTCTAGCTCGTGACGTCACTGCGCAATGGCATTGCACATATACAGGGTGTCTTTAGCTGAGTGCCCGTTAGAAATATCTGGAGAACCGTGATAGCGAGAAAAATCAGAATCAGATCTATTGTTTTAAAATATTTTCAAAATGGCGTCACTTCCGGAAGCACCGGAAGTTGATGAGAACTTGGTTTTTTTGAATGTAATGACTATGATTTTATTTTCTTTTATGATTCCAAGTTGAATTTTAGGTCAACTTTATGTAAGTACTTCTAACCTAAAATGTCAACTTTCGGTGATAAAGAGTGTTTTATGTCAAAATTGGCAAAAAACATCTATGTACGAAAAAAATTGTTGCAGTGGAACTAACAAAGATGGAATAGCAAAATTCTGCCAGTGAAAGACAAAACATTGCACTTCATCCTTCTCGATCTCAATCTTAATAATTATCTACAGAGTGGTGTGAAAAGTGAATTGAATTAGGTCAATACAAACATGCCAAAATGTCATTTTATTCAAATGGGACACCCCATATTTAATTACATGTGTTGAAATGCCATTTTTTTCTGTATTAAATGTTGTAACATTCTTCTATTCTTACAATAGAATTTTATTTTAATTTAATTATTTAATTTCTTTTTCTTGAACTTCTATCTCCACTTTACTTAGAATTAAGACACCCACCTATGCTGCATGCGTGGGAATAACCAATATAGTGTATCGTGAAGGTAATTATTTGCCATAATAATTTGTAACTATTGATGGCTACTACTACTAGTTCTATAATAAATTTACATCAGGAGTGAGTATTTTAATATATGTATTTTGATACATAGATACAATTATTTTTAATTAGTTTGCAAGAGTGTACCAGGGTTGCCATTTTTAGGATTTTTATGGTTTTTGTAATCCTTAAAACAAATGCTTTGCCAATACCAACAAATCCACCTACTGTACAATCATTGAAAACACAAACATCACACAACTATTATAAAATATTTATGTTTAATAAACTAAATTTGTAAACTTACAATGCGGAAGTGTTAATGTTAAAGGTGGTTTTCAATATAAGCCAAGGGAAGAGGTGGAACGAAATAGAAGAAGTGAGAGGTGGATTGAAGAGGACATAATAATGAGAGACAAGGATACGCAAATGCAGGAAAGGAGGGAGAAGATAAAAAGCAGTACAATGCAAGGTACAAGGAATTACTAACAAATGAATTGCCAAAATATATGACGGGGAAAAGGGCTTAATGGAGAAAAATGATGGGGAGGTTTAGAATGGGAAATGAGGAGAACGAAAACAGGTATTGGTGGGAAGATGGGAAAAGAAAATGTAGATTGTGCGGAGAGGGGTTGGAAAATTTGGATCATATGAGAGAAGAATGTCAGGACCTAAAGCAATAATTAACACAAATGGAAAGAGCTATTGGGGAGCAAGGAGAGGGAGCAGAGTGGATGAGAGAAGTTTTAGAGAGAAGAAAAAATCTGGGGAGAGGAAGAGTAAAGAATGAAGGGGAGTAGTAAAGAGGAGGGAAGAAAGGTTTTGGTTTTCTTTTTGATATAGAGGTAATTTGGTTTTTTGTTTACATTTTATATAAATTTTATTTGATATGTATATAGTGGATTTAACTGAATAATTCGTTTAAAATTTTGTTTGAAAAACAAATAAAGGTTGATTGATTAATTGATATGAGCCACAAAAATCACCAAAATTGCAAACGGCATAGGGCACAGTAAGGTACTTATTAAAGATTTCGCAACAATTACAATTAACTTTTTCAATTAACTTTTCTACAACAGATCCATTTTATACAAAAAAAACTATTACTAGCGTCCCTTTGGCGGTCATTCTGCCGTGTTCTGCCTGTCAGCTGCTGATATCGTCTGCAATTACGCTTAAGCTCGAATGACATTGTACTATTTCGCATCTAGAAACTTTGACAAGTTTTAAACTTATATTTTTAATCTGAAGTGCATCCCTAGATGTCTCTAAAATTATACGTTTTGCGCATCTCATCAATACATCATTTAAATATTATTGCCAACAAAGACAAAAGTTAATGTTTACAAACTATGTTATGTAAATTAATTTAAGCCCACCTTGTATAAAACTGGTTGCAATTCATACAATGTAATAAACGTTTTTGTTACTTTTTCCGATGTCCACTTTTTACAGCTCATTTATTTAAATATTTGAATTTCAATATGACAACGATATGACAGACGTTGGTAACACTAAAGTTGGTGTCAATGTGTAAGTTAAGTAGTGAAATTTGGATGGAGAATAGGTACGAACTCAGTTTAAAAACTAGTCTCTAAATTGAAAATTTTCTTTGAATTACATTATCCAAGTTTGTGCAAGTGCGTCTAGTATTCAAACTTTATAGACAAAAATAGTATAATGTCATTCAAGTTTTAGAATCATATCTTTGTTCTTTGAAAAACGGATTGCTTGCAAACATTGAAATTTTCGGTTGTTTAGTTTGTTGTTCTACACCACTATAAGAAGAGCCGCTGTTATACTTGTCCATAAAAGTGCTCTTGACAAGTTGTTTTTTATAAACATCTTCTCTTGCATATTCTCACTCATAAGGTTGCCAAAAACTGTGCTTTATACCATTTTCTTTATTTCTTTCAGACTATTTTGCTTGAAGTAAGTCAGTAAAAAGTATCTCGTATGTTTGTAATGATAGATATAAACCGATCACGTTAATTAGTTAATTGCATGATTTTCTGTGTATGCAATTACGAGCTGTACTACCTGCACAAAAGCAGCAAATTTCTTTGTTGAATAAAAAATTATGCTAGAAATGCATTCTACACTTAGTCGAAGTGACAGTGTTCCAATTACTGTTAAGCACAAGAGTTATGGGCTTTCCTTTGTTATTAACGCTTCGGCTAATTGCTCTCCACTCTCCGTTCTCTAAACTTTGTCGAAATACAATACAATAAGAAACTTACATTTGCCAGTTACAATTGATTTTCTTAGCAATTGAGAAGATTATATTTGAATGTCTTTATTTTCTCTTAAAGTATTTTATAGATAACTGTTATCTCTGTTCTTGTCATCATATGATATCGTACGGTCATACTCAGAGTTTTGGTTACTACGTTGAAATCGAACCGTTGCGAAAATCTTTTTTTTAAATTTTGACATAAAGTGACATTTTTCATAACCAAAGTAGGTGCCAATATGGTCCACTTTTTAGTTGTATTTTTCGTAACTAATTACGGAAAAGTGAAATTTACTTGCCAGATTGTTTTGTCATTCGTTTTGGAAATGACAACACTCGATTAAATTTGAAATAGAATTATTCGTTTTTTAAATTTGTTTTCAAAATTAGAAAAAATATTGCAACTCATGCGAAATTGCACATTATCACTACGATATGGTCGACCCGCAATTATCACATTCATTACAAAAAATTATACGTTTCGTCACTGGTAACATAAATAGCTAATATATAATGTAACCAAATGTAAAATAAGGATTTTCGCAACGGTGCGATTTCAACATACAAAAACGGTGAGCGTGGCCGTACCCAGAATTTTTAAATCTCACATTACAGTAACTTAACATCTTTCCGAAATAGTTTGTAGAATACTCTGTAAATTTTTCTTAAAAAAAGTATGCCGCTTTATTTTCATTTCTTAACCAGTTTCTCACAACGTCACTTTCACGCTGCGTGATTTATAAAACGGATTTTTAAAAACTATAGTTAGGTAGTAAAATGAAATTTGTCTCGAACCTTCAGCCACTACTGTTTTAAAAGCTTTTTATAAACCGCATAAATTGTGAGTGGAAATGAAAAAGAAAGACCTACATTAAAACAATCAATAAATGTCCACACACATATACTTAAATTTTTTGAATTTATCAAAGTAATACAAATTTAGTCATGGAATAAAATTAATTACTTATGTAATCTATAAATTATGTCGAAAGTGAACGGAATGCAGAATGACGGTACCATCTTAAAACCTAACCGCATTGCTAGAATTAATAGTGTCCGAAGTATAAATTAGTAGGCAGTACCGAGATGTAACTTGCATTGAACAAACATTTCGTTTATGCCCAAAAAGATAAAATAAATGACAAAGTATGTTAAAATATATTATGGGAAAAACTAATTTAAGTTTTGCTTAACAGCGTTGCTAAAATAAGGATGCTATCAACATTCTAATATATTAAGGTAATAAATTATCCTAAACGTCAGTAGGTGTACCGAAAGACACCGTTTCTATTATGCATCAAGCGGAGACTTTTTAAAATAAGCTTTTTAGTTATAGAACAGAAGTAAATTCGATTAATGTTGTTCTGACAATATATTTGAGTGGATTTTAAGTAATCAGAAACGAAATTAAAAATATTATTATTCTATTTTAATAATATCTGCTACAATAATAAAAATTTGTATGTACAACAATTAACAGTTATAATAAGTATAAGAAATAAAGCAGTAAATTGCATTTCTTGTTGAAGAAGACCACACAAGCCGCGGCACGCGCCCATAGTAGCCATTCACAATTAATTCTCCTATTTACCTTCGGTAACCTTCGTTAACTTCGTGAAGTACACCTGCGCGTAGATACTAAACGGACCACACATATAGTGGCACGCGCAACTGACACGATATAAACGCCTCCAAACACTGTTCGTGTAAATTCGACTACTTACGAACTAAATTGATGTGCATAAAGTTTACCTACCGCCGCGCTTTTCCAACCTTAATTCAATTATATTTAAGCTCTTTTTTGCTACTTTTATTGATTGTTTTTTATATCAAGTTTTTCGAATATTAATTTAAATAGTTAAAATATAAAAACAAAATACAATATATTTTAATGTATAATTTTGCTTTTAATTTAATATTGTAATTGTGAAAATAGCTAAGTAGTTATACTATATTAATCAACAATAATAAAAATTGTTTTATTAAAATATATATGTAACATTTTCACATATGAGATTACACAAGTTAATCATGTAAAAATAAAATCAATTCCACTAAGAATAATATTTGTTTTCTCAATCCCATGTATGAAACGAAAATTAGTATAAAGTACGTAAAAATATTTTGCTTGTCTCGTGGTTGTCAAGCATAAAGCAGATCCGGCACATTTCTTATAAGCGTAACAAATACTTGTTCTAATATTTTAACTAGTAAAAGTTATTTAACACATCCATGCCAAACTTAGTATAACCCGCAAAAATGAATCATTTAAACCCCTATATGCAAAAAAATTAAAATTGTAAATACTTTTAACCATGTATATTACATATATAGATAGATATAAGAAACATTTTGGTGTAGTTTTGAATGTTTTTGGGCTCTGATCACGATTTTCCATAATAATGTTGATTTACTGTGAAGAATATTTTTAGTTAAGTCAAAATGATTTGTGATCTATCATTTTTTATTTTCTGTGATTAAATATGAAATATCACGAAAAATTGTATAACAGTGGTTTAGTCATAAGGGACCCGCGAAATTGGGTGTTATAATAAAAAAAACTAAACGTTTTTTACAATTTCTAATGATTTATACCCAAAAAATTGCCATTTTTCGTAAGTGTTTACCGTGTTTTAGTTTCGCATTCAGACCTGCTCATCATAAATTCCGCTAAATCACACCCTTCTACCTACCTACAACGGAGTTTCCGTTCGCGCTTCCCGTTTAAAAAAGGCACATAGAGAATTTCCGGGGAAATAAAATAATTAGTGAGCAATTGTGTTTTTGGAATAGTAGTCTATACAGAGTGTTTCTGAAAAATGTGTATATAGCTTTACCAGAGGTTCTCTGGCTCAAAATAGACCGTTTGACACCAATTTACCTATAACCAAAAGTGCACCATAAGGGCGCTAGAGGGCGTCAAACTTTCCAAAAAAATATTGTATATTGGAAATAACTCGAGAACGGTTCGACAGATTTTGTTCCGCTCTCCTATGTGGGTTGTCTGCTTCCAAAGAGGTTTTTCTGTGTAATATGTAAAAATTTCTGATGCCAGGAAAAGTCGCTTTCATACGGGCACTGTCAAATAAATGACAATATTTTAACAACCGTCAACAATACGGAACTAAAATAATTCTGACAAATAAAACGAACAATTTGAAAACTTTCTTTTTTCTTGTTAAATTGCGCTAATGTTATTAGTTCGATCAGAAAAAAATTGAAATCATATCCCTGCAAGGCGCATTCGTATGCTTAGAAATTCAGGTAGACGGCTAGTAGGCTATGCGATCAAATCTATAATTTGAGACATTCATTTCCGGATCTTCGAAGATGACTCACCCTTCTATTTTGCGATTAAATACTTGAAAAATGGGCTACACATTTGCCGAACAGACTGATATGCTGTTAGTGTTGGGCTTTTGCCGTGGGAATTGTCGGGAGAGCGTGAGGGTTTACGCAGAAAGGTTTCCAAATCGGATAGACATGATCGCATAGCCTACTAGCAGTCTACTTGAATTTCTAAGCGTATGGATGCGTCTTGCATAGATATGATTTTAATTTTTTTCTGATCGAAATATTAACATTAGTGCAATTTAACAAAAGAGAAAAAAGTTTTCAAATTGTTCATTTTATTTGTCAGAATTATTTTGGTTTCGTATCGTTGACGGTTGTTAAAATATTATTATCTATTTGACATTCGCCGAATGGACATAACGTCGAATGGACACAACGCCGAAACTTGGACACAACATCGACATGAATTATTGGACATAACGCCGAAACTGGACATAACGCCGAAATCACCTGCTAGACATAATGCCGAAAATGGACACAACGTCGAAATCAGTAATATGACATATCATCGAATCTGGACACAACGTCGAAAAACAAAAACTGACGTGTTTTTCGTATTAAGAGAGATTAATCTTAAGTAGGGTATTTAAAAACACTTTTTTTCATGTAAATTTGTTTTAATTAATGTAAGTTGTTTTCATGTGATCGGGGGTAAACGGTGTTGGTTGGTAGGTTACAGTTATTACAATTTTTTTTTTAAATATCCGATCTACGTGGTGTCAGCTTTTGCTTTTGGACGTTGTGTCCACATTTCGACGATATGTCCAATTACTGATTTCGTCTTTGTGTCCATTTTCGGCAATGTGTCTAACAGGTGATTTCGGCGTTGTATCCAGTTTCGGCGATATGTCCAATAATTCGTTTCGACGTTGTGTCCAAGTTTCGGCGTTGTGTCCATTCGACGTTACGTCCATTCGGCGTGTGTCCACGACTCATAACTAAAACATAATCGTGTCTTATTTATGTTCTTCAATCACGCAAAAACGCCTGAACTAAATTAAGATATAGTTTTAGGTTAAATGGTGAATTTAAATACAAATATTTGAAACCCTCATGTTAAGTCAATGAAGAACTTTAACATTCATGGACACTTTGAATACATGCACTTCGAGAGGGCGAGATCGGTGAGCAGAGCAGTCGTTTTTTTTCAAAAGTGCCGACAGCTTAGAACCAATCAGAGCGCTTAAGTATAATAGAACAAATTTTCCGTTTAGTCAAATCAATATTTTGCACAATAGGCTATGCGATAAGGTACTTTTGTCGTGCACACATGCAATAATTTGGTTAAAATTTGTGATTTTGGAAAAAAAATTAATACCACAGCAATACAGTTATTTTTCAAAACTCATAGGTTTTATTTTATTTTATGTTCTTATTTACCTTCTATAATGCTTACACTCTTAATCAATATTATTACATATAAATACTAAGGTGAGTAAGGGTTAGCATCTTTAGGATTTAGTGGTTTTTCTAAACCTTGAAGCAAATCCTTTGTCAAGACGAGCCAATCCACAATTGCACACGGTTTCGTCACCACACTATAGAGGTTTATACTGATCTTCTGGAGACATACATAACACTTACATCACAATACAATAATAAAAATGTACCATACGAACAAATAAATAAGTAAATAGGTTTTATTGCCTCAGTAACGAAATACATGTTCCTCATGAGATAACCAAACTTTCGTGCATTGAGGCATTATTAAAAAGCTTCATAATGAAAAGCATTTAATCAAACAATACAATTCTAAATACACCAAAAGTTCCTTATTTTATATCCCTCTAATCGTAAAAACAGTACAAGACGTTATAAGATATAAAATATAGAACATTTTATTTTCTTTACTTTTATAGACACTCAAAAAATAATAAACGGAGAGTATCCAAAGTTATTTTAAGAAATCTGAAAAATAAAACTTTTTGTATTGTATTTCCAGGTAAAATTTATGTTGTCAAACATAAAATAAATTTTGTCATCAGCAGTCCTAAAAACGTAAAGAACCAAATTATCAAATCTACACCAACATTTTCTCTTATATCTTCTTTTTAAACACCACAAAAATAAAGTATAAATGAATTTTTAAGTTATTCGCAGGTCCCAAAATTTTTATTTAATCTTACTTATTTACAAAAAAATTCATTTATACTTTATTTTTTGTTATTCGAAAGCTCATCACGTCAAGGAATGAAAATCTTTGAACAACAATCCAATATACCAAGGGGCAAAAAAGTTATGAACATTTTAATGTACGCGAAGTGCTGCTGGTGGCGCTCTCTACAATGTACATCAAAACTGTGATCAGATTTAGATTTCTCATGCTGAAAACCTGCTGAATACCAAATTTCGTTAAAATCGTGCTTTTATTAAGGGAAATATTACCAAAAAACTTTTCAAAAATTATAACTTTAACACCCTGTAACTTTTTTTGCATGTACATTTGTACTGAGGTAAGTTAGGTTCAATCGAGTTATTTTTAGCCCCAGAATATGTGGTTTAATTTATGATCTCCATATTTGTTACACCCTGTATATAATAATTCCAAAACACGGAAAACAAATTTTGTGTTATTATATTGAATTGACAAAAGAATATCTAAATTATAGGATCATATAGGTATGTTAAGAAGTTTAATATTAGAAATTAAATATCCATATACAATTTGTTGTTCACTATTCATGAGTAGGTACCCATTTCAAAGTTTTTTCTTAATTGAGTACTAACAGTTGTAAAGCTAAATAAAAATGTAAGACGCATTTTTTTAAATTATTCAAATATCAAGTTTGTAGAAGTATACAGGAAAAGTTTTGTTATACAGTGTGTCCCCTGATTAGGTTTATTGATTATATAAATTTAAAATCTGATAATTAAGAAAATGTGAATAAGCTTTAAGAGAGAAGTGCTATTATTTATCATTTTAGGATACAATTTTATTTGAACAAGTTTTTTATAATTTGAAGCAGAAGTATACAAAATTTGATTTGGTTTTCTATTTATTTATTAATAATTTTCATAAAATAATGTGGAATAATGTGTCTTGAGAAGACATGAATTTAGACATGGTTTTAAATTTTAAACAACTTTTTCAAATAAAATTTTACCCTAAAATGGTAAATAATGCCACTTCTCTCTTGAAGCATTTTCACATTTTCTGAATTTATTAACTCTATGTTAATCTGATCTTGGATTCAAACATTGCAAATACACTTTTTCGATAAGCAGAACTTTTTATATAAATGTCTTGAAATCCATAATAAAATTTTTTCTTTTCTTATCAATTCAATCCGCGGACACACTGTGTATGATTTGATCGAAATAACCAAACCATATTTAGACATGTTTGATCTCGGACAAGTTATTCTATATGTAGCTCTGCAATTACTAATCTCTTATAAATAATCACACAGTATAGGCAATCAATACAGTGTGTTCTAAAACTTAAAACAGAAAGTGGATTCGTAATTTTTTGTACATTGGGAGGTGTAGAAGTAAATATATTCACAAAAATACTACTAAAGTTTACACTTTCTTAAAAATAAATGTAAATAAAATATTAGCATAAACTTAATTATACCTAACGAAACTAAGCTACAAACCAAATTCTTTGGTACTTATTTGTAACCCAAATGAATAGCGTTAACTTAAGTAAAACATTTAAATAGGACAAAAGAGTCTACCCTAATGCTCTCTTTCTTTACCAGTAAGGAAACATGCTTTTAGAAATATTGAAAATACCCTAAATTTAGTACAAGAAATCTCTGCAGTTTGCTGCAGTGTTACCAATTACAAATTGTTGATTGCTGGTTGATTGTTGATGTTTGGTTGGATCGTTTTATTTGTGTTATTTATCCATTATTGTTGCTATTCTCGTTACTTATCCGTTTCCTAAAACAGTCTTTTTAATTATTGTGTTGGAAATTTTTACCAGATATCCATATGCATGTTGGCTGCCTTGACGAAAAGAGAAAAGACTAGGGTAGATTCTTTTGTCCTTTTTAAATTTTTAACTTTTTTTTTTTAACTGAATTTGTTTAATAAATAAACAGATAAATAATTGAAGTGGTAGTAATACTTAGGTGCGCTCAGCCGCTTTGATTATTTATCAGAGCTAGAAACCCGTCCTAATTTTATCAAAGCAAATGATAAATAGAGTACGAAGTACCAATACGTTAATGGGATCCATTACGGCATGCTAGTTTGCATCATTAGAGTATCATAAGGTAGTCATTGCAGTATCAAAATAGAAAATAGTGTTTTTAATATCGTCGAGAAGGCATAATAAATTATTTACTAGGAAGAATATAGTTATATTGAAAATAAACGCGGTGCCATTTAAAATGCGCAGCCTCAACCATCATTAGTGCTAGTTTTACATTACTTATTAGCCCATAATGTTTGTATTGAAAATGTCATAAATATACGTTTTAATGGTACTAGTATTAACTGTGTAATTACATATATATTTATTAGTCATTTGATTTATTCATAAACTTAATTGATGTATTTGAAACTCGTTACAGTTTAATAACTCGTGCGTATTAGAAAATAAAAACATTCATTGAGGAAACTTAGAACTAGGTTAGTGTATTTATAGTAGTTTGTTTTACAAAATAACTTTTGTTTAGTTTTTATAGTTTTTAATTAATCAATGAATTCCTACGAGTTTTCATATTTCCACATTAGTAATCATTTTGTAAATGTATTTTAATTAATTTTAACTGAAGTCTTACTTTATGGACATGACGAGATAACTACTTCTAGAAAAATATAATTTAATTATTTCTTGAACGCTATTCTAAGAAAAACTAACTATAGTTTGTGGTGAACTGAATTTTGATGAAAAGTACAATATTGTTTGATTAAATTAAATAATATTTAACTAAGCATAAATATGGATATTTCTATATAAATTTTTTTCGATTAACTTTGGCTTGAATTCATAGTAGGCAACAGTAATAGCACCAGTGAATCTTCTAGTGTTTTAAAAATAATTCTTTAGACGAATATCTTGCGTTTTAAGGTTTAGAGCAACAGGCGTGTTCACATTTTTTCTCAATAATAATAATATGAAATTTCTAGGATGCTGTTGCACCGTTTTTATGTTGGATACGCACAACCATTGATTATAAAGTTAGGCAAAACAAAATTTATTTCAAATTTGGGCAGTTTAGGCAACTTACAATACAATTCAGTATGCTTAACGCATAATTCGATTAAGAATCTACTATCTTGTACCGTTGATTGAAATAATATTTCAATTAACGCTTGTACCTATCCACTTTTTTATGAAATGTAAGATACTTAATGCAGAAAATGAAAAGACCCACCCAAATTAATCAACAAATATTTAACGTAAAACAATGAGTATAAAAAACTTTTATATCGATATCATCTTATTGGCAATTGCAGTTTCATTTAAACAGGGTCTCTTCAAATTAAAGACCAAAATTTAGTTTTCTACCTTATAATAATGATAAAAAATCGTGTTATTTTAGAATATTGAGATAAAATTAAGCGTTAGTTATTTAATTAATTTATTTTTCAAAAGTGATTCCGCTTTTGTTGTAAGTTTGTTTGGATTTTTTTACTAACAGAGTAAATAAAATCACAAAGGATTTTGATTTTGAAACTCGTAGCATTGAACTTTATATCAATGCTGGTAGAAGTAACTTTATAATCAATGCTCGTAGTATATTTAGTATATTACAATGCAAGGTAATAAATTAACTTTGGTTAAACTTGCATCAAATCAGGAAAGTATTTCATTGTTATATTTCAAAATCATTTACTAAAGATACTACGAGTTACAACATCAAAATCCCTTGTGATTTTATTTACTCTGTAAAAAATCCAAACAATTTTACAACAAAAGCCGAATCATTTTTTGAAAAATAAATTAATTAAATAATTAACGCTTAATTTTCTAAGAACTTTTGTTAGAAAATGATTTTGATATAATAATGAAATACTTTCCTGATTTGATGCAAGTATGTCAGAAAATGTGGGAATTACAATTGCGAAAAAACAGATACTCCTACTTTATTTTGGAGAAGGGTCAATGAGTCATCGAAAAAGCTCAGGCTTTCGAGCAATCAGTGATTTAGAGGCCTAACCCACAAAAAGGCTTTTTTAAATGACCCGCGCATTAATTTATACAATAGTTTTTTTTTATTGTTTAATTTGTCTGTATACGATTGATATGTAAATAATAGATACGATATGTCCAGAAAGCAATTTTGTGTAAAATATATAAATTACTGAGGTCTCACCAAAAATACGTGAACTCTCACAAAGCGGTTCACTTCAACAGCAGACACGATGGCGGGAGATTTGCAAATAAAATCACAATTACTTATCTGATAAACAAAGAATCATGTTTATACTTTTTTTTTATACCCCCTATCTCTGTCATCATTTATAGTCCAGTGCGTTTAGGAATTGACCCACCATTTTTGTATACATTTTTTCTCTTACCCTCCATTCGAAAGGGTTTTTCTAGGTGAGTTTAACTCTAAGTTTGCGCACCCCTAAAACCAACCTTTTTGTCGCCATCTTGGAGTTGGTGTTTTTTTGAAATGTTTATATCTCGCGTTCTAATTATCGCACAGTCATACTCTTGATGTCTTTGAATTTGTTTTGAGTTATATTTTCAAAAATATTATGACATAAAAATTGTACGTTTAACGGGAAAAAAGTTATTGCTCTTCAAAGTCGACAGAACGACTCAAAAAAAAGGTTTTTTTTCCTTTTCGACTTCTACCTTTTCTCCAGTCCACCTGACACTTGTTTATAACAGAACTTTATTAAAGATAAGATAAGTAATTTCAAGTATTTACAAAAAAAAATGATCCCGATACAACCATTTCTAGCCCGTCAATCGACGCGCAAAGTTGCTATGTTCCGAGCGGGATTTCAAAATACGCTGAATATAGCTCGCGCTCCGCGCTGGATTTCGTCGTGATACGACTTGTCCCCCCTTTACTTATTACAATAAACGATTGTAGTGCATGATACATTGTTTAAATATACCTATTTGTTCAATGAAAATTTTGTTGGAGTTGAACAACATTTGGAAAGAATAAAGTCATCATTAAACCCAACGAAATGTTCATTTTTTAAATAAAAATTCACTCCAACGAAATTTTTATTGAACATTTAGGCATATTTAAACAATGTATAATGAATAACAATTGGTTATATTAATAAATGGACGGGAGACAAGTTGTATTACGACGAAATGCAGGGCGGAGCGAGAGCGCTATTCAGCGTATTTCGAAATACAGCAACTTTGAAATTACTTTATCTCTAATAAAGTTCTGTTACAAAAAAGCGTCAGGTAGACTGGGAATAAGATAGGAGCCAAAAGAAAAAAAACGTTCTGTCGACTTTGAAGAGCAATAACTTTTTTTCCATAAAACGCGCAGTTTTTTGTTATACAATATTGTTGAAAATATAACTCAAAACGAATCCAAAGACACTAAGTTTATGACTGTGCAATAATTAGAACGCGAGATATGGAAATTCAAAAACACTAAACCTAAGATGGAGGAGAAAAGGTTGGTTTTAGGGATGCGCAAACTTAGGGTTAAACTCACCGAGGAAAACCCTTTCAAATGAAGAGTAAGAAAAAAAATGTATACAAAAATGGTGGGTCGCGCCTATAATAATTTCCTAAATGCACTGGACTATTAGTTAACTAGGTTCATTTAATTACTCCATACAGAGTTTATATAAATTAATTTACTCTTCGACAACTGAAGTAAGTGGGGGCTTTTCCGGACGCTCAACCTAGTTGACATCCCAATGACCGGATCGGGGGCACCTAATATTAAAATAAATCTTATTCCACCTATCGGTCACTCTGACAAACACTCCGCCCTCTATTTTGTTATCCCATTGAATATATAACAAATAATTAATTAAACTAAATGAGCAAATAATGAAGAAATTAACAAAAAGAAAACATAATTAAAAATTTATCTTGAACACTTGCAAATTTATTTAATTTGACTACAGTTGTCGCTGACAGCCCGTGAAGTAGTTAAGAGGTGTTCATATGATAGTTTTGAATAACGTTTTATGAGGCACCGCGGCAAGTAAACCAGGTGCATAAATACAGGTAAACCTTAATAGCCATGGTCCTTGAGTATCGTCAATGATTTAGCTATCGATGGGCTAGTGTTAAAAAAATTGCCCATTTCTTAAAAAAGTTCACTGTGCTTTAGAAATGAGCTTTTATTACATAAAGTAAGTGCTGGATTATTAAAATACTATTATTTCAAGAATTGTCCCATGTTATTGGAGACGGTATCAAAATGGTATTAAAATTAAACTGTATTTTGATTTGAGTTTATGTTCGTTAAGAAAAGCTACCTATATTCTAAAATCATTTTTTAATGTACAGGACCATTTAAAACAGAATCATAAAATTAGAAATTTCTAACTCGAATTCTAAACGAAATTTTGATTTAAATGTTTTATCACAGCATAATAAACATACACCAGGATATAATGTCTAAAGCGGCGCCTTTAAAATTACTAATTGAAAAAATTTGACCTACAGCAGGTAAATAAAGATGTACTTATATTTAGAGGATAAATTGCTTTAGTAATCCGCCAGTGATGTTTCTGTATTAAGTTTATTATTCTGTGACCTAGACAACAACCGACAATCAAAACAGCCAAATCTGGGGTGTGAGGAAAATTTTAGTACTAAAGCTACTAGAATTAAGCTTGTATTACATTATACTTTTTTCGTCTAGAAACTTTGACAAGTTTGTAAACTTGATGTAGTTGGTACAAAACTTTGATAATGTAATACGGAAACTCCGTCCAAGTTTTGAAACTAGAAGCGGACCAAGTTTTCATCAAAGTTTACTTACTAGACTTGCGCGCTGGATCGAATTTAAGAGCTACCAACACTGAAACTACTCATAAATTAGTATCCTCGATGTTTTGATGTTTGTTTATTTCTACTATGTGCTTCTACAGTTATAGCGTTAAAAATGTATTTTAATACTTACTTAGGACTTAAGTATTGTTTTGTATTTGTTAACCAAATAATAAATACCTATAAAAATACATATAAAATTTCAGCAGTACTAGAAACACGTTAGAGTATTTTCAACACCGATAACACAGGAAATGAGAAAACAGATGTACCTACTCGTTAAAAAGAAGTCTCAAAAAACTTAAACATATAGCACGGCAAAATCTACTTTGCGGAAAACACTGAAAGGGAACTAAAACTACACATATTTCACCCTACCATATAGGCAACTATATTTAGCGACATATTGTAATGTACAGCAAGCGCCACGGCTGATGCCGAAAAGCTGAAGCAAACCGACTCCTAATGGTACGGGCGTACATTATAATACGTTAATCCTAAAAAACTAAATTATTTTTTGGTTTGCTTTTTTTTAACGTTGGCAACTTTACGATCGTGGTGCTTGCAGTAGATGTAGGTTATGCTTATGAGATTCTACGTTAAACGGTACATCAAAAATTAGGTAGTGCCATTTGAAAAAAATGTTATCCATGAATTTAGGGAGTTTAATTTAAATAACTGATTACTCAAAACCAAGTTAACTAGCTGTAGTTAGCACATGTAATGCATATTAAAGCTGCGAAATCGCAGTTGGATAAATTCCAGAATAACTGAGTTATTTAATTTTTTCGAAACGTCAATTTTTTGGAAAAAGTGCAATAATACAAAAACCCTCCATTTTAGATACTATGTATAATGCATAAAGTTACATTAGAATTTCCCAAGGAAGTAGTTCCATTTAAAAAAACATAGCTTTGGAATGTCTCACTTATATGGAACACCCGGTATAAACAAAAATAATTTTAACATGTGCAGCTCATTGTTGCACAATTTTCATTGAAAAAGTTTTTTCTAACCCCAATATTTTCCGAGATATCCACCTTGCTCTCACTAATGGGCCACCCTGTATATTTAATCAATATAAAATAATTTTAACATATTTTATCAATATAATATCCATGAAGAATCCATGATCAAATCCAATATTTTATAAATGTGGAAAACACATCAATCCCATATTGAGTTTGCGTAAAACAAATATATATATATATATATATATATATATATATATATATATATATATAAACGATAAGTTTTTCACATCTAGTGTCGACTCGTGAAGTTAGTACGTAAATGTTGTTAACTTGCCGACAGGTATGTAAAGCAGTATCACTGATTCTCAGTGTTTGTTTGCTATTGTGTAACCTCTTGCGTACTTTACGCAGGCGATTCGAAATTTTATACTTGCCAACTGTTATGTTGGCTATAATTATAGAAGAATCGACTATGTAACTGCTTTACATACCTGTCGGCAAAGTTGCTAACATTTTACGTACGTGAACGCTTTCACGAGTCGACACTAAGATGTCGAAAAACTTATCATTTAAATATTGTGATCCCTCCAGTAGGGCATATAGTCGACAGCGCGCGTTTGTACATAGTGAACTTACACTCGAGTTCTCTCACTCCCGATGAGTCCCAAAAGGACGAAACAGCTGTCGGGTGATTCTCAGTGTTTGTTTGCTATTGTACAACCACTTGCGTATTTTACTGCAGGCGATTCGAAATTTTTATACTTGCCAACTATTAGGTTGGCTATAATTAGTGAAGAATCGACTATGTAACTGCTTTACATACCTGTCGGCAAAGTTGCTAACATTTTCGTACGTGAACGCTTTACGAGTCGACACTAGATGTCGAAAGCTATCATTTATATATATATATATATATATATATATATATATATATATATATATATATTCCATATGTTGTATGGGTTGAAAAAAAACAGCAACACTTTGTACAGAACAATCCTTTCAATTTGCACGACAATACTCGGCCACATGCGTCTTAAGCTATGTTTGATTTGCCGCATTGATGGGGCTGCGATCAAACGCTTTTTTTTTTTTTTATGTCTCTCGACTTCCACATCGTTACAAAAACAGGTTGTACACATTGCTAGCAACTTAGGACTGTAAATCTTGGTGGTATATATCACTTTTCTAAAGATGTAAATAACTAGGTGCCACTGTTAAAGTTCTAACCCTTGCATAAATAAAAAAAGTGTAAAAAGTGTATTGTAGAAAATAGTTGAAATAAAAATTGTAGATAATGAAATGTTCAATAACACTCTTCGAACACTCTTTTATGTAATTAATTTTCATTAAGTTATTGTTCAATCAAGTCCACTTAACGTTAGCGTAAGTAGGTAATTAATCATCGTATCCAAATTGTTATTAAACGAATGTTTTATACATTAAAGACAATGAAAACTACATAAAACAAGCGTTTCGCAGAAAAATCTACATTGTTTCTATACTAACAAACGTGCAAAAGAGTATCATAAATGTGTGGTGGCGACATAAACATTTATTGCTGGAAAAATAAAATAAACGTCTAATCGCCTGGCATTTTAATAGTTTTGATAGAAAAAGTTAAAGACCGATACGTTGTAGCAAAAAATATCCATGTTTAAGAAAAGAGGTAATGTGCACCGCAAAGAAATTGGTAAAATCGATTTATGCATTTTAGTATCGACCAACTATTGTTAAATGTATGATCTAACTTTAAATAGAAATATGCAATTAAATTTCCAACAACTTGTCTTTCATACTTGGTGGAAATATTGTTAAAACAATTAGTGTCACGTGATAATCCTCAGTAATTACCTATCGGATCAGAAAATAGTTTAAACAAAAGTTGTGCGTAATTAAATTGCAAATTACTTTTTTTGAAGCAAAAATATTTCAGAAACTGGAAAATTTGTCTGGGTTAACGGCCTAAAATTTAATCAACTCTACGATATTATAAATAAGCGACCCATGTGCAAAGTTCCATAAAAATCAGATGGGTGGTTTTTTAGATATCTTGTTTACATACGGAGGAACGGCCAGTCGGCCATCGGAGAGAATTTTTTTTGCCGACATAAATTTGAACAAAAATGGAAAAATTTTTTATTGTTTATTTCTCAGAAAAATTAATATTTGATGAAAGTGTCTGCTTGATTTCAAATTTAAAATGAACTTGCAAAAATTTGAATATCTTCTTTCTAATACAGGGTAGATTTGAAAACATAAATGTGACTCAAGAATAAAGTACCTACCCTTATTTTTCAAGCTACACAAAAATATTATTTGAAGAATTTTATTCTTGAGTCGCATTTATGTTTTTGAATCTGCCCTGTATAAGAAAGAAGATATATTCAAATTTTTGCAAATTTATTTTAACTTTGAAATCAAGCAGGTACTTTTATCAAGAATAAAATTTTCTGCAATATTAAAATTGTTTTCCATTTGTATCCTAATTTATGCCGGTCACGGTATGTACGTACTAAATCTAATTAGTCCGAAATGTGAAGAAGGGTGTATAAAATGTATTACTTTTTAGAAAATTACCTTCTGCAAGAGACTTATTTTTTTAGCTATTCGAATTGTACTCAAAATATGTTAAGTCATATTTCTGAAATATGAAGATTTTATCCAAATTTTGCATGTCCGTTTTGTTAGATACTTACGAGTAGTTACTCATTTTTGCCATAGTAGTAAGCATTTGTATCATTTTCGAGTATATCGTTTAGGGCAGCTTCGTCAAAGGGATTTTCATTCTCCTTAACACTTTCACCACTATAGTCAGTATCACTGTTGTGATCACTAGTAATCGTTTCTGCATCTGAAATATCATTATCGGTTTTCCAAATAGTTTGTGGGGACCACAAACACGGGCTATCCCCACACATGCAAAATCATCCCTCCTACAAGCCGAGGACGCGCGAAGCCGATCGATCACGCCAACAACCCCTATAAGAAGACTCCTCGCGCAGAAAATAGACACTCTCAGTTAGGCTTTAAACTAACAGAGTCACTAACTGGCGCGTATAGCCCGGAGCAACCACCGGCGCGTATAACCCGGAACAAACACCGGCACGTATAGCCCGGAACAACCACCGGCGCGTATAGCCCGGCCTACCCACTGGCGCGTCTAGCCCAGTGCCACGCCTGGCCCAGGGATCACGCCGCCACACAACTGAGGGTCGGTCGATGCCCCCCGCAGCAATCAAGGCACCACAGGGGTCGCGCCGAGAACGACGCCGACAGCGGAGCGACGTGCGCGCCTTCCTTCGACGCGCACCCATACCGGAGCCAGTGTCGCCGTTACCTCCATCGCCGCAGAAGACGACGGCACCCATGTCCATACGCTCGCCCACAGCAACGGGAACCACCACGCCGGCCGCCTGGAAGGTGCGCCTCATCGAGCTGCCGCCACCGAACATCTACAGTTTCGTTGACGGCATCACATTACGGAGGCAAGATCCGCGGCGACGACGATGTTAATATCAGTTGTTAATATGTAAATATGTAGAGTGTAATAAAATGTTCAAGTTCACGCGTAAATAAAATCAACGGTGGGGCAACCCCCCCCAAGTTTCAGTTATCTTTTCCAGTTCTTTTTGCATTAAAGGTTGTTTGTCTCATATGCATTTATAATACTTAGAAAGTATGTAAGTAATTTAAACCTATCACTAAACTGTATGGTAGGGTCAAATATAACCCTGTACAGCAAATGCAACCAGTGCGAATCAAAGAATGTTAGTTAGTGACTACTACGGGAGATGATCCGGTTGACTATTTCGGAGAAATAGATGGCGTGCGGTTCATATCTTAATTAATCCGCTTTTTAATAGAATACAATTTAAATTGCATTAGGGTAAAATTTGAGCCCGATATACCGCTTAAGGTTAAATGGGCTATGGTGTAGTTTATTTTGCTGGTTCAGATACTTCGAGAAAACTCAAAATTCGGAGCAGTTCACAAAAGTTATTTGGAAACTCAGTTTTCAAAAAAATGAATATTTCGGTTATCGCAAATGTTATGAAAAAAAATTTAAAACAAAAGTTGGTTATTGTTCCGTTAAAGTAAACTTATATTGTTCATGCGATGTGTTTTTACCATAAATTATTATTAACCAAAACTCCACCATACCTCTATAACAGAATAACATTTAGAACCGACGTGCACAATGTAAACATAAGAAGAAAAGATATACTTGATTTAACGAGGTTCCATCTTAAAACTTTTAGAAAATCTTTCTCTTATGACATTTGCATGTCTTATAATAACTTAAAGCCTGATAACTTAAAGCTATGTTCTGTTGCAGTTTTCAAAAAACAACTAAAAGTATCAATTCTTAACCGTCAATTGCAGTGATAAACCTGAGTACATTTTTTTGTGTTACTTTATTCTTAATTAATGGTGTGTTCTGAACTTTAGTGCTTGTACTGATCGTGTTGAGTGTCTCTTTTACCAGTTTTGTTTATCTATGTTTTGTATTAATCATGGGTGTAACATTTAATATCAGATGGCTGCTTCTGCTGCTAATTTGTGGTTACATCCGTTTGAAGCTGATGTAAGTTGTTAAACTATTTTTAAGGTGTTCTTTCTTTTAATAATATACATGTATTATTTTTTTCTTCTTTTATTTTGTATACAATTATTATATTACTCAGCTCAACAAAACATATATTATTATTATATAATAATTTAAAAAAACAATTACATTCATGGTTTTCGAGATAGGTGCTAATAACTTTATTTTTTTTTAATAAGCGTCATTTTGATTTTTATAATTAAATAATTTCATTTTTTTCTGCTTTCAATGATATGCAACAATCTGTTTCAGGTAATGATTTACGGCGTATTTTAAAATGATTATAATACGTAGTAAGCGTTTAAAACAAATTCATTGTGTCGTCATGCCTTGAAAGTATAAATGAAGTTCGAGTCGTCAATTTTGAGTTATTTATTATGCATACCTACACTTTGCGCGTTTATAGTGAGAAACTGATGGCCATTTATAATTAATAACTTAGAATTGATAGCTTAAACTTTTATTTAGTTTGAAGTCATACAACATTACATTTTTGTTTTATAGGCAACTCAATGTCAATAATTTTCAAATACATATTACCTGAAACCTAGATTTTGATACCCATCATTTAAAACAGAAAACAAATTGAATTTTTAGTTGTACAATCTAATAATGCTCTCATTTAAAAAACGAAATTTTTACTTTTTATATCATAATCTGAACCATCATAATAAACTGTACATCATTGCCCATTTATGATTTACCCAAAATTGTGTAACCAATAAGCGATGTTATATCACAGAAAAACTGTGCCATAGAATTTGGGACGCTCTGTATATATATTCAGTTTTGTTTGCTATTGTACAACCACTTGCGTACTACCGATTCAATTTATACTTGGAACTGTTATGCTATAATATGAAGATCACTATGTAACTGCTTTCATACCTGTCCAAAAGTGCTCATTTAGTACTGAACCTTTCAGAGTCGACACTAGATGTCAAAAGTATCGTTAAATATATATATGGAATAAGAAGTTTAAAAAATTTTGTGGAATATCGGTTCATGTCTTTCATAACATATATGATAGGATTGACAATACTAATACCAAATGCAGTACTAAATAATATCAAATTAAGTAAAAGGAAAACTTATTATGTTGTAAATTTGATTTGATTGTTTTATTCTGCAAAGTTTGAAATACGTTGCGCATCTATTCAGAGTTTTTTGAATCTTCAATTTAATTTCACTGTATCTGAAATTTTCATACTCCACATCTTATAAAATAAGACGGTTTCCAAACCAAAAATGTTAACACCTTTTTTTCACTTTTTCGACGAATTAGTTAGTACGTTATAATGAAGGAAAAGTTGATGTCACCGACCGGCCGGTCATCCGTCCGTATGTATACAAGATATCAAGAAAACCACCCGTCCGATTTTTGTGAAACTTTGTCCATGCCTTATTTATTTCCGCAGATCTGATTAGATTTTGGGCATATTCTAAATAGCCAAAAGGTCGTTAATCTACACAGATATTCGAATTTTTAAAATAATTAAAAAATATTCATTTTACACATTTTTGTTTCAAATAAAAGTTGTTTATAATTTAATTATACACATCTAGTTACTAACAATCACGTGACAATAATTGTTGTAACAATGTCTCCACCACTATCAATTTTACAAATAAGTTGAGGGAGAAAAGTTGTTGGAAATTCTATTGTCTATAGCTTTTGTTTGAAACATTTTTATCTAAAACGCAATTTTTTTTTCGTTTATAAGGACGATGTGGAGTTCTGCGGTAAACACTTGTTATTACCATTTGGTGCAAGTTCTTTTCGGTCGGTGGAATAGGTTTCTATTTATTAACATCTACAGATTTTAATTTATTTTTAATATCGAGAAGGGTCATATTGTTGAGTGTTCAGAAACCAAACTGATGATTCTAAGAAACTATTGGCTTGTCCACAATATATAGCTACTCTAGAGCAAGATTACAAATAATTGATAATTTTTTTGATAAAAAAATAAGTGTTTATAATCAACATGTTATGCCCTCAAAAATACAAAAACTATACAAGACTAGTTCATCGTATTGTCTGGAATTTTACTAAATATTTTTATATCCTAATTGAAACAACATTAAATTTACTTAAATTGGTAATCAACAACTGTACTATCTAACACTATAACGTTCTTATAAAATCAGAAAAAATTGTAGGACTGTACAATGTATGCACTGAAATCAAGTCTGTGGTGTTAGTATGCAGTTAAACTATATCTTATAAACACGGTCATATTATTTCGTATCTACAAATTTATTCTTAAATGAAAAATGTACAAAATAAAAAGCATTGACAAACGGATAATAATAATTCCATTATAGTATTTTTCCCACCACCAAACAGTACCTCAATCATTCAATAAAAACAATAAACAGGCAGTACCGTAAGGACAAATCCAATTATAAAACACACAGGATATAATTTTCTGTAAAATCAGTAATCATTTATTTAATGTTTTTACAAAATAACAAAAAGTGAATTAAATTTATTCCCGATGTACTAGAACATAAAATCCAAGGCATGCCAAAACAGCATACTGAAATAATAAATTGTAATTTATTTTGCAGAAAAATGTTAACCATATTACCTTGAACTTAGGATATTCATTCATTAATATTGTGACCATTCCAACGTAAGGTAAGAATCCTCGTGCTCTACCCACTACGTCATTTTTTGTTAACCATAATTGACCTGGAGCATATAATCCTCTATCGTCAACGCTATTGTTATCACCTTTAGTTAGAAATTTAACAGTTCCATTTTCCCTAAAATGGTTTTTTTTAAATCTGATGTATCATATGGCTAGGTACATACTTCTCATGTAGCTTCAATACTCTGTGTACAATTGGAATATCCCTTCCTTCTACTTTAAATACAACTATTTCACCAACTCTTACTGGTTCTTCTGGATAATTTGTTAAGAACAATAAGTCGCCTCTATGAAAAGCAGGTTCCATACTACCACTAAGTACTACAACTATTGGACTTTCACTGCCTGTGACAACCATTAACCCTTTCCATATCATAAGTGCTGAAGACACTATCATACCAAAAACTTAATACCAGGTATAAAAACTACTTCCCATTAATCATTTATTAAGTTTATTAAAATATAATATTTACTTGTCTTTTATTCATACGCCTAACGTCGTCAAATAGCGAACTTAAATCCATTTTGTTATGTGCAGATGTAAATTTTCATACGGCAATTCGGCGTCAACTAATACCACGTCAACTTTTAACTTAACATGAACGCTTCTCGTTTGTCGAAGGTTGAGGTTATAAAATTTGTCAAACTTGGAAATAACAGAAAAGCGACGTTGCCAATGTGCACAAGTAGTGTGCATGATTAGGTAATTTACAATGGACCCGTTTAGTAGTGACGTCACAAACCAACCGCGTAATTAAAAAGTCGGTAAAATTGTGGACGAAAAGTGAACCTTAAGTACAAGGACTTAAGGGTTATATTAAAATAGATCAATAAAAGATGGTTGGTTTTCCAATATACACGCATAAATAAGAAAACTCGTTGTCACATTCACTAATTCTGAACCTTTATCTTTCATGTAGTATCAATATTACATTTTCAAATAGCATATTTTTATTATAAATTAACTTTTATACTACAAATACATGCGCAGAAAATCAGCTGGCGGGAACAGTAATTTTAGAAATACGCACCAGGTTAACCTTATACTTTGTAATAAGGCATTTCAATGCGCTGTCACATAGCTGTCAAAGACCTGGCTACTGTATGGCAAACTTACGTATAATTAGATGGATTTTATCATTGAGTTATAGGATTTTAATATAGTTTATATGTTTAATTGTTTTGTAATGTACTGTAATGCCAGCATTTGGTTGTGTAGTGAACTGTGGCATTAGAGGAAATCGTGACAGTGTTAAGTTTTTTAGAATTCCTGTTATTTGTAATTTTAAACATAAATTGAGTTAAAATACTCTTTCACAGATTCTATAACTAACTTAAATAAAACGACCACTAAAAATACAAAAAATCAACATAAATTACTTACATTCGAATGAAAACAAAGGTTTGTTTGCCCTACAGACGCCATTTTGGTAAAAGCGTTGAAATGCCTTATTGCGGTTTTTCTTTTTTGTTCCTGACGTTACTCTTGTTTCTTTATTAGCTTATTTATTCGTTTACTTTATTAGTTCAGTTTGCGGAATGAAATCAGAAAACAGGAAGGGCGAAAGGGGGAATAATTACTGGAGTGAAAAAGGATTGGAAGAGTAAAGAAGAGAAAGAGGAGAAACAAGTGCAAGGAATTGTTAAAAGGCTTATGACAACAAACGAAAGAGAAAATTACGTAGTGCTAACAATATATGGAAAAGTGATGAAAGAAACCAGAAATAATATCGAAAAGTACTGAAAGAAGAAGAAGTAGAAAAATTAATATTAGGGGGGATTTTAGTGCAAGAATAGGAGAAGAGGGAGGGATGATGGTAAATGGAGAGGAAAAAAGGAGAGTGTCAATGGATAAAAAAATAAATGGACAAGGGAGAATACTACTGGAAATGTGTGAGGAGAAGGGATGGACAATTCTAAATGGAAATATGGAAGAAGGGAGAAAGGGGGAGTATACATACATAAGTGAAAGAGGAGAATCGGTAATCGATTATGTGATAGGGAACGAAGAAAGTTTGTGGAAAATAAACAAAATTAAAATAGGAGAAGAAGAAGAATCAGATCATCAACCAATAGAAATTTTCCTTATCGAAAGAGAAGTAGAAGAGAAGACTAAGGGAAAAATGGATAGTAAAAAAAGTATGGACAGAGGAAAGTATAAAAAAATATAAACAAATAATGGAATACGACCAAGAAACAAAGAAAGGGATAGAAGAGGAACTCGAAGACATTGTAAGAAGAATGGAAGAGGGAGTAGAAAAAGAACATACCGAAAAAATAAAACAGAAATGGGAAGAAAAAGTTATTGGTGGAACGGAGAGTGCAAGAGAAAGAAGAAAGAAGCAAGACGAGGAAGAAGAAAATGGCAAAAGGACACACAACTTTAGAGGAGTATAAGAATTTAAAAAAAGAATATAAAGAAATCTGTAACAAAAGAAAGGAGAAATATAAGAGCGAGGTGGAAGAAAAATAAAAGAAATTAAAATGAAGGAGACATATGGAAGTTTATAAATAGAGAAAGAAGAAAGGCAAAAACCAAAAATCAGAAATAGACGAAAATAAATGGAGAGAACACTGTACAGAGTTGTTAGAAGGATAGAAAACAAGCCCAAAGAAAACGACGAAGAGAAAAAGCAAGAAAGGACAAGGAGAAATAAGAAAAGTGGAACTAGAAGAAGTGCTGAGAAAAATGAAGGGTGGGAAAGCGGAAGAGACGGACGAACACAGGCAGATCAATACTAAGTAGGATATGGAGAGGGGAAGGATTACCTGAGAAGTGGAAGGAAGCAATAATATGTCCGATATATAAAGGGGGGAGAAAGAAGAGAAGTACGGATTACAGAAGAGTGGGTATCACAAACGCAGGGTACAAGATCTACGCGGAGATATTAAAAGGAGGTTAGAGGCGGAGATAGAAGAAAGAAATTTAATAGGTGATTGGCAAGCGGGATTTAGGAAAGGGCGAAGGGGCGATCGACAATATATATTAAACGATAAGTTTTTCTAACATCTAGTGTCGACTCGTGAAAGCGCGTTCACGTCATAGTCGATTCTTCAACAATTATAGCCAACATAACAGTTGTAGAGTATAACAATTTCGAATCGCCTGCAGTAAAGTACGCAAGAAGTTATACAATAGTAAACAAACACTGAGAATCACCCGACAGCTGTTTTGTCCTTTTGGGACAATATTTAAACGATAAGTATTTCGACATCTAGTGTCGACTCGTGAAAGGTTCACGTACGCAAATGTAAGCAACTTTGCTTGACAGGTATGTAAAGTAGTCACATAGTCGGTTCTTCAATAATTATATAATAATATATAATAATTATATCGACTATGTAACTGTTTTTACATACCTGTCGTTTAAGATGACTATACTAAGGTAACACAGGAAAGTGGGTACAGACAATCTTTTTTTCCTATTAAAGATAAAAATTTGTAGTATAACAGTTAATATAATGCACTAATGCCGCACTCCCTACGGTCGTGTGGCAAACGAAGTGCTCATGCGGAAATTTATCTTCCCCAACTCGTTAGGTAAATAACTATTGTACACGCTCTCCAAAATAACAATTTTAGAGATTCAATTGGGTCCGTAAAATGGTATACGTTTTCGGTATAGTCCCTAAAAGTTGTTATAGCAACCTCTTTCCACGTGTTAAATGATTTATATCTTTTATATTAGATTTTGTGGAAAATCCTCAAAGCAGTGAGCGTGAAATTAATAGGAATACTGACATTTCAATGCGTTATGTGCATGGTACTCTTCAGACGTACAAGTTCCATCCGTTCAAGATTCAGCTGCGTTAGGATTTACAACCTCAAGACTTTCAACTCAGGCACGACTTCTCCATGTGGGTTACCAACAAAATATATTAAGAGGAATCGTTTCTTATGCGCGTGTTATTTTCTGATGGTTCGACCTTTCATAAAAATGGAGTCGTCAATTACTACAACTGTCATTATTATGCCGATGACAACCCGCACGCCATGAGAATTGAAAACCACCAGCAAAGATGGTCACTGAATGTTTGGGGTGGCATACTGAGCGAATACCTTCTGGGTCCGTACTTTTTCGAGGGGCACCTGAACGGTAGTTTGTGACGATTTGATTGAACTCTTGGAAGATGTCCCTTTAGCCACTCGACGACAGATGGTTTTCCAACACGACGGAGCTCCTGCACATTTTAGCCATGCGGATTCGTGGATTGGTACTTGGGGGTCCAGTAAGGTGGCCGCCAAACCTCACTCCCTCTTGACTTCTTTTGTGGAGGTACATAAAGAATGAGTTCTACAACACGGTACCAACTACTGCCGAGGATATACGGGACAGGATTCGCGCAGTCCGTGCTGTTTTAGAAGTCCTCAGGGAGGTGTCTAGGCCTGCAAAGCAATGGTGCGGATATGTCTACAAAAGGACGGTCGTCATTGTGAACATTTAGTTTAAGTTATATTTTTTACGGCACGCCACTGGTGGCCAAAAATATTTTAGGGAATTGGCGACGATAATTGCGAACAATTTTGCTCCTAGACTTTTATGGTAAAGGAGCTATGGTCCAAGGGAGTTTAGGTGCTACACCCTGTATATGGTGTAAAACTAAAGTATGATAATTCTCTCAGGGGATTCAGAGCAATTAGCCTAGCACTTTAGTCTCTTGTTACAAAATATATCATTACATTCATACTAGATATGCATTTGTTTACATTTTACTTTACTCCTAGGAAAAATTGTTGCACACTTTTTCATACCACGAATTTATTTAATTTACACTTATTTTTCTATGACATACTTTCAAGATTAAAAATCGTACTTTTCTTCGTCCATACGTAAATAACTATTTTCTCCAACCGGGATTAAAAGTGAATTACAGATTTCTACAAATTATAAATTATTTATTTCGATGAATCTGAGTAAATGGCAACTGTCCATGCGTTGCGACACTGACAACTCTTGTATTATTTCATTTCTCTGTTCCTTTTTACCATTTTTTACTGACAGGACGTACCTTCGGGTTTCTGAATCGCCTCCAATACAAAAAAATGTTACGGGTTACTACATTATCTATCCCAGTCACCATCCACATATTAACAATACGGTATTGCAATATTCACTCATCGTGTATGTTGATTAATCATAATATGCCAACATAAAAATATGTTGTAATATAAGATGTAGAGTAAAATTATGTAAAAATACAAAAAGGAGAAAAAGTTTGAGAGAAGAATAATTTTGTTACGATCGGACAATAAAAAATGAATTCAAGTTTAGGTAAGCGTTCAAATCAAACATTATTGACGAGAACGAAATGTGTTAAAATAACCAAGATAGTTCGCAGTAGACTAGACCTTAATAAGAGATTAAGCCCTTAGTCTACTGCGAACGATCTTGTTGGTAACCTCGCTTTGCTCAGGGTTAACAAAAGCACTTTACTCCCTTGTTACATAATATACTATTATGTTATTGTAATTGCGTAAACATTTATTTTTTTGGTTTTCTTTTTTTTTAATAGTTGTGTTTGTATGTTATTGTAAATCACATTAATTTTACAAAAGAAAAGAAATATTGACATGTAAGGTATATTACTATGGTTTCAGTTGTTGCCGTGATGTAATTTTTGAAATAAATTAAAATTGTCGTCTAATGATAACAAGAATTTTTCATTAGATATCAACATTTATTTATTTATTATTTTTACGGCATCATTAAGGTAACTTCCCCAGCACTGCAAATAATATTAACCCGGACAAAAATAGCAGTCGAACAATATAAATTTAATAGTTTCTTTAGAAAAAAATATACCTATTATAATGTTACGGTTTTTACTGATTTTATTATAAACTAATAAGCGTTTGATAAAGTTTACAATCACGACTGCGGTTACAGTATTTTTAGATTAGTATGAAAGTTAACTAAAAGTTGCAATAATTAAAATATATTTTATAAACTAAGCAAAAGTGTTATTTTTTTAAATTTAGTTAGTAATAAACGTAAGCAAGTAAATACAATGAAAGCTTCAATTGCAAACTCTTTAAATTTAAGTTTGTATAAAAATAGTTTGTATTTTTATGGTTTAACGAACTGACCCCTCTGACATGGTCCTTGTCCGATCGTTGGCTTGTCTCTTATTTAATACATATTATTCTGGGAGATTGTCAATTAACAAAGTATAAAGGAGAACCCTTCACAATTTAACGGACGAAGCTATATTGGCTTACTAATCTGAAGGACATCTTAAGTTAAGCAGTGTTTTGTATTCTGGGTTCTGATTATCTGTTTATCCATTATTTTGTTTGCTATTTCTTTAATCTACTTTTTTTTCGTGATAGTTGTGACTGGCGCTTGGAACCGTCCATTACATGTCTTCATGCAATAGCTGTGCTGTTATATTTTATATTCTTATTTACCTTCTATAATGTTTTACACACTTAATTAATGTTATTACATATGAATACTAAGGTGGGTAAAGGTTGGCATGTTTAGGTTTTAGTGGTTTTTCTGGAGCACATAACACTTTATCACCAATCAGATCAGATAAATAAATAACGTTTTTTTTTTATATTCAAATTTTGGACAGCCATATTTTTATTAATTTTCGGTTTTTGGAGAAATCTTTTGATTTTTAAGGAAATCTCGGACAGCGCTCCACATCTAGATGGCTTCTGAAAATTAATTAAATTATAGACGCGTAACATTGCTAAGTTCAGACTTTTTGGATGAAAAGTTTGAACCATATTTATTTTGGGTTTAGATATTGAGTTTTGGGTTTAGATAGAAACATGTGGTATAATTAATTTCGCACTTCTTGCAGTTTTAATAATTTTAAGATAGTATTCTGAAATTGTGTTTCATTCATGTAAGTAAGTGTGGACACTATTAGTTGTAGATCAATTATACTATAGTGCCATTATTTGTTTCTGTATTGGTATTTTACACAACAGAAATTTAACTGTTAAAGTGTAATTGTTATCTAAAGCGTGTGGGATTTAAAAATTTCATGGGTTCGGCTAATTTTTAGCACAAAACCCTTCTCTTACATAACACTTAACTAATTGACAAATTTAGTTACTCCTAGTCATTTTGAGGACTGGTCTTTGATTCCTCCTACACTAATGAGATTCAATAAGTGAATCACCTTGATATTTATATTATTACAAATATCACTACCACTCTTTTATTCGGTTAACAAGTTTGCGTTAATTAAACCCTCATAGGTAACTTTTAACATGACATCGAAGAATTAACAGTCATCATTAAACTACCTATAGTTCTCTTTATACGATAGCTTCAACTTATTTGATAATATCAACAACTCTTTGCATAACTTTCTCTATTGTTTTAATTTTGTTTCGGCTTGTCAATGAAAGTTCTGAAAATAACAAATTTTTTTATTTATTATTGATCTAAAGGATATGCTTTTTTATATATGTATATGAGTTTGCTTTTATAGTGCCTTTCTTGGTGGAGGTGGTGAACAAAAACAACTCAGTACTAAATTAAGTGACGTCACTTAATTTATCGTTATCGTCTATTGATGAATTTTAATGTATTGACCACCAACTCAGTCTTGTAAATAGCCTTGGTAAAGCCTATATAATGTTGGGCTAAAGGTCGGCAATTGTTGAGTTGTTCTTATTCACCACTTCCACCGAGAAGGGCCCTATAAGAGCAAACTTATTATATAATTTTTTTTTGTAGAAAACTTGCCTATATGCTTTTTGTGAATATTACCGCTTTTCTATTCTCATTGTTTAATAATTCGTTATGATGTAGTAATTCCATTATTTCCAACCATATTTTGTTTTTAAAATTTTTGGGTAAAATGAGAAAACCCAAAACCTCAAAACACTGATGTAAACTTACTTACAGCAGTAATAATTTGTCGTTTACAAGTTAATATAACTAGTGGTGGCAATGAAATCCGGTTTACCGGTTAATCGGTAAACCTGTTTACGGTTAATTGAGGTTCTTACAAAAATCGAAAACAGGTTTACCGATTAATGAGCAAACCGGTTTATAAAATCGATTTGTTGAACCGTTTTAAAATTCGGTTTGTTGAACCCGTTTAAAAAAATCGTTTCGTTGAACTGGTTTAAAAAATCGGTTTCTGAAACCGTTGTACAAAATCGGTTTCTTCCGCCATTTAATAAAATCGTATCATTGAACCGCTTTAAAACCGCGGTTTGTTGAACCGTATTAAAATTACGAAATATGATCGTGTTTGACTTTTTTGTTTTGATTAGAAAAAATGCGTGCTAACTCTAACATCTTTATCTTTTATCCGATTTAATCAACACAATTTGTCTATGATGATGGTATTAAGTAAAACGCAATACATTTTTTAAAACAGATAACGTTCCCAACAACAAAATTGTTTCTGCCAAAAAAGAGTTTAATGGATATCCATGTAAAGCGGTTTTTATTCAAGTTAAAACTGGTTTGTTGAACTAGTTTAAAAACAGTGGTCTTTGAACCGGTTTGGAAACCGCGGTTTGTTAAACCGATTTATAAACCACGGTTTTTCAAACGGGTATAAAACCGCGGTTTTTAAAGAAGTTTAAAACGTCTGTTGAACCGGTTTATCGATAAACCATCTTTTGTAAAACCGAGAAATCTCAAAACCTGTGCTTAATGCGATTTGAAAAATTCTGTTTACTATAATAGAAACAATTCAATTGTGCAGAACCTGAAAAACTAAATCGCAAAATCTCCAATAATTAAAAAATGGTTGAGTTAGGTATACGGAAGCTTAATACTTATCAAGCAAACTTAATTTTACAATCATATACAATCAATATTAAAATCCTATTGTATACATGATGTTCCATTAAATAAAACTTGCTATATTTGCGAACACTCTGTATACACGTTAGTCAGTCAATCAATGTAGGTATGTGTTTGTTTTTTTTGCAATAAACAAAGAATTTGGTTTTTACTTCATACGTACAATATACATTATACATCATAAACCCAATTCCTGTTTTTCATCAAAAAACTATATTAAATAAAATTAATTTGATTTTCTTCCTTTTCCTTCTATCCTTCTTCCTTTGTATAAGTGTACCTTCTCATTATTCCTTCTTGTTCTCTCTTAATCTATGTTCTATATCTTGATCTTTTTCTTTTCTACATTGCTTCTCTTCTTTTATTACCTCTTCCGTCCACTCAATCTCCTCTTCTCTTTTCCCCAGCAGCTTTCGTAATTTTTTCTCTCTTCTCCCAGTTCTCCACATTCCTTACTTATATGTTCTAAGTTGTCCCATCCTTCTCCACACATCCTACATTTTCTACCTTTGTCTTTCAACCAATATTTGTTTCCCCATTCCTTATTCCCTACCCTAACCTTGCTATAATTTTTCTTTTTTCTTAATCCACTCCCCAGTTATACATCTTGTTTTCCTTATGACCTTATCTTCCAACATTTCCCAGTGTATTTCTTCTTTTACTCTTTGCTTTTTTCCTGCGCCTGCGAATCCACATATCTCCTTATTATTCTGCTTCTATCTGATCTCCCTTCTCTTCTTATACTTGTTTATGTCATCTATTGCGTACAGCCCTATTTCGTAAAATAACTTTCTTTTCTCTTTTCCATATTTTACCCTCTGCATTTCTATTTCTTTCCAGTACTCGTTTAATATTTCTTTCTCTTTTAATCTCCTCCTCATATCTCATTGCCCTTTTTCCTGTCCGTGATCTTATTTGTTCCATCTTGACTTCCTCCTCCACTATGTATCCCGGTATTTCTCTTTCTAATGCTAGTGTCCACTTCCAATAATTTTCTTGAATTCTTTCCAGCTCCATCCATTCTTTCCATTCTCATAATTCCGCTCCATATCCATACTTTATACACTGGATGTACACTCATGAAATTTAAAACTTGGACACCACAATTTCTGTAAACAAAAGTTTGCACATTGTGAAGCGGGCTTAAGGGTATCATTTACAATTCTAACAGCAGGTAGTCTCAGCAGGGGTTATCTTATAGAAGGACTGTAGAATGAATCATTACACTAAGCACGTTTTAGAAAATAGGTAATTTACGTTGCTTACTTAATTTTTTTCTTTAAAGAATATATTTGAAGGTATCGCTAATTAAACACCATAGCTCGATTAATTATCGAATCAAAATTTTGTTTAGGAAATGTTTACAAAATAAAATTAGAAATAATTTTGATTTAAAAAACGTCTACAAGCAATAACTTTTAAATTAAATCAAAAAACTAAACATGGTTATTTGGGTTGACTGATTATTACTTATTTTTAAATAAATCTAACCTACTAATTATTGTAAGTTATTAAAAAAATCATTAAACTCTCTATTCATAATATTTAGTCCTTACAAAATGTATATTTTATGACGTTTCATTTTTTTCTGTAGTTAATATAAAAGTGAAAATAAAAACTAAGGCAATTCTTATTGTTAACGTATATATTTAGTATTTTTGAAAATGCTTCTCCAAAAAATTTTTAATTAATTATATTTCTTTCTATGTGATGGATTATCCTTCTTGGTGGAGAGGGTTATTTAAAAAAAACTCGCTTATTTTTTTGGTTCAATTTTAAGCAACGTTTCAAGCTTTTTTTTAATTGATGATTCCTTCATCAGGCTTTAATTGATGTAAAATAAGGTGGTCATTCTTGAAGTTACGAACCAATGTGTTCATAGTAATCACTATTATAAAACTTGTAAATATGAATATGAATAACATAACACTTATAATTACACAAAATAAATAAATAGATAAATAAATACTTGTAAATAACACTATGAACAATAACAAACGTACATTGAGTCCACATTTTGTAAATTTTACTCATACAACAAAAATTATGAATGGATCAATTGCAATTCGAAGTCAGAATCGGTAGGCTAATGATGTATTTCCAAATAATATACCTACCCTTACACAAACTCGTATAGAACGTCAGTTGAAGGCATACGAATGATTCTATTAAGGGTTACAATTCGCAATGTTCGTAAGTGAATTAAAAAGTCTGAAACACAAATCACCGTGTAATGTACTAATGGCACGTTTGTATTGACAACGCACGATTGCTTGCGTTTAAAGTCTGTTTACAGAGATGCGACATTCCCGAGATAATAAAATAAAGTTCAGACTGTTGTCAACTCCCAGAATAGTACATTTGATTAAGCATTAATAACGATTCCCCAGTGTATTGTACTTCCCGGTCGTTCCCCAACGAACATTTATGACTAACGGTCAGGTTTTAATGCACGAGTTTGACCGCTTCGTCAAGTAGCAGCCGCCATTACGTTGTCCAGAACATTGCAGCAACGCACGAGAAGGAGATTTAGAGAAAATGAAGAGAACAACAACCAAGACAAAGAAAAAAAAAGGTTTCTAAGAAAACCTCACTGCAGAAGCTTTGCCACAATTTCAGAAATTTACTTGTATAGAAGTTTTTCTATCGGTAACAAAACTGGTAAAAGTTTAGTCTGTTTCGCTATAAATCTCCCGTCCTGTTGGTGGTGATTCACCCTGTATATAATTTTAATAATTTTTAATATCTCAGCTCGTGGTGGTGCAATCTTAATGTTTATTTTTTAAAACCTATTTTGAGCCAATCACATAAAAAATTTCATTAAGATCGGTTTAGTAGTTATCACGTGATGCTCCGTCAAACAAACATAGTTTTTACCGTTTCTTAAAGTTTATAATCAATGGTTTCGCTATAAATCTACGTCCCGTTGGTGGTGATTCACCCTGTATATAATTATTAATTATTAAAAATTCTATTGCGACGTGATTATTTAAACGAAGCTCACATGTTCCGCTAGTTGCAATATGTTTTTAGGACAAATAGGTCCATTTTTGTAATAAATTCAACATATCATGTCAAAATTTCTATAAACCATCTAAGTTAAGATTTTTAAAACATTCTGCAAATATTGAAATTTCTTTAAAACTTAAAAAATGTTCCGTCTTATCCAAATATAAAATGAAGAAATACATCATTAGATTTAAAACAACAAAGTTGGTGTCAACTTGCATTACCTACTTTCAGAAACATTTCCACTCTGAGTAACGTCTTGTATCTTAATTTGTTAGGATGCGTTCACTCTACTGTGCAACTTTTTTAAAAATATTGTAACCAATGGGTTGCATAAATGTTCCTAAAGATATATTATTCCAAAATAAAATTGAAATTACATAAAATTCCAGATTGTTAATTTGATTAAATTAATTTATTTAGTGTATAAAAGTGGACATTAATAAATTGGTCAAAATTAAAAATGAAAATTTCATAAATTTGAGTGAATAATTTTAAATTTAACTAACGTTGTACAATGCAAAAATATCTGATTTTATTTAAAATTTTAAGAAGAATGATAGATACTTCCATTTGAGGTATCTCCAATGCTTTCATCGTCTACCCAAACTTGGGTTGCTGAAGACACTTTTTGACATTTTACAAGTGCAATTAATTTTATTAATTATCGAATTTGCATTGTCGTTTTGCCGATCTGCACTATCTAAAGAAAATCTGTCTCGGATATAGATGATTCTGACATTAGATTATTTTTTTTTCTTGGACCCCGGTTATTTCTACATCGTTAATCATATTTTCATTTGCATTAGATTTCCACTCTGATACCATCACCTGAAGGGGTTGCAAAATTGAACGCTTTGCTTAACCCGAAGTAATTCCATATTACACATATTTTCTACTTCCATTAATCGTCGTTTATAATTATTTATAGTAATTTGTCGTTTTAAATTTGCTTTTTTTTCAGCATGCGCTTTTAGAAGTGCATCTTCGTATTTACTAAGTTTTTCGTCGTATTCGGACGCAGTCATGTTTAGTTTAGGTTTCAGTTCTAAAACATCACAACTGTCATGCATGACATTTTTATTAGGGGTTTCTAAAAGTTTCTGTTCACATTGCAGAGGCTCTTGTACTGTTTCTTCTAATTGTTTTTCCATAAATCTTTTCTTCTTCGATTTGTTTTTTAACGAGGCCATAGTCGCTTGCAAATCTTTTTAAACGGCACTTCTAAATTTTTTTCTTGTGACTAACAATGCTGCTTTTCAAAATCTGTTACATCTAAAGTATCACTTGTAAATATATCGGGGCGCATTGGCTGTCTTCAACACCATTTTCTTTCATTTTCATTTTCAGTGTTCAGAATTTAGGAATATAATTATACTCATAAAATAAATTATCCATTATTTTTTAACGTGTACAAATAACAAAAGCAAATATTGTTTTATATGATGACACTTAATCGTTGGCTAGCTAAAATGCTACATTAAATTAATGTTAGATATTTGTAACCTAGGAAAAAATTCCCCATATTCTTATTTATTATAGTAATTATTTTTAATTCACGATTGTTATAAATCAATTTGAAATCCAAAAGCCCATTTCGAATCATATCAAATTTTACATTTCTTATTTGCGTTAGTAATACACATTTTTTTTCAAAAATTGATCAATTACAGTTTGGGGGTATCAATGAACACTGTTAAAATTAAAAAAAAATTGAATAACGGCTTTCGAGGTATTGCTCTTAGAAATTAAAAGAAATATCATTTTCCGTGTGACGTCACGAGTCATATAAGCAGCTGTCGCCGTCCTGCTGTTCGTGTGATTAAGATTATTACTACATTACATTTTCGAGTTCGGTGGATTTTATTGGATTTTAAATGTCACAACACAAAAAGTACTTTCCTAAAATAGTAGTGTCTTGTATGTACCAGGTGTTGTTAACATAAGTACACGTACACCTCATAAAATCTTCGTTAGTACCATAAGATACTTTTTTCATTAAACAATTAATCTAATTATGTGTTCAAATACATTTTCTTTGTAGTTTAAACAGAATATGAAAAATTACAAAAGATTCAGAATAGTAGGTATTAGCATTGATTAAAGAACTTTTTACTCAATGGTATTAGGAAGAAAACATTCTCATAAAGCCAGAGTTTCCTATGTCTTTATTGTCAGAAAGATAGAAAAGAACTACCGGTAGTACATGTCACAGGTTGTTACTTACATAACGTCGAGAGAAAAACTGATTGGAGAAGATTTTTCTGCAGCCGTTGGTGAAAAGTCAATTGTAAGGAGTTGACTCTATGAATACTGAATTAGGAAGAAATCAGATGTGCATCTTTCTACATATGACTTTTGACGTCACAACCAATGGCGTTGCCTGGTACAGCTGGAATAAGCAGTAATTTTCTAGATTGTCTCTCAAATGCATCAAAACGCAAGTATGACGTTTCCTTCATCAATGCTTAAAGCATATGTATTCAAAAAGTTTTTGAATTTTGAACTTTTAATGGAAAAGGAACATACATCTGCTTGATAAGAAACAAATTTACACCAAACTAGTAAATAGGTATCAATATTATCCCCCTACCCATGACGCTCTTTCCCTACAAGTTTCGTTTGTCCATTATTCGGCCATTCGATCTTGCACTTTTAGTGTTTCGTAAATCATTTTTGGCCATCCACATGTAAAGGTTATTCTAATTTTTTTTAACTTTTTAAGATTCGAACGATTATCGGTTTCTGATACTACCGACGTGAATGTGGATCCTTTCAATGAAAGCGTGGCGTTTTCCATAAAAGTTTGGGAATATGTGTACTGCTATTAAAGAAGATGTGACAAATAATTAAGAGGATAGATGTTTTAAACTTTCCAAGAACGTTAGGTAAATATATACAGTGTGTCCCTGAATTGACCTTACAAACTGAAATGAGAGGTAATGAGTTCAAAAATATGAAACAAAGTTCCGATAAATACGTGTCCGCAAACACACCGTTTTCGAGATAAAGGTGTTTTTGTGATTATATTCGGAACTTTCTTTGAGCTGCACTTGCATTGCCTCGACAGTAGCCATAAGTGAAATGAATATCCGCGTATTCGCTATTTTTAAAATTTACATCATTGTCATTGTTCATTGTTGAAAATTGTAAATTAATCAGACTAAATAAAAGTGAAGTTTTCAAAACAAAACAGAATTTTATGTAAAAAAATGCCAAAACAAATGTCTATTTATGTAGAGGCGATAATAATAAAATGCCTCCCTTAATCTACAAACTTTAAATAATGGCACACTTTTGTGTTTGGTCTGTAACTCGAAACAAATTAAGCTAGAATAAATTATAGTACGCCTTTAAATTGCATATAAAAAAATGTACAAAAAAAGTTTTGGTTAAAATAAAAAATATTTACAAACAAAAAAATTATGAATCTTTAAAGAAAACGGCAAATCACTCTGTATCTCCCAAACAAGTCGAAATATCAAAGTGCTGTTTAGACCATTTAATTTGTCTCAAAAATCGGGCCAAGGGTCCCGGCCATGTTTTTTCCTTATCAATTCGCGAAATACCTGAAACTCCGGAATCACGACGGAAAATAGGACACCCGTGCAGTAAACACGATAAAAAAAAAACAGGTCCGTAAATCTGCACCCCCATATCACCTTTTTGAAACTCAAAAAGTAGAAATGTGGGGGTGTGGCTTGTAATAAAGCTACACCCCCATACCAGAAATCATTAAAAGGGTGGTTCAATTGGAAAAAAGTACAGGAATAATGTACTTTTTGTGTGTTAGGAGATGAGACAAGACCTGGTACGGTAAGGTGATCCTCTACGAAGATATGGGGAATAAAAGCTTTATCGATTCTAAACGTGTAGTGATATACATTCTATATAATCTAACGAAACGAAGTATTCAAATACAACAGTGATAAATATATAGAGATGAGGAGAAATGTTGTGAGCAATAATGCTGAAGATCATTAGATAGGTAGGGGTCAAGGGGGTAAAAAGGGGGAGGGAGGGAATAAAATTTCTGACAGAAAATTTTTTTACCAATTTTTGCGAAATGAAATTGGGTATTCAATGAGTATTCAGGTATTTACGTTACAAAATTCATTAAGAGTGCAGCGAAATACCTTTTTGATAGTAGAATAAGATCACACTTCGAAATCAAGGGTACATAATTTTTGCATGTCTTATTACCGACAATGACAAACTATACACAGTCAAAGTTCCAAAAGTGAGCTTTTTGATAGTAGAATATGATGACACCTTGAAATCAGTGGTACATAATGTTTTCATCTCTTATATTCGCTATCGAATCACCACACATCAAAATTTTTTATATTTCATTTGTATTTTATATTTTCTTATTACGGACAATGAAAAACCACAAATCGTGCGCGGCTGTCTTGAACAACCAGGTACCTTAATCGGTTTTAAAAGTTATCCATTGATAAAGCAGTTAACTTATCGTGATTTTTTCTTCATTTTTCTATTAAAATTTGGTAAGTTGCAACGTACTTTCTATATATGTTGTTAGCGTATACCTCATTTTTCGAGCAAAATATCGCCGGTATACTCTTTTTTCAGTTTTTTTGAGTTTAACTTATTTGAAGCAAGTAGGTATGTTAGTTTCCGAATAATGAAAATGAATGGAAAGCAATTACATCGTTGTGTCAATTTACCTTTGATGAGATGAGAAAGTAACGTTGAACTTCGCCAATTCTTGCAGATGATGCTTTAGCGTATTAAAACGAATTGCCCTGAGTGAAACTAATAATCCCGAAAAAACTTTTTAAAGTGTTAAATTGTAGTTTATTTTCCTCCTCCACGAGTATAGGGGAAAACCAATTTTTTAAACACATTTCTTTAATGAAAAAATTATTGAAGTCGACGTTCCAACAATCAGCATGAAATAAGAGGCTAATTTGAGGGTTAATCATCAAGTAAAACTAACTCAAGAACCAAAGAAAATATCTTCTAAATACTCCTTATAAAACAAGTGTTAGGAGTAAAATAGTTCAAAATTGCAGCGTTGCCAAACTTTCAAACCAACTATAAAATAACTAGTTTACTTTCAAAATATGAAATAATCTTATATCAAAACAGAATTATTATTAACTATATTGATTTTGATATTAAGTTTAGTAATTGAAGTATTGATTTTGTTTTTAGTGAGTTTCGATACGATTGTTGGTATGCTGTAAAATTTACATTTACGGTTGGTACTTACTGCAATAATTCTCTTGTAGTTTGGAATATACATTCACCAACATGAAGTAAGATTTTCGTATTAAAACTACTTATATTTAAATCATCCGCACTTATTTTGGCTTGAATTGTTTTTTACAATGTACTATTTTAATTTCATAATAAGATAATAATAATATTTTCAGGATCGGATTGTGTGTGTACAGTGGGTACAAAATTACCCAGGACATGGTAAAACCTTAGTTAAAGTAGATGGAAAGGTGAGTTTTCTCAATTCCTGTATGAAATTTTTGATAATTATTTTATACAATACATATATTTACAATATTTTAGCGCAAACATATTATAACCTCAATTTTCTAAATGATTTTGTTTTTAATTGAATTATTTATCTGGCATAGTTCATAAACGCTATAATTTTATATTCAATGTGTATTTTACTTTTTCAGACATTTACTTTCTTAAATTCAAAATGTGAAGCGGCACATTTGATGAAAAGGAATCCTCGTAAAGTTACTTGGACAGTGCTTTACAGGTAATAATCTGTTATCAGTCTGTGAGGGATATTGGCTTATCTAGATAATTTTTTAGACGTAAACATAAGAAGGGTCAAGAGGAAGAGCAAACCAGAAAGCGCACACGTCGTACACAAAAGTTTCAACGTGCTATTGTCGGTGCTTCTTTAAATGACATTATGGCTAAGAGAAATCAAAGGCCGGAAGTCAGAAAGGCACAGAGAGAACAAGCGATTAGGTATTGAGTTTTTAAATGATATTTTGTATAATTACTAAATTAAAATTGTTTCTAGGGCTGCAAAGGAACAGAAAAAGTCTACTAAAGCTGCAAAGAAGGCTGCAGCCCCACCCAAACCTAAACTTCATGCAAAAACAAAAGCAGCGAAGATAACTCAAAATCTGCTCCACGAAAGTGGGAGGAAAACGTTAATGAAGTTCTTATACAATTGACTTAATATAATAAATTTTATTAAGTAACGGTTGTTTATGTACTGTGTACTTTTTCTCTTGATTATTTGTCGCAGAATTTGATAGACTTTGTGATTATTACCTCAATTTTTTAATTTTCAACTAAAGAATAGAAATGTTTATTTTTCTGTGGTTTAACATTGAATCATTTAGAAACTAGTAACCTTATGATAATTACATACATTAAATTTTAGTAATTTTATCTCACAAACTCATTGAACAAACGAACGCTTGACTAACATGCCTGGTCCTACATTAGTGCGTTGTTCTTTCTTAGTAATTGGCCAGTTGGAAATAGGTAAACAAAGTTTATTTTAAACATTGGTTTAAAAAATTTCTTTCGAAAAATTATTTTTAACAATATAGGGGTCCCACTTTTGTGTGATGGTAAAAACATTTTTTTAATGGAAACTCTTTATCTTTCAAGGTGGTGTAGTTTTGGTTGATATTTTGACTCCTCGTCAGGGCTACTGCTACCAACTTATAATTTAAACAACCTGTCATTTTTAAAATTGTGGTACATTGAAAACACTGTTTCACATGTTCGTGGTAATCAGAATACTATTCTGAAACCAGTTGGAAACTCGTAAATGAGTGAAATTCCATTCAATGTTAAACAAAAGTTTATTTTAACTGCTGCAGAATAGTATTCATTACACTAATTTGTGCCACAATCATTAAAAAATGACTGGTTGTTTAAGCAACTAACTCCATTCAATTGCTTCTATGAGCAGGTTTATTTTAAAATCATAGATCACTAGCGATTTTGTTTTTGTAAATTTAATAAACAAATTGTAGAAACCTAATTGGAGACGTTAGACCAGATGAAGTGCATTGATTTTCAATAGTTACAACTTCATTTCGTATTAAGGACGTTCGCAAATTTTTAATGTTCAATGGGCTATAATTGTCCAGATAGTTATCCGCAGCAACCATATACTGTGATTACACAATTAATAATAAAAGAATAATACACTTTTTAAGCTTATTATCTGTATTTCAAATCTGTGAAAAATGACACATTCGATTATCGAAATGCCTGCAATTGACAGTTCTCGCCAACGCCAAGCACGGTTATCTTAATCTTGTTTTAACAATGAACTCCTTTTTGTGTCAAATAGAATGATATTTATGTTTTAAGCATTTTACATAACCGATTGCATTTTTTCTCCTTTGATTTTACTGGAAGGTATCTTATGCCTAAACACCATAGTTTTTGAGATATTTGATACCGATGAAACAATAGTTATTTACTCTACACATATTTTAATTTAAACAAGCATTATCACTCGTACTGCTTCACATGTGCACATAATCACAAAATCTAATGAAATATTGAAACGAAAATGACATAATTATTTTGTCATTTATTATTCATATCAATTAATTTTAAACACTACGTCAATTTTCTTTTAGAGTTTTTCGTGTGTGTGTTTTTATGGGTTTTGTGCAAATATAAAATATGGAAGGTGATCAGTACCTTACAGCAGTATTCCATGGTCAACAAAGAAAAACATATTGTTCCTGAGAATCACCACTTTGGTTTCCGGACCTGGTCATCAAGACCCTACCGGATAATTAGGAAAAAAATGTACAACATAATTTCACAAACACAATCACATACTAATATAGGGCACACAACAAATATTTTACAAATTGGTGTTATGGGTTGAGTAAGAACAAATCAGATTTCTTGTCTAATATTTGTTTCAGGAATAGGGTCGATATTTTACGTTTACAGGAAACACACTGTGGAGATGAGGATTGTTTTGCTATTTCTTTAAGCTACTTTTTTTCCACCTGTCATTGTTGTGACTGGCGCTTGACTGGTCTATTATGTGTCGTCATGCAATGGCTGTGATGTTATATTTTATGTTCTTATTTATATTCTATAATGTTTACACACTTGATTAATATTATTACATATAAATACTAGGGTGGGTAAGGTTTGGCATGTTTAGGTTTTAGTGGTTTTCCTAAACCTTGAAGCAAATGCTTTGCCAAGACGAACCAATCCACAATTGCCCACGGTTTCGTCACCACACTGTACAGGTTTATACTGATCATCTGGGGCACCATACATAACACTTACATCACAATACAATGTACCATACGATTAAATAAATAAATAATTATTCATTAGCGGATATCACTGTCTGACATTTTTAAAAGATTAATAAACTGTATTTACGATTGAGATAAAAGTTATTCAATGATTTAAGTTTAAACAAATTAGGTTAAAAACGACTAAGAGATGGGCCCATTAAAATCAAATAAACCAATTTTACTAATATTCTACACTTTGTGATAATAAAAAACTATGTGAAAATATGTTATTGCATGAACTTTTAACTAGTATAGTCAAAATTTTATTCTTGATAGTTTTTATAACTTAATAAACTCTGAGATACTTTACCGCACTCGTGCGCGTGATGAGTAAAATTTCAAATACCACTAACGTCAACAATTCATGGTTACTATGTTTACAATCGAGGAAGCAAAAAAATAGTTTAATTACAATGCACTGTAGGACCCGGTATATTATCTATTGGTTTATAATTGTAACGTGAATATTGTTTATCATTGGACAATTTTGTAATAACTAATGAAGTCCACCAAAAAATGTTTAGTTTTACACTTTTATTGAGCAAAGTACTTTCAGTAGTTTCAGTTTTTTTTCGTAAAACATAATATTAGAACCACTACACTGTATTCTCGTATTTTATACAGAGGAAAATTAATTTTTTTTGGCGCGCCCGCGTTTAGGTACCGAACGAAGATCTTTTTACCTGATCTAATTTTATCTGTAGGATGATCACCTTGGAAACGCGACTTTCAAAAAATTTGAATGGCCCAATTTCTGGAAAAGCGATTCTATATCTTTAATGGCATCTGAGTGTTGTTGGACGATATTGAGTAGGTATGGTTACTTTTTTCAGTCCCGCATAATATCTGATTTATTAATAGATGAAAAAGTTCTGATGAAATTAAACTATGCTCCAGGATACGTAAATTATTTATACTACTTGTAAAAACAAACAAAATGTGAATATGTTCTTATAAATATAAAAGTGAGAAATGTGTATATAGGAACTATATTGCTAATAAAAGTAGGATGTATAATGAAAAAATTATAATATCAGACAATAAAATAAAACAATGTAGAGTATAATTCAATTACTGGCTGGAACAATAGATTTCAAATCAATTATCGCTTTTGACTGACAACCATCTGCAGATAACTGATCCGCAAGGAATTGCCAATATTTTCTCAGCAATTATTTTTTAATAGTAGACGATAGTTCATTTCTAAGACCATACTAAATAAATGGCAATTTAACGTGATAAAAACTATAGAATATTTATCATGTTTTCAACAGACGTAAGAGAAGTCTACAGCACAATTTTTGTTTGTCTCGCCAAAGATGTCTTCCCAGGAATTGATGACGTATTTTTATCAAAAGGGTGCTATTATAAGTTTATTGCCAATGCATTGACTCATTTATTTAACACAGCTATGGGAATGCAATTTTCCCTAGTAACTTTAAGATAGCAAAAATTGTACCTATACACAAAAAAGGTACTAAAAAGTGATGTATCCTAATTATAGACCAGTTTCTCTATTGCCTTGCTTGGCTCTTTCGAAAAATTAATTTGTAACAGACTGATTAAGTTATGTTAACAAGTTTAATATACCTATTTTAGTAATTCTACAATTTGGTTTTCGGAAGAACTTATCTACCGAGAATTCGGGCTTTATGGGTGCCAATGATGTACCTATAAAGTAAGTTATGATGTATATTAATTACTTTACAATTGTATTGAGCATAAACTGTTGCTCATCTCTTGTAGCGACCTGATAGCAATAAATTTAATATTTTTTTGCCAAGGTGCTGCCCTGATTTGAAGACTAAAATAGAGTGGTACTCCGTCTTGTTGAAAACACAAATCTACGTATGCAGTAGTATATTGTTGTAGTAACTGCTTTTATTTACAAAAATTACTACTAGCGTAGATAACTCTATTTACGAGACACTTAAGTGAAGAGCTTTCCTGGACTCTCTGCGATTAAATCACTCGTCAGCTGCAGCACGTGTTTTAATCTTCGCAACTCGTCCATAAAAGTAGCCCTTTACACTTAACTTGGTTCTTCACATTTTCGAGTACTTTCTGACACGTGAACAATTTGTTTGATGTAACACTATAGTTAGCCCGACGAACTACATAATGTAAGTTTATGCGGCCACGACTTTTGGAAAACCCTGTATAATTTTTAAAATGTACACTCAGTAACTGTACTAAATGTGACAAATTTTAAAGTTATATCTTTTTATTAACTAAGTTATCCTCCGATGTCAGAAGTTTGCGCCACCCTGTATTTAATGATTGGGATGTTTTTTAGGGAGCGTAAAAAAGAAAACAAAGCATTGAACTCTTATAAGGTAGCGTGTAGCACTAGTAGATGAAAATAAAATAAAGAATTGCCAAGGAAAAGCCTACAATTATAAGATTGGGTGTTTTTCATAAAATTTATATTTAAGAAGAATTGTATTTTATTGTTAAGTCATAAACGTGAAAAACCCCAGCACTACAAAAAAATATAATGTGCTCAGTATTAAATATTTTCATTTTAAAAAATTTCAAAACACTATCTTTTAAAATTATTTTTTAAACGTATTAGGTATTGGTCGTGACACGTCAATGCTCGTACAAATGAAATATAAATTGTACTTAAAAAAATTACAACTGACGAACGTCTTTTATGTAAATGGGCTTCGATTTTACACATTTTATAAAAAGTTGGAAAACGCCGAATTTTCATTAATCGCTACAACCGTAAATCTACTTTTTAGATAACCCATATGGTAAACACAGTGACATAGCAGGGAAAATAAAAACTGAGTGTGTGGTGGCAACCCAAATATTGATTATTTGCACATAATTGTTATAAACAACAAAGTATAATCTAATTGTATTTTTTTGCACTTCTTATTCACTTTGTGGTGATATTAGTTCTATAGTAAAATTGTACATATTAAGTTGAAAGCACGACATCTGTCGGTGAATATTGTAACACCGCCAGAAGATTATAAAACCGAGCGAATATGTAATACTAGCATGTTTGTAAAATATAAATTTTGTGCCTATTATTTAATCCAACTTAAGAATAAACTATAACCGACAACACCACTACTTTACACCCGCTTTCGCGAGCGTAAAATGACTCTTTTTCGCTCGGTTTTCTTTAGCACCCGCATTTTTTACTTTAAAGCTCGATTTCGCCCGTGTGGGAAACAATCGAACGAGTTTTATCGTGATTTGTTGGTTTTTCAAATTAGAGGATTTTGAATTGTCAAAATCCACACTTTTATGATTTGTTGAAAGTGTACCATCAATTGTAGTTCTTATTGTAGTTATTTTATGAATCGTGAACAAATTATTGCATTGTGGTACCTGTGTAGTATCGTCAGAAAGAAGAAAACGCAATCGTCTTTTTTCTTTTTAAAATAGCTTTCTTATCAAAAGCAGCAGTTTATGTTTATGTAAAATTAAACACACTGAAGTAACTGTTTAGCAACTCGGTTTCAAAATAATCTTATTGAAATAGTTACGATTATAAATATAAATATCAGGTTTAGCACAGCAAACAATAACCAATTTTAATTACTCTTCTCCTTAAATACTTAATGAATAAGGTGTATTGAATAATGTTAAAAATTTGATGAAACGGTTAGTTTCAGCATATGTACAAGTGGTAATGGTGTAGTTTTGTTTTAACAGCTAGATATAAATCTAGTTAATACAGTCCTGTATTAATTAAATGCTTTATAAAAGTAAGAATGTAACTTAATTTGTCGTATAAGAGCAAATTTCGATGCCAGAATGTTTTATTGGCAAACGCCATATTGAAGGGTTTATTTACTATGTATAGGCAACAATTATTTTAAAATAAGCGCAGTTTATTAATCTAACATAAAACAAAATACACAAGTAAACCTATTTCTACATCTGCCACTACTTTAGTAACCGTATTATCATAAAAACAACAAAATTTCATATTATTTTCCTTTACTTTCTTCTTGTAAAGATTGTTTAAAATTGAGGCGCGTAATATTACGAGATATAAGCTGCATAAATAACAGTAAAATTTGCTTGGCAGCTGAAATTGAAGTACTGATTTCGAGTCTGTTGCTTAATTTAATAATATGATTACTTTATTATTTTATTCTTTATACTGCTTAGAATTTGACGTACACATAGACAAGATTTATGAGGAACAATCAGTTGCTAACTATAGGTAGGTACATTTATATGATTGTTCAATTTTATAACAGTTGCTTAAAATGTTTTATAAACAAATGTCAAAGAAGATATGGACAGGCGAGGTGTAACCTTCTTGAGGCCCGGAAAACGACGAACACAAAAAATTTATTTAACACATACATATGGTTTAATTATTAGTAATGTTTATATTAAAAATAAGATTGTTTAAAGTGCAATGCGGAAATAAAATACTCTGCTTTGATAAATTTGATAGCTTGAATTTCTTCTGAAATTGTTGTTACAGTTACAGATAAATTTCTATTTTCACCTAATGGCAAATCTATCGTTGCAAGAGGTGCCTCTAAAGTAGATTCATCTCTTGTTGCATTTTTAGTATATAGAATTTTCTGCCATAATCTAGGCCTGAAACCTTTAGTATGAGAGGATACTCTTAGTGGATCAGTCGATTCCAACCTGGTCAAAGTAGTAAAAGGGGATATCACTGTGCTTAAATTCTATGCATTCTAAGAACCTTGCTCTAGTGAAAAGTCTACTGCAGCCATCGTTGTTCTGCTTCACTATTTGAACGTGCGAGACCTTTACGCGGAGGTGAACCAGTTTCAGAAGACGAATTTTATAAGACATGCTATTTGAAACGAATTCTTTATACTATTGTTTCTCTTTTGGGCTGTCCGAAGAACTGTTACTTCGACAGCGAAAATTCAAAGCGCTAGTTTTACCACTGGCAAATCCAAACCCGGTACCAGAACAACAATTTGGTCGCACGGCCGTATTCAACAAATGTATTTGATAAAATTTTATTTTGTTTAAATTAATTAATTTTCTTTCTTTTATTTGGTACATAACCATGTAAATAAATTGTTAAAACTTTGTTGTATTTGTGTCCGATTAGAGCTACCTAAGCCGGCAAACCTACAACATAACAAATGGTATACGTCATCTATAAGCGAAACATAAAAAATTTTCGCGGCTAATCCAGACCGTTGATTGAAATCGAATATTTCAATCAACGTCCAGACTGAAAGTGAATTTTCGCAGCTAGACGTGCAAACGCGTATTTGCGCCTTCTATGGAGCCACGAAATCGTCTATTACAGTCGTGTAGGAAAAAAAAGTATTTTCTAAGTAGTACATTCTTGTGTTTTAACGTCTGAGTAAATGTTTAATACTTACCTATTTCTTAAGTGTTTGCTGCCCTTATGAAACTTTTTAAAAAGGTATTTTGTTTTATAAATTGGGCCCATTTAGGGTTTATAACTGCTGTAAGAATATTATAGTAATGTTCTTAGGACAAAGGATGTTTTATAAATTTGGTTTTGAAAATGTTCCAAGAACATTTATAAGACTTGTTAGTTGGGATGTCTTTTCATATATTTTTTTGGATTTAGCAGGTAACAAATCTAGAACCACGTTATCTGGTACCTCTTTAATACCTCGAAGAGGTATTGTTAATTCGTGTAAGCAAGCTACCGTAGACGTCACGACCAGAATTTTTATGATCGGGCTTAAAAGTGTTACTTTACACTCTTGGTACATAAATAACTATAAAAGGGAACACAAAAACGAATAAAGAACCATGTCAAGTAACGTTTGTATAGACACATGCAACAAAAGTGAACTATATGCAACCAAACATACACATTAACATGTTTGCTATTTTTAACAACAAATAACCTCACAAAAGAAATGTGATAATGTTTTGTGTTTATTTTTCGAAAACTGTGTAGTGGAATTGTTTAGTTTTATACTGGATAATAAATACAAGTATACTAATTTTGTTTTATGGCAGTGAATAAGCAACCACTTTTATTTTTCAAATGTGATTATTGCATTTGGTAAACAACCCAAAGGTGCTGCCTGTTACGTGGTACTGTTATAATACCGAAAAATGGATTCTTTAAAATATATATCACAACAGGAAGCTATAAACATTGATGTCGAATTGTTAAACGAATATAAATATAGTTTTGATCAAGTAATAGAATTGTCCGGCCTAAGTTGTGCAAAAGCAATTGTAAAAAGTTACCCACTTGAAACAATTTCAAGTAAAGACATTTTTATTTGTTGTGGGCCTGGAAATAATGGCGGTTTTGGCTTAGTATGTGCAAGATATTTAAAGTTATTTGATTATAAAGCTACAGTATGTTATCTTAAAAGAATTGATAAGGACTTGTATAGAAATCTAACTCATCAATGTGAAGTTATGGGTATACATATGATATCAGATTTACCAAATAATGATGATATGAACAAGTTTGGTTTAATTGTGGATGCACTTTTTGGAATTAACTTCGTTCCACCAGTTAGACCTGTATTTCTACCTGTAATTGAAATGATGAAAAACACAAAAATACCAATAGCAAGGTAAGGTTTATAAAAAATTTTGGGAAACATGACTATTGGTTTGTTTCTACAGAGTCTGAACCAATAGCATTGATGGTTTTGAAACATTATTAAATATTTTTCAAATATTTTTAATGTATGGTTAAATTTTAGAAATTATTATGCAGAACGTTTTCTAGTAGACATTGCTAAGTGTTCTGATAGTGAAAATATCTAAAAACACTTTGGGGACATATAAATTGGACTTTTCAAATTCCCCATGTTAAACATAATGCTTCAAATTACCCGGGACACACAGTATACGTTTTTGGTCCAAAACATACAGTGTGTGTTCAGTGTATACTTTTGGTAGACTTGACATGATACAGTGTATATACGAACTTAACATTGTATGTATATTTGGATGTACATTCATTAATGTAATTCAAATGTTCTATGTATATGCATACAATATACACAAATATACCTTACATATACATCATGGGGGTGTCAGTATGTATATACAGTGAGGTTTTTACAACTGAACATATGAAATACAGTATAACTATGTTGTTCTAGATTGACAAAGGATTTTTAAATTGAACGTAAGGACATGAGCCTACATTTTAACAGAATACGCCGGTCCTGGTTTATGTCAATAATTAAGACCAGTTTCACCAAGCTTGGTTAAATTTAATCATTGATTAAAGACAATTGTTGCTATGCTTATTTGTTGGATTCGTATCCAATAATTTAATCAATAATTCAATTTAACCAAACTTCGTGAAACTGGCCCTAAATATTTTCGTAAAATCTTGTTTTGTAATAAAATGAAATGATGTCGTCCAACATTTTAATGTATTAAATTATTGACATAAATCAAGCACAGCCTGTTCATTAAAATTTATGATCATATTCCTATGTTCAATTTTAAAAAGTCCATATCAATCAATGACGTAGTAGTTGTACAAAATTCCATGTGTTCAGTACCTATACAGTGTGAATGCTGATGAAGATTCACATGCAAGAATTTCCATATGTTACGCAATACATGACTTTTTAAAAATTTGCTTGTGGAAAATCATTTGATATTTGGTGTATTCAATGATCAGAAATTCTCAAAATACGAATTTAATCAATGAAAAATGAAACTAATCCAAGTCATTATTTATTATTTTTTTATTATAATTTTGAGAAAAATAACAACGTTCTGATTAAACACATAAAGACAAACATGTGTTATACATCATTTTCTTCTACATTTGTCGCTCTAAAACAAACAAATATCTCACCTATTGGCTTTAGAGTGGAGACTCTCTTTACAGCGAACGAGCCATTTTTTTATTAAAATAATAATATCTGATTAAGTTGCCTGAGTAGTTGTCCTATTTAAACGAGTAGTACCTACAATATAATTATTATAATTAACACGCGTATATGTATATGATATGAAAATTATACCAATAATAACAGTCGAAATTTTTAAACTTATTCTTTTTTTTTTGCTCATTCGTAACTGAATTTACTGCCCAACTCGTTAGTAAATAAGTTGTACATGAGCCTTTTGACAAGATCATTAACTGTTTCGCCACTAACCCGGCTCAATTCTGAACTCTGAAACAACAATTTACAGAAAGAAATCTAAAATTACTATAAAACTTCACTTATAAAATTCCTTTTTAGCTTTTCGTCGACTAAAGCAGATTCTATTTCCCTCAACTTATATTCAGTAGTGATAGGTAGCATATTGATAAAATTTCAATCAATTCGACTTCCCCTAAAGCTGAAACACTGTTAACACTCGATGTTTTTTCTAGAGAATACTCCAGATCATTCAGTTTTAGGTTAATTTCCGTAAAACACTTGTTGTTTAAACTCTAAAAAAATATATAGAACCTTTATACGAATACAAAACTTTTTCTTTTGTACCTAAATTTTCGACGTTTTTTCCAAAATATCTATTATATCGAACCGTCCATCATTTCGTTCTACCTGAA
>JALBCR010001271.1:0-160495 GCA_030710515.1 Abscondita cerata
AAAAACTTTTTCTTCCGTTGTTAGAACCATTTTTAAATCAAATTTAACTATTTAATTTAATATATTAATTAATGACAATTAAGTCAAATATGACAAATCCATATTACATAAACAACTCCACAGCACTTTCTGTTTCGGTACTGTTTATTTTGGCGGATACCGTACCCCACCTTTCCCTACGTGTTTCTGGAGCAACCTATACAATCAAAAACATTTTTAAAATGTGGTGTCGAATAATCTCTATATATAAGATAAGCGATCCCGGGAGGGACTAAGCAATTTCACGTAAACAATGAAAATACCCTTTACCAAAGTGATCGTTTAGCTATTCGAATTATATTCAAAATCGAATCAAATCTTCGTTATTTTTGATACAATACTGCCGTATGTTACAAAGGTATCCTAAAGCATAAACCGGCCGAGCTGTATAACACTTTGAATATCACCAAAAAAGGAACAACTTTTTCATTTACTTCAGGTATAAAACTTCAATGCTCACTCACAATATTGAGGAAGTGTTGAATTGTGAGTGAGAATTAAATATTATCAAAACAACAAAAAATGACGACGTTTGTTTTTATTGCTTTGATAAAATCATTGTCAATTATTTATGCTTGGAATTAAGTTTTATTTATATATTTTTGGAAAACTATGATATCATCGCCTACTACGATTATTATGGGCACTGAGAGAAATAAATTTGAGGACCATTGTTTTCTACAACCAAATGAATTTTATTTATTTTTATGTAAGGAATAGTTAAACGAGTCACATGTTTTGGCTTTTAGCAACAAACGGCAAGTGAGATAAACTAAATAGTAAATACTAAACATAAAATAAAAAATGTTTCAAAAAATTACATCTTGCGATATGGCCTACTTTACAATAAGTGCGGATCGTTAAAACTCAATTATCTGTTCTACAAAAAAACATATTGTGGCTTTCGTACTCACTTTCAAAAAGTGACCAAGTAATTGGATCAGAATTACTCCAACGAAGATTCCAGTTATTGATGACAAATACAACGAAAAAAAAGAGCTAAAATGCGATTATTGTTACAAAACTAATAGAGCACTATTATAATGCATTTCCTGATTCGTTTTCGTGTATAATACAATACAACGTAATTTTATAGAAAAATTACATGGTTATAGTACAATCGATAGTGTGCAATGCAGCATGTAAAGTCAATTGTGCTATTATAACTAAATTGTATTGATACTGCCATGTACAAATTCAATAGACGGTTCCTTCAAATAGTTATTCAAGTTTATTGCAATGAATGATAAACAAACGTAGGATACGGAAATAGTTAAAAGTTGAATAACCCTCATTTGATCATTAAATTTACTAACGACTGCACCTACGTGTTATAATTAAAATGCGTATATGTTCACACGTGCTTCTTTTAAAATCAATAAAGATATAATAGTGACATATTCAAAATGCAACAAAAAAGAGGATACATTTAAAAACATAGTTGGCGGAGATCTTTAACGGACATAATAAATACGATCACGTGTAGCAAAACAAAAACATTTTTAAATGAAACCGGCAAATGATGAAAATCTCTTTTAAAAGTATGATGTAGACACAGTGTGGTGGTTTACCAACCCCCTTAGTAAATAATAATTTAATTTTTAAATACACTACTCACCGAATCTGTTATCTATTATCATACGACAAATTTGGTCGAATCGTAGGTAAGTTCGTAGTTATTTTTTCGAAAACGGAAAAACCACTTATCACTTAAATCAACAACAAACACAATCACACCAATGAACGTTAACAGCACGCTTCGCGTCTAATAACGAACTGCTCGCATTTGCTCCGTATTCGATGGAGTGTTGTTTGGGTCGGGTGGGAAACGAGGGCTTAAATCCCCTTGTTGTTTGCAAGAGCCCTCGCTAAAGTCCAGAGATTGCGCATTGGGTTTTTGCTTGCAAATAAAATGATCCACTTTTTTCTCTATGCTTTTTTGTGATTAAAATCGTATTTGTTTAAACATCGGTCTACCATCACAAGTAATTTATCGGCGATAGTACGTTTATGTTCGTGATTTGTATTTAAAAATTTAAAAATAATTACTAACGTAAGGGGGCGCATTTTATATTATAGTAACAAATTTAATTTGCGCCACCTTTTTTCGTCCAGTGGCGTTACCGGCATTTGAGAGGATTGATTGTTCATACACAAATATTTTTCCATTTTACTCCATCTTATGAAAGTAATTGTATGAACGGAAAATTTTACACATTTTAAAAATATTTTCGGTTATACCGGGTTTTCCAAAAGTCGTGGCAGCATAAACTTACATTTTTAAAATGAAACACTCTATATTTTCTTTACGGTTTGAAAAGATCTCGAAGAGTTTTAAAATACATAGCATGTTAATGTATATTGTACATGTATTTTAGAAGATATAACCAATAATTACTAAAAATGACGCTTATTTTCAAGCTTTGTTATAAAGTAGCAATCATATTGAGATAGAATAAAACGGACGACGGCGAATCTATTTTTTCAACATCGGCGGGGCTGGGACTACAGCGTAAGCATAGTTCAGTTAGTTTTATAAGTAAAAAAGCATAAAACATCGACTTTCAATTCTCACACTTCCTTTGAATAACGGAAAAATCAGAATATCAGGAATAAAATAATTTGACTCAAAAAAATAGAATAATTGACATATTTTTATTACTTTATTTTTTATTTTTGTTAGGATTATTTAAAATATAATGGCGCAGCATTCACTTTAAATGAGTAATGTATTTACTAATTTGAAAACGCATGAACAGTAAAATATAAAAAAAATGTAGTTACAATTTTTTTTTCTGTTTTGGGTGGCTTACAGAGCCATAAAAGCACCGAAATGAGTTCTTTTATAGAAATTTGAGTTCTTTTATAGAAATAGAACAATTTTTATTCCGAACGGTGGTAACACTGATAACGTCAAGATGTCATTACCTTCGGTGTGCATTAATTTAAATCGTAATTAATGTTCAGTAGATTTATTTATCTACGTATTTTTATTTCCACTTATTTGTTTTTAATGAAACATATGATAAATGTATTAATTAAACTTAAAATAGCAACCAAAGTTTAATGAAAATATTGCCACCTTAGCAATTACACTTCAAAATTCCCTAAATTTAAAAACTCGCGAAATTTTATTTTAAAATCAATCTGAAAAGCCCAAAATAGAAAAAAGTAGTATAAACAATTCGTTTCAGAAGGCATTTTAGCGACTCGTACTTATAAATGCGTCTTCTGAAACTAGTTCTTTAATATACAGTGTCCGCCATAAAGTTGGAACCATATGGCAATTTTTTTTATTATTGTAGTTAAAAAAAACTTTGGGAGGCAATCACTTCTGCTTCTAAATTAACTTAAAATGCGCCAAGTTGACAGGTAATATCTGTCAATTGTCAAGTTTGTAATTTTGGAAAAAATGTCCTAAAAATGGGTCAATTTGTTAAAATTTCGAAAAATGTTACTAGGAAATTATGATGCTAATCACATTTTATGCCCATGTGCCGATTTTAGAGAGAAATTTTGATGTTCAATAAATTTCATATTTTCGTATTTTTTTATTCACCCCCGTAACTGGCTACTTTAAAAACATTTAAAACGGTTTAAAGCAATATAAAGGCTACCATTCCATTGCATATTATGATCATAATATTCGTACATAAGTTGGTTTTGATGATTATTGATATTCTCAACTAAAAAGGAGGTAGTCTCTGGATTATTTTTCAAATTTCAAAAAAATCAGAAATTGTTTTTCAACTTTTCTTTATTAAAATTTAGTTGGATAGTACAAAAATGGTTTTAATTATAATTTGAATATCTTAACACATAACGACTACTTCAAAATTACAAACAATGAATAGGGGTGAATAAAAAAATACGAAAATATGAAATTTATTGAACATCAAAATTTCCCTCTCAAAATCGGCACATGTGCTTAAAATGTGATTAGCATCATAATTTCCTAGTAACATTTTTTGAAATTTTAACAAATTGACCCATTTTTAGGACATTTTTTTTCCAAAATTACGAACTTGACAATTGACAGATGTTACCTGTCAACTTTGACTTGGCGCATTTTAAATTATTTCAGAAGCAGAAGTGATTGCCCCCCAAATTTTTTTTTAACTACAATAATAAAAAAAATTGCCATATGGTTCCAACTTTATGGCGGACACTGTACTATTTTACAACTAACTTAACTCTATATCTTATTGCTACGTTGCCGGTCACTAGAGCAAAAGTTTTGTTTTTCGGTACATTCTGCCTTTGTTAGAAAGTCAGCAACCATATCTGCGGTGCCAATACCTTCCACAATGATATCGCCATCTTCTAGTCTTTCACGTACATAATGGTATTTGATATCTATGTGCTTATTTCTTGGTTTCAACGCACACGTTCTTGCTAACTCGGTCGCCGCTCGGTTATCACACATCAGCAGAATCGGAGCGTTGACAAAATCTGGAACTATTTCTCGCAGCATTTTTCTTATCCAAATAGCTTCTTGACATGCAGCACTCAAAGCCATATATTCTGACTCACTAGTTGAGAGAGCTACTGTTTGCTGTCCACGAGGAGATAGCACCGCCACTCATTACAAAAACATTTCCACTTACGGATGATCTTGATCTTTCGTCGTTCGCCCAGTCTGCATCGGAATATCCGATAACACCAGCTGGTAGTAGTTATTAAATCCCATATAAAAATGGGTTGTGAGTTACCATTGGTGTTAAAGTTTGGCCTTCACTGAAAATTGGTATATTGGGAGGTTGGAAAAAAAGAAAGTATGAAGTCCTAGAGATCATTCCTGAAAAACCACCCCAATGGTACATTTTTTCAGATTTTCTCAATTTTCTCAGAAACTATCATCTTTTCGAAAAAATGTCAGGAGTCCTAATTTAAAGATAATTTCCTATCGATTGATGTATAATATGTTTATAATCACTCAATAAATAATACAAAAAAAACGGTAAGTAATAAATTTAGTGTAAACAAAATTTATATGTCGAGATACTATAATACAACTCATATTTAATAAAAATAGAAATTAAACTTCTAATGATCTATTTTTTTAAGGAAAGTAAATATTTTGAGTTATTTTAGTTAGTTTTAAAACTAATTTTGGGCGCTCAATGCGGCAACGCTGCCCTAAATTGTTAGCCGCACCGCAGTACGTGATCATTACCGAACGCAATAAGTTCAATGGCCAATACTTAGTAATACGCGCAAAATGTTGTGTGAATTAAAAGTTTCCGAAAATTAAGGTAGGTATGTATATTAATAGCCCAAAGAGCGTATTTGCATTAAGTTGATCGTCTTTTTTTTACGGATTGAACGCATATAACTTGCCCTAACCTCTCATTTTTATTTCGCGCGATTTTGTTGGTTCATGATGAGCGCCGAACTCCGAAGCGATGTTGTCAAGACTTTTAATAATTCAGTAATTAGTTTTCAGCATACATTTAGAGGTGTTTTCTTCCACATTCCTCCGAGATGGGAAATAAAAAAATTATTTTTTCTTAAATTAAATCGACAAAATAACTGGGACAAAAGGGGATGAAATTTAAATTTTATAAAAATAGTCGAGTTTTATGTCATTTTATGGGTTTTTAAGGGTATACATTTTGTATTTTAACAAAAATTAGCAATGGTACTATACATTAAATTTCTTTTTGTAATACTGATAATAATCTGGAAGTAGATTTCATTGGCAGCGGTTTTTGGAAGGATTTATCAATATTTTTTGTTAATATGTTATTTATAGAGGGAAAAGGACATAAATATACGCTCTCCATCGCGTGAAAGATTTTACATGAATGACCGCTTGAAATAAAATGCCAATTAAAACTCATTAATATCCGCAATGTGTATAAGATTCTGACTAAACCATTTTCAAGTATTGAAATAACCTCTTCTTTGTTACAATCCTTTTTTGTTCAAATTTACGGCGGGGAAACAGGAAGTTTAAACCAGCTAAGAAAGAAAATATTTTGCCACTAGAACAATAACCCAGAGACCATACCTCCAACGCAGGATGCTCTGCTGCTACACTGCAAAAGGGCTGTGTATCAAGCGGGCATATGAATTTCTGCGTCCTTTGATTCATGCTCCAGACCCTTCCGATTTTGGTAGGGTGAAAAATTCCGAGGGCAACCTTAGCCCAAAATGGATATCTATCTCACAAGTTAGTAAAGCCTGCGAGGTGCTAACCAAATGTAACTGCAAGAAGGGTTGTATTAATGCATGCAGTTGTAAAAAAAAGAATCTTCCCTGCACTTTATTATGCAAATGTAGGTATTTGTTTTGAATCTTGCTTTCATTATATTATAGTAAATTCTTTGTAATATTTTTGTTTATTTTGTGTTGATTTTTTATTAATTTCTATTTATTTTTTTTATTGACTATTATTATATTTAACGTTTGTATTTTTGATATTTTATTTATTCAAGAGTGTACCAGAATTAGTTACACTCAGAATTATATTAGTTATTGAACTAATAATATTTAACCTGTATGAATGTAAAAACTCTTTATTTTCTTTAAATTAAAATGATAGTTTCTGAGAAAATTGAGAAAAACTGAAAACATGTACCTTTGGGGGTGGTTTTTCAGAGACGATCTCTGGGCCTTCATACTTTCTTTTTTTCTAACCTCCCAATATACCCATTTTCAATGAAGGCCAAACTTTAACACGCACGGTAACTCACACTATAGGATTCATAGAGGAATCGTAAGATGTGAAGAGATCGTCACGTGATATGCGCAGATGACCAAAATGAGTTGGTCGAGTCCATGTATGTTTGAAGGTATGGTTGGTGTTAGTACATAACCACATTTACCATTTCCGTTCGTGACGTTATTTGGTATTAATAGGTGGTCTCGTTATATTTCTGTTCTTAACTTCGTCAAACAAAACCAGTTCTTTTTAGAACTAACTAAAACTCATAGTGAACTTGTCACTTGTTACCTGTTTGATAATGAATCAAGAAAAGAACCTAGGAAAAATGGATCAAATACTTCACAGCCAAACAAGAGAGGTAATTAATTGAATTTGTTCCAAATTAAACACCTATTAATAAAAAAAATTCTTGCAGGTAATTGCTAATGTTATGAAGTTTATGAGAGAGGAAGCTAATTCTGAAACCCCATCGATACCTCTTGCACATTTTAAACAAAGGGTGCTCGCTGCAACTGGTATTTCAGAAAGTTCTTACAAGAGAATCTCAAAAGAAGTTCGCTCTGTACAAGAAGGCGCAAGCACTTCATTTTCAAGTCCTCGTAAGCACAGACCAAAAACGACTACAAAATGCCAACTTCCTGAGAGCGAAAAACATATTGTGAGACGAATTGTAAACAACTTTTACATTCATGAAAAGAAGCGACCAACGGTTAAAAATGTTTTAGCCAAATTACGTGAATGTGAGGTAGCGTTCACCGGATGTCAATCAACACTCCGTTCTCTTCTAAAAAGCATGGGGTTTAGGTATAATAAATGTTTATTTTCGAAACATTTCATTTTAAACATTGTTTGTTACAGATGGAAAATAACAGACACTAATCGAAAACTGTTAATGGAAAGCTTCAATATTCAACTACTTCGTGTAAAATACTTAAGAAGTTTAATTAAATATCGCAGTGAGGGTCGTCCAATAATTTATAACGATGAGACTTACATACACAGTTCACATACTGCATCAAAATAATGGTCTGATGGATCATTACAAACATTAAAAGCGCCAAATTCTAAAGGAACGCGTTTTATTATCATTCATGCTGGCAATGAAAACGGATTTATACCTAATATGCTTTACTCATCTTTAAGTCTGGATCGAAAACTGGGGATTATCATGACGCCATGAACTACAAAAACTATAAGCTGTGGTTAGAATCACAATTAATACCAAATTTACCTGAAAGAAGTGTTTTAGTGATGGACAACGCATCTTATCATAATGTCAAAGCTGAAAAGGAACCAACAAGTTCATCACTGAAAATAGAAGTGTGTAATTGGTTAAGAACTAACAACATACTGTTCGATGAGAAAATGACAAAGCCAGAGCTGTATGAAATTATAAAATCGCATAAGTCTACAAACCCCACATTTTCTATTGATTTAATGCTGGCAGAAGAAGGAATAACTGTTCTTCGTCTCCCACCTTATCATCCTGAATTAAACCCAATAGAAAAGGTATGGGCATTTGTTAAAAATTGCGTAGCTCAAAATAATGTTACATTCAAATTGAGTGAGTTCGAAGCCCTGACACGACAAAAGTTTGCCAGTGTAACAAAAGAACAATGGTGTTCCATATGCAATCATGTGAGAAAGTCAACCTTTCCAGTAAAGAAAACCATCACTAATGTAATAGACAACAGCGGATCGCCCCCTACACTAAACATAAATAACAACGCCAATGAAGTGAAGGTCGTTTCAAAGTACGCGCAGAAATAGTCACGTGACGGTCTCTTTACATCTTACGATTCCTCTACCTACTTTGATACCTACTACGGTGAATCACGTCTATAAATTAATTTCTTATTTATAGTTCCTTTAGGTATCTATAAATTCTTTTTACATATATAAGGTGATTCTTATTTGTTTTTATTGAATAGACTGACCATATTTGTAGCATAACAAATATCGGGTCTTGTAATCTAGCTCACATACATTAAGGAGCCCACTATTTCTTGATAAAGGGCTGGGGAAACTAGTTCGGACTCATAATTTTCTAGTTTGCTACCCAGAATCAAAGGCGTTTTAACTGGATTACAATCAGTTAGGTTAAAACGATTTTAGAATTGATCGAATATATTCACTATGACTCGCGAAACTGTTTTGTTCTTCAAATCTCGTTTAATTTCGATTCCAAAAAACTTGTTTACTGTCCTAAATCGTTCATATTGAATGATGATTTTAATTGATCTTTTATCTCAGATAGTACTGTCGGATCTTGACATTAGCAATACATGGTCGACATATACAGCAACAACAACAGTGTCTTTTATATAAACGCACGGATCTGACTTGGATTTCTTGAAATCGACGATTCGTGACCACTTTGTTTAAACCCATAAATTGGTTTAAGCAATTTAAAAAACAAATTTTGGTTATTTTCGTCAAGAAACATTTCTGCTTGTCACATAAAAATTTCCTTGAAGGTATGCAGTGGTGACGTCCAAATGATGTAGTTTCATGTGGCGAATTACAGGTGAATAAGTTTCATCGTAATATATTCCAAGAATTTGTCTACATCCTTTCACGACTAGTCTAGCTTTGAAGCGTTCATCTTCTCTATCGTTTCCTATTTTGGTTTTGAAAATCCATTTGCTCGTTTAGTATTTTTCTGTTGGGAGGTGGTTCCACTAATATCCAAGTTTTCTTTTGTTGTAAAGATTGGTATTCTTCATTCATTGCTGACTCCCACTTTTCCTTCCTGTTTCAGGGTCTTCAGCAAGATAGGTGACAAAATCATCCCATCGTTTTTGTTTGGGAATTCTAGATGATCTGCGAACCTCTTCCAATTCTTCAACATTTTCACCAACGTTGGTCATCGGAATTGTCGTCAGGACCGGAATAATCTCCTACAGAGTCGGAACTCCCTCTTTCATTTTCAGAGACTTGGTTAAACTCTTCATGTGGAACTACCGTTTCTTGATTTTCCTAAGCGAATACTTGAGGATTGATCATCGGCACATTAAACAAAACTTCCAACTATTTATTCTCTTCGATTTGTTTATTTTTAATTTTCGTCCAGTCAAAATTTTTATTTGACTGTATCCTACAACCATGCCATGTTTGGATTTGGTTGGAACTTGGTTTTATTTGTTTATTAAAAAGAATACCCCTTTTCTAAAAGCTGACCACCGTTTTTTTTCCAGTCCAGACTTCATAAGGTACACGCATCCCCAATGACTTAAATGCGCATCGATTTCGTATGTAATTTGCGGTCAATACTGCTTCGCCCCAAAATTTTGTAGGACGTTCTGCTTGAATTAACATACACCTTACCATGTCCAATAAAGTTCTATTTTTGCGCTCTGAATTACCATTTTGCTGTTGTGCGTAGCTTACTGTTTGGCGTCTTTGAATGCAATTTTTCTTTAAATATTCTTCTAACTCGTTGTTAGACATTCTGGGCCGTTATCTGTTTGCAGAAACTTAATTTTATGTCCAGTAAAAGTTTCCGCTACTTGCTTGTAGTCCATGAAGGTTTCCTTCAGCTCACTTTCATTAGAATTCAATAGAATATCGGGAAAAATCGTCAGTGAAAGTAGCAATGTAACGTTCACCCCCACATGATAAAACGTTAATTGGACCACATAAATCGAAATGGACGATTTCCAAAACTTCACTTGATCTGGAGCCAGCATTTTTAGGAAAAGCCGCTTGAATCATTTTTCCTTGCAGACCAACTTGTCATTCAATTTTAAAAGTATGTTTTAATATTATGAACAAAAAAAAACAGAAATAGGAAAAAAGAAAATGTTACTATTACAATACACAGACGCAAACATGCGATCTGATGGGCTGGTACAATGTCGCTGTGCTTTAAGTTAGTACAGTCAGAGAAACAAATAAGAAGAAAACGAACGAAATAACAAGCTCATGAGCAGCGAAAACAACAACAAACAAACTTTCGTCGGCGAGTATACCGCTACGACAATTTGTATTGTGATTGGTGGATTGCATTCTCACTATCAATTTTTAAATTTAGTTAGCATATTTTCCGGGTCCGATGTTTGCTTCTGTGCGCTGTAGTAAATGTTTAAATTCATTTGAACTCTAAATATGCACAGTTCCACTTTTCCTTTAAAACTTAAATGTTAACTCTACAATCTTTCATGTATGTACAGATTACTATTATTTCATTTCAATTATACATACTCTTCAGATTTAATTAAAAATGAATTGAATTTTCATTATGTACAGGGTTATTCACTATAAATTATCCTCCTCTTATTATAGTTATTATTGCTTGTAGAAAAAAAAGTTAGACATGAAAGTTGTATGGTTGTAACTGAATTTTCTTAAAATGCTTTGAATAGTTCAGTTACCCGTCGTTTACAGAGCAAAACAAAAATATAATGTATATTTTTAATGTAACACCCTGTATATTATCACCAAAATGGTGTATAGTGAGCATACGAGCAATAATAACGATAATAAGGGGTGAATAATTTATAGTGAAAATTTTAATACTTATATTAAAATGAATTGAACTTCCATTATGTAATACTATTAATTTCTAATTGAATTTTCAGTATGTATATAATTTTTTTTGTTTTCGAACCAATTCAGATAGGTCGCGCCTAGAGAAAAAGATGCTTAGGAGATTAGAAGAAAATTTAAAAACTCATGGTTCATTTTCATTTAAACGGCAAACTCAACAACTTGTGAGAAATAGAGATTGCAGTTTTGGCTTCTGTAGCTAACAATTCTTCAGTTTCCACTCGTGAAACTGTTCAGGAGCATTTTATTTCGAATATGTCCGATTGGTGAATTTTGAAGAAACATAATTTGAAACCGTATTCATTCAAGCTTCTACATGATGTTCACGGTAATGATAATAATATTAATAATAATAATAATAGAATTTTGTGAATGGTTTTTAGTGCAACGGCAGGAAGATTTTTATAAAACTTTTGCATATGGGTTTTATAAACTTGACCCTTCTATAATGTGAAAACTATAAAGTATTTCAAAATTGGCCGAGACACGTCGATTTTTGTTCTTGAGGGAGCCTTTTGAACAGTCAAGCCAACTCGATATGTTCATCCCCCTAATGCCTAGCCACCCCAACTTTAAAATTTCAAATGAGACTACCCCATTTGTGGCACATCATTTTAAAACCCTTTTCATTGCAAATACAATGACACTTCGTTTTTATAAATCGGTTGAGATTTGACTGAATTATTGGTACAAACGAAAAGTTGACAAACCCAAATACTCGCTACTACAAAGTTTTTTATCGTCAGAAATGAAAGAAAAAAGCTGAAGCAAATAATAGTCAGGTTTATTTGATGAATTGCTCAAAATTATCCCCGTTAGCTTGCAAACAGTAATACAGTCTGTTTTCAAATTCTTTTCGAACATTATTGAAGACATCCGCAGTTATTAATTGTCATTCTTCTACAATTCTCTGACGTAACACTTGTAATGTTCGAGGCTGCGTGGCGTACACTCGTGATTTTAAATGGCCCCACAAAAAAAGTCTAAAGGGGATAGATCCGTAGATCTTGGTGGCCATTCGACGGGACCTCTTCTGCCAATCCAATGTCCCGGGAAATGGTTATTCAGAAATTGTCGCACAGCCACAGTATAATGCGGGGGCGCACCATCTTGTTGGAAGGTTATTTCATTTTCTAGTAAATTGTCGTCACTTTCTAAAATCTCTGTTATCCTAGGATCAATTGTATCTTCTAATAATTCTAGATAAATGTTTCCATTGAGATTACCTTGAATGAAAAATGGTCCAACAATATGGTAGCCCAAAATTCCAGCCCAAACATTTATGAGTATGAAATTCCCTAATTAAATGAGGATTAACATCACTCCAATAACGACAATTGTGTCTATTTACTTCGCCATTCAACATAAATGTGCATTCGTCGGAAAAACGTGTATTGTAGAGAAGTTGTTCACTAAAGTAATTGCAAAATTCGTTACGGCGATCAAAGTCATCTTCATGTAACTCTTGAACCAGCATCATCTTAAATGGATGAAACTTGTTTTTTCAAAATTCGATGAACACTGGAACGGGATACGCCGGAAGCTTGAGATACAGTTGTAATCGATTGCTTATTGTTCATCTGTACATGACCCAAAACTGCCACTTTAAGTGCTTCATTTCGAACTGGACCAATTACTTCACGTTTCTTGTTTAAAAGCGAACCAGTTGCAACGAACTTGTCAATCAGTTGTTTAACGTACTGGGGGCTTACATTTTTTTCAGGATGATTTGCGTTAAAAATTCGTGCTGTAGCTTTAGCGCAATCATTATTTCGATAATAAATTGCAAAATTTCTACTCTTTCCGCGACTAATTAAACCATTTTAAAACACGGTAAAACTTTCAAGATCAAGCTGAAATTAACGATTTTTTGGTCACAAGCAAAAAACGGCGACTTTTGTGACAGTGTTTTGTTATTCAGAGAAGATCTGATTTTCTATAGACTTATTATAAACAAAAAAACAATTAGTATCTGACTTATTATTTGCTTCAGCTTTTTGTCTTCTTTCTGATTTTTATTGTGAACTGATAGACACATCAACAAAAATAGGTAAATGTGGTCGTGTGTAGTCGATAAAAAACTTATGAGTGGCCAGTATTCCCGTATAAATTAGTACGCGTAAGTTGGTTTGTCAACTATTCGTTTGTACCAATAATTCAGTCAAATCTCAACCGATTTCTAAAGACGAAGTGTCATTGTATTTGCAATGAAAAGGGCTTTAAAATGATATGCCACAAGTGGGGTAGTCCCGTTTGAAATTTTAAAGTTGGGGTTACTAGGCATTATGGGGATGAACATATCGAGTTGGCTTGACTGTCAAAAAGGCTCCCCTTAAGAACAAAAATCAATGTGTCTCGGCGAATTTTGAAATATTTTTTAGTGTTCACGTTATAGGAGGGGGGTCAAGTTTCCGTTGGGATACCCTGTATATGTATATAATGACCCCATTTTTATGTTAAGAATTAAATTTATGTATATAATAAAAATTCATTTCATTTTTATTTAAGAATTAACGAAATGTACAAAATAGAAATTCAATTAATTTTGATTCTAAGAATTAAAATTATGAACATAATGGAAATGCAACTCGTTTCTATTCAATAATTAGAATTATGTACATAATGGGAATTTGAACAATATTTTTGAAACAATTAAACTTATGTACATAAATGAAATTAAAAAATTAATTGAAATTAAAAAAATTCAATTATGCACATAATAAAAATTGTTTAATTTAAATCCAACTCAAATTGAGTTACAAACAATATTTGTACCTAAATAGAAAAAAAAATTGACAACAATGATTTAACATTTAAAGAAAGTGCACATTAATATGTTAATTTAAAAATACCTGGATTTCTATTATGTACATAGTAGTAATTGCTGCAATTGCGATTCAAACAAAATAAAGTTGAAATCCTATACCTATAAAGAAAAAGTAAAACAGAGTTAGAAATTAATACAAATAAAGATATTTTTGAAATTATTAACTAAACCAAAGACTAAACTAGTAGTAAGTAAGTAAAATGTGTGTCTTGCGACATCTCGTGTTAACATGGACACGTGTAAAAATAATATAAACTAAGTAAATGCCAACAGTTAACTGTAAAGACTTGTGTGCGTTAAAGTGGATGGCGCCATCTAAGCGATGGTTTTAATGCTTAAAACAACACGTGAGTCGATAAAGTCAAGATAACTTATACAGAAGCGTGCGTGTGTGGTTCTGCACAAGTTATCAACGGAGCGCATAGAAAGAAAACAAGATATACCGCAATCGAAAAGGTTAAAATTTAGACTAATAATAATAAAATAACATTTGTAATCAAAATTCGATTAGTAACGACCATTTCTTATTCACTTTATTCACAATAAAATTTAAGCGCGAGATAATTTCCCTGCGTTCTAAAAGGAGACGTTTTCATTTTGACAGTCCGGGGCACAAACTCAGTGTAAATTAAATAAAGGCCTTCCTCAAAGTCAGTATCACGCGGTGTAAATATAGTTTGACCTACATAACAGACGTCATTGAACGTTTTGTAAAAGGTTGTAAGGGAGATGATCTTGTTTGTAAATAAATTAATAGAGTCTCATGATCAATTCTTATTATTATAAAAAAATTAAAAGGGTAGCTAGCTGGCATAAATTAAATTCCTTGTAAAAGAAAGGAATAAAATAAGGAGAGAACCAATTAAGCGTTTATGAAATTTATGCAAACGAATTGGGGTGGTTACACAGATACTAAACATAAATAAACCTCTATTCATCGCAATATATATCCAAATCCATAAATAATTCCAATTTTACTACTCTAATATTTAAAGAATTAAATCTGTTTGTGCAATTGGTATGTCCGGATAAAATAATGCCTGACCGATGATATGAACATTTGAACAATGCTATGATACAAAATTTATAATAACAATAAATTAATAACGTTAAAATATATTAATTTACATACAATTTAGTAAGTATTTTACGTAATAATATAAAGTACATATTTATTTTTATTAAAAGAATATTTAAATTTTTAAGGTTAATTACCGTTAAAAGTAAGACAATAAATATATATTTTGCAAAATTTATTGTTTAATTGTTTTCAGGAAAATGAATGACTTAAACTTTAAACCTTCCAGGACCGTACGGCTAGCGAGCGATAACTAATAGTTATACCAAATTGTACTTACTTTCGTTGAATCTGACTCTGCTTTGTATGGTAATTATTAATCGTTCAAAGGATAAATTTTATAAATGAGAAATTTCAATAGTGCTAGAGTAGCACTCCTGAATGAAGTCATTCCTTGCAATGCAGTTAATCTCAACAGTGATATTTATTTGTTTCATTTTAAAAGTTAGTATTGGTTACGTCACTGCAGATAATAATATCGAATCCAAACTTAAAAATACACCACCTTTAATACTTACACCATACTTACAAAAGGGAAATATTGAAGAAGCACGAAAAGCATCTGAAGTTAAATATGATGAATTGGAGAACGTCAAAAGTTATGCTGGATATTTTACTGTAAGTGAAGAATTTAATTCTAATATGTTCTTCTGGTTCTTTCCTTCTGAAACTGATTACTTAAATGCACCTGTAGTATTATGGTTGCAAGGAGGACCTGGTATGACATCTCTACTAGGAGCGTTAATAATAAACGGTGCGTTTGAGATAACCAACAATGTAAAATTAAAACGAAAAAACTACTACTGGAGTCAAAAGAATTCGGTGATATACATCGACAATCCTGTAGGTACCGGTTATAGTTTTACTAACGAAGACGGCTATACACGAAACGAAACAATCGTTGGAGAACATCTATACCTAGCATTACTCCAATTCTTCCAACTTTTCCCGAATTAAAAGATAATGATTTTTTCGCCTCAGGCGAGTCGTACGCTGGAAAGTACGTTCCAGCAGTGTCTTATTGTATTTTAAAAAAAAATCCGACATCACATCAGAAAATTAATTTAAAAGGTTTGGTTATTGGAAATTCTCAGTCGGATCCCGAAAATCAATTAGGGTATGCCGAACACTTGTTTCAACTTGGTCTTATTGATTTGCATGGCAAACATTTAATTCAACAAAAAGTGGATGAAATCATTTATTTCATTCGTAACAAAATGTGGGTAGAAGCTTACACAGCTAAGGATAATCTTATAGATTCAGATTTCGGACAGTTAACCGTATTTAAGAATTTAACAGGTTTTAATAATTACTTGAACATTTTAGATATAAATAATACAGTTTTTGATAAATTGATAAAATTCATCAAACTTCCAGAACTTAGAGCTGCACTACATATTGGGAACATTACTTACAATGACGGCGAAAAAGTGTTAGTTGCAATGATTCCGGATGTTATGCAGTCTATTGTACCTCTTTTAACTGAGTTACTTGATCATTACAAAATTTTGTTTTATAGTGGCCAACTTGATATAATAATGTCGTATCCTTTAGTGATGAATTTTCTACAGAAAATGGAGTTTAAAGATTCAGAAGCATATAAAGTAGCGGAAAGACATATATGGAGAATTGACGGTGATGTAGCTGGATATGTAAAAGAAGCTGGAAATATAATGGACATTTTGGTACGTAATTCAGGACATATGGTGCCAATGCACCAACCAAAGTGGGCACTTGATATGTTAACAAGATTCACTCGGAATCTGTCATTTTACTGAGATAACTTGACTGTAATTTTCTTTATTCCATAATGTTTAACATTTATATTTTTATGATTTACTTGTTACCTTATTGTGTACGTATATAAATTGTATTAATAACTATGTAGGTATGTTAACTTCCATGCAAATAGTCCAAATCTATTGATTTGGCTTTGCATTCAAATGTAAGTACAACATCGTCAAAATAAAGTTCGATTGTCATCTTGATATGTATTCTGATTTCCAATACAAAATTCAGCTACTCAAAACAAAGTTCGGTATCACCAAAAGAAAATCCGCCAAGAACATGTTTTTTTCAGAACCCATTTTATTTTTATATTGTGTCTGTCGTTTTATTAAGATAACTAGGGTCACTTACGTGACTTATACTTCGTAGCAATCTATTGGTGCCGAGCTAGTTTGGTAAAGACACTGCTCGCTTCGCTCGTCAGATTGTAAACATCAAAGTTGCATCGTTTACCGAATGCAAATTTGATAAAGACACGGCTCGCTTCGCTCGCCAGGTTGTAAACAACGAAGTAACGTCGTTTTCCGAATGCAAATTTGATAAAGAGACGGCTCGCTTCGCTCGCCAAATTGTGAAGGTCAAACTGTGGCTTTTCTTAATAAAAAAAAATTGGATTCAATGCAAATTTGATAAAAACACGGCTCGCTTGGCTCGCTAGATTGTAAAAATCAAAGTAGCATCGTTTTCCGAATGCAACTTTGATAAAGACACATCTCGCTTAGCTCGCCAAATTGTGAAGATCAAATTCCCCAAAAAATTCTGTCTTTTCTTACTCAGAATAATAGTTCTAATACAAATTTGATAAAGACTAGAGGAAATAGAAAAATGAAAAACTGTAGTAAAAGAAAAAGCTTTTATGTAAATACAAAAATAGTATACGAAACTTAAGTCTAGAATCAAAGGGTGGAAAAAGTGGAAAATACAACAAATTATTTTTTCATTCTTAAAAAGTAAAAAAACTACAAATTATTTTTTCTAGAATTTTAACCATGAAACACACTAAATGCATTTTTTATACTTAAAAATACAAATTAGAGCATAAAATGAACGCATTATAACAAAATATGAGAAGAAAACCTTCTTTAAATACCAAAAACGAAAAGTATGTAACGCACATTATCGATAACACATGTAAGCATTTCACGCATAACTGAAAACAACGTTTGTTTGAAAAACGAATTGTAATTTAAATTGAATAGCATTTATTCAGTTAATCAAGTGCAACACTAATGAATAGATAATGTAGAACACGTTTTATTCTGTTCTAAGATAAAATAGATTCAAAATTTAATTTATCGATTGCATGGGCCACTGTTAAAATAGAACGTGTTTTCTTTCAAAGCAAAATATGTTCGTTTTTTGATTAAGCAAGGTCGTGCGATCACCAGATCTTTGTTTCACAAAACGCCGTTAAGCATGTTAGTCACCAAATTCGTGCATAAGCAGATTTTTTTCGGGTGAAATTGTACCTTTTACAGCTAAGCCTTTCAAAAATTTGCAAAATTACAAATCTTATGTTTTTTTATTCTTTTTTTTTACGTAATACGGTTCCGAAGTTATAAATATGTAAAAATTGCGAATTTCCTATTAACAATGTAAAATTGCTTGAAAAAAAAATTTTTTTAATGATAAATTTTATTAAACATTATGCAATAGGGGCATAAAAGGAACGTTTTTCTTAAATAAACTTTTTTTTTATCAATTATAATTTAAAAATTATGGCCGTTTTAGTTTTTTGATTGAAATTTTGTCGGAAAAGTTTTTCGCTTATAACTTTTAAAAACACGTGAGGTCAAAAAAAACTGAAACAGCCAAAAATTATTATTTTTTTATCCGCGTAAGATTCTTTTTGAATTTTGAAAATCGGTCGGTAAATAAGCGAGTTGTGTTCAAATTACGGCTAAATTTGTTTGAAATTTTGTTCATGATCTTTAACATCGACACTCGTGCGTTTAAAGCATTAAAGCTGTTGCGTAGATAGCGATATGCACGTAAACGCACACATGTCGTTACATTTAACTGTTGGCATTTTCTTAGTTTATACTAATCATACGTGTCAATGCTTTTACACGAGATGTCGTCAGACACACATTTTGCTTATATTCATTACTCCACGAGAGTTTAAAAGACCAACCGCCGTCTTGTACAGTTGTATACCGCACTTAAGTATACACCTCTGATGAGCTCATAATAAGAGCGAAATGCGGCATCAGGTGTTCTTTCGTTGCGTGTTATGCTTCTGTACAAGTTTTTTACTTGGCTTTATCGACACTCGTGCGTTTAAAGCATTAAAGCTGTTGCGTAGATAGCGATATACACGTAAACGCACACATGTCGTTACATTTAACTGTTGGCATTTTCTTAGTTTAACATTTTGTTTAACCTTGAAGATGCCCTTGTACAAAAACTAAATCAAAAAATAAAGACACATCTTTCGTAAACTCGAAACTTTTTTCCAAACACAAATATCTTAAGCCGTTCTAATGTGAGACGTATTTGAAAAAAGGTCGATTTTCGTATAGATTAGAAATTTTAAACGCGTACAGTAATACTTTGATATTTTGTTTAATCAAATGGTAAATCGGACCCTATGGACTTTTTCGAATTTTTTTTTCTCAACTTTATACTTTGTACCAAATTTTGAAATTTTTCCAAAAAAGTTTGTGTACCTCCCACAGCTTTATGATAAAAGCCACATCTTTCATTTAAGTGCTGTTTTAAAGAGAAAACTGTATATTGTGCCCTAGGCTTTTTCAATATGTCTTATAATTTCCTAGTTGTAAGCCCTTAAAGTTAGGGGTGGAACTTTTTCGCTTTTGGGGGTGTAATTACCGTTCCCGACTTTCCACGCTTACCAAATATACCGCGTTCGTTTTTTTGATTTCTATCGGACGTCGTAAAAATTTTTCGAAAATCGTCGGTTGTTTAAGCTAATAATTAGTTCAAAAGTTTTCCAAAAAAACCCTCGTAGCTCTCGAGGGCGTTCGTTTCGAACGCGATGTTTTTTAATTCTCACGTGAAACGATGAAATCTACTAAGGGCTGCGATAAAATTGAAAATATCTTCAAAACGAAAGCCGTAAATCGCAAAAAACCGTAGTCGAAATCGAAATTTTCCGTTTTTTCGCGTTCCGACCACGTTTATAGCCTTTTCTCGTCGGAAATTAAAAAAAAAATTACTTCTTCGGATAGCTGCTTCTTTTAGCCCGCGTACTGTTCTCTCGTATGTGGACTTGTATGATGTCTTAACTGCTGATTTGACTTGACTTCATAACAATGTTTAATATTTATATTTTTATTTTTATGGTGCACATATTTGTTGTCACTTTTCTGTCTCTACATACATACGGTTTATATAAGCAGCACTTGAATTAAAATAAATGTTCCATCTAATAATAATTGCATGTATGAAGGGGGTTAAATAATACTTCAGAAATTGCAATAATAGAATATCCAGAAAAAATAGTATATTAAAAAACTAGTTCCAGAAAACGCGTTTTATAAGCCGAGTACAGTTTCGAAAACGAGCCGCGAAGCTAAAATGCCTTCTGAAACGAATTCTTTATTCTATTTTTCCTATTTTGGGCTTTTCAGATTGATTTTAAAATAAAATTTTGCGAGTTTTTAAATTTAGGGAATTTTGAAGTGTAATTGCTAAGGTGGCAATATTTTTATTAAACTTTGGTTTAAATGCTAGTTTAAGTTTAATTAGTACATTTATCATATGTTTCATTAAAAAAAAATGGGTTAAGTAGATAAATAAATCTACTGAACATTAATTACGATTTAAATTAATGCACACTGAACGCAATGACAGCTTGGACGTTATCAGTGTTACCACCGTTCGGAATAAAAATTGTTCTATTTCTCTAAAAGAACTCAAATTTCTATAAAAGAATTCATTTGGGTGCTTTTATAGCTCTGTAAGCGACCCAAAATAGAAGAAATTGTTAATAAATGTGTGGTTCGAAAATTGCTGGAAATTATAATAACGTTTTCACTGCCCATTATTCCTATTTTTTTCTCATTTATTTTTTTAATTAAACGAAAAAAAAGGTTTCCCCTTATAATGAATTATAAAAATATAGTTCCAAAAAAAAACGATTTGCATGAAAATTTGGGATTATGTTCAACTTGCAATACCACAATACCAAAACCTATAAAACTATTTTAAAAGTGAGTAAAATGTTTTTGAATTATGTTTGATTGTATATATTTATATATTTGTTAAATAACATAGATTGTAAAATACATCGTTAACTAAATAATACATTCTGATAGCTTACACATAGGCGTACATATTGTATATTAGTGGCGGTGTCTCTATACACGCTATACTCAAACACCTCCCCTTTAAGTCTATTATCTCACAATTCATAAATTTAAACGAACAGTTGGTTTGATTACTCTACCAAACTTAGATTTATGTAAGTCACAGTATTTTGAAGGACGTTCCGTAACCCTATCATTACAAATATTGTTGCTACGACTAGTGCTAGGTAATATTATATCGGAAGTCTGATCATCAGGAAGCAGTTCTGGTTTTAGAATGAAATCTTGTGTTTTAGTTTGTGACAATTTAATTTGACCAGAATTTCGACGTAATATTCGATTATCGCTCTGACGCTTTACCCAATAAGATCTAGGTTCATTGGCTTGATCTTTGATTACAGCTTTTGCCAAGTTTTATCATTAACAGTTTTTATTACAACATTATCCCTTTCATAAAATCGTTATGCGATTTTCTAGCAGTTTTATTGTAATTTTGTTCGCTGTAAGTCTTTTCTTTGCAAAGAGCATCGTACACATGTGTTATGACTTTAGGTACTAACTTTGAACTTTGTACTGGTAACAATGTACGTAATCGTCTACTTTGAAGAATTTGAGCTGGTGATACTTGTAAACTAACGATTGGGGTGTTATTATATTCCATTACATATTCCTTATAGTCACTACCGTCATCTCCACTTTTACGTAAAATCTGTTTTGCTATATTTACATATTTTCGGCGAGTCCATTGCTCTTATGATGGTATGGGGTACATGTAAAAATAGAAATATCTTTCTTGTGATAATAAGATCGACATTCAAACGATAAAATGGATTATTATCAGCTATAACTGTTTCTGGATAACCAAAACGTGTAAATACTTCTTGCATAGCATCTATAATAGCTTTTGACGATTTATTTTTAAGTCTTATTATCTCTAACCAGTGCGAAAAGTAATCGATTAAAACTAAAAATGAATGTTGACCATACTCTAATATATCAACACCAACTTTATTAAATCTTAATTTTGGGACATTATGCGATAACAGTGGTTCTTTTGGTTTGGAGGGCATGTATTTTTCGCAAATCCTACAAGTTTTAATGTATGTTATAATATCGGATGACATGTTTGGCCAGAAAAATAGTTGTCTTGCCTTTGATATAGCTTTAGAAGTACCTATATGACCTTTATGAATTAAACTTAGCACAAATGTTTTCAGAGAATTTGGTACTATAATTTTATTTTGTAAAAAGATAATATCATCTTCGATATATATATCATCCCTTATTTTATAAAATGGTTTGCATTCATTAGGTATTTCTGTTTCTTTTGGCCACCCGTTAAAATAATAGTTTATTACTTGTTTTAAATTTTTATCGTTCGCTATTTCTTTTTAAACTCTGTTTTTCTTTTTCACTCATTGGTAAGTATTTAGTGACTAAATGAACCATTTCTAACATTTCTTTATCAGTGTCAGTGACTTTTAAACTTGCTCTTGAGAGCATGTCTGCAAAATGTAAATCTTTGCCTGGTACATAATAAACATTTAGATTGTATTTTAAAAGTTTAAGTCTTAGTCTTTGTAAACGCGTTGAACCAATTTTATTAATAGGTTTTTCATTATGGAAACGATTGGTTTGTGGTCAGTTTGTACATCAACATGAGAGTGATATATAAATTCGTGAAATTTTTGAGTTCCAAAGTGTATAGATAACAATTCTTTTTCTGTTTGACTATAATTTAATTCTGAGTTATTCATGGTTCTCGATGCACATGCAACTAACTTTTGGTGTTATCATACATTTGAAACATACAGGAACCAATGCCATTTTTGGAAGCATCACATTGCAATATTATTTTTTAGTTCCATCATATGGTACTAAAGCAGGGGCTCTAGTAATTAGTGATTTCAATTTTTCAAATGATTGGTCATGTATTGGAAGCCATTGAAACTCTACATCATTTTTTAAAAGTTGACACAATGGGTGCATATATTCCACCATTGCTGGAATATACCGTCTTATATAATTAAATGATCCAATAATTCTTTGCAGTTCTTCCTTATTTTTAGGTCTTTCTAATTTTACTAATGAATCAATACGATCTGGATCAATTTGCATACCTTTTTCTGAGAATATTTGACCCATAAATTTAGCTTCTCTTTTTATATTGAAATTTATCTTTATTAAATCGCGCTCCTACCTCTTTAGCTCTTTTAACAATTGTTTCTACTGCTTCATCATGTTCACGCTCGTTCGCTCCACAAACAATCATATCATCATGACAGATAATTACATTTTCAATATTTCCAAAAATTCATCAACTTTCTCTTGGAATAGATCCTGTGAATTAGTCAACCCATATGGTAAAACACAAAATCTGTATATTCCAAAATGTGTTGCGAAACAGCATTTCCACGATGAGTCATCATCTAGTTTTAAATGGTGATAACCTTCAGAAAGGTCTAATACCGTAAATAATTTTTTCCACACATTTTGAACAAATTTCTTCAATAGAGGGGTTTATTCTAGGTTTACGTATTATTTGTCTATTTAAATCTGAAGGGTCTAAGCAAAGGCGAATTTGACCATTAGGTTTTTCAACAATAACTATTCTATTTATGCTAGCTCGCGGATCTAATTCGTCTACTTTAATTATTGCATTCCTACTAACTAACCTGTCTAGTTCATTTTGTAATGAATTTTTATAGCTATTGGAACTTTTGTTGGTGGATGACACACCTGCTCAAATTTATTCACAGTAGTTATACTATATTTACCCGAAAACTCCCGTATTCATTAAATATTTCAAAATTTTGTTTAATGAATTCATCTTTTAAATTTGATTTTGTCATATTCACATTGTGTACTCTCTTTACTAAATTTAACTTCAAGCATGCTTTTCCACTTAACAAAATTTTATCTGCATTTTCTACTAACATAAAATTTTCATAAAATTCATAATTTTTGTTCTTACAATGTAAATAGACAACTCCTACTGGTTTATATTTTGAACCCTCAAACGCTTTTAATACAAGATTAGTTTCCCTAATTTTAAATTGCTGGTTGACTTGTTTGAAAATTTTTGTAGGCATTATGCTAACATCAGCACCAGTATCAATTTTAACTTTAAATTTTTACCTTCAATAATTATTATTTCATCCCACAAATTGTGGTTTAGTTTACATTTTACTTCAGATGAGTTACAAACATGTTCAATATCAATGCTACTCACAAAAAATCGTTTTCTTCGTTCTCATCTTGTGACTCACAATTTAAATATTTTACATTTCTTACCTTACATGCTACAGCAAAGTGATTTTCGATACCGCATTTTGTACATTTTTGGCGAAAGGCTGGACATTCCCTCAATCCGTGAATTTTATGACATCTCCTACAACTAAATTTATAATTAGATTTAATGTTCCTATTTTGCACATTTTCATGGTTGCTTGCATTTCTTGAACCGTGATTCTTTATTACGTTTTTCTTGAAGTTGCTCTTGACTACATTTATTGTGGATTGGCATTCTTGTTGAAACTGTTCATTTTGGGTTTTGCTTTGTTCGCTTGTTCTGCAAAACATTATTGCTTTATCCAAAGTTAATTTGTCGATTCGTAGCAAAGCTTCTCTTGTTGTCGAGTCTCTTATTCCCATTACAATTTTGTCACGTAATGCTTTATCTTCTGCAGATTGGGTTGCATCTATTACATTATAATTACATGATTTTATAAGATGTCTACACTCGGTTAAAAATGTTCAAAGGCTTCTCCCTCCTTTTGGTTACGTTTTAAAAATTATATCTTTCAAGCATTCATTTACACGAGGATTCACATATTTTGTGATTTCTTCAATCATAAACTCATATTTATCAGTCTGCTCTTGCGGAATAACAAATGTTGACATTATTCGTGCAGAATCTGTACCAATAATATTTCTCAGAATTGACAATTTTACTTTATCGTGGGATTCGTGCTGACCTGTTGCTATTAAATAGTCCTCGAAAGTTGTTCTCCAAAATTTCCATTCATTGGCAGCTGTTGTTCCTTGCAGATCGAAGTCTGGTGGAAGTTTTACTTGCCCAGTAGATAAAGCCATTATAAATTTTTCCTCGTGGTATTTGTGGGGTTATGTCACTTCTTCATAGATTTAAAATTTAATATTTGTCAAAATTTTTAGATTTTATTAATCCTCGACTGCGCCATGTTTGATTGTATATATTTATATATTTGTTAAATAACATAGATTGTAAAATACATCGTTAACTAAATAATACATTCTGATAGCTTACACATAGGCGTACATATTGTATATTAGTGGCGGTGTCTCTATACACGCTATACTCAAACAAATTACTAACATAATGTTGGATAATGATTGTTTCATGTTTTGAAACATTATTACTAAATATTTTAACTTTTTAAAAATTAACCCCAATGATGGTGTGGTGTTGTCGGTTATAGTTTATTCTTAAGTTGGATTAAATAATAGGCACAAAATTTATATTTTACAAACATGCTAGTATTACATATATACTTAAACTTACAATCACGTTCGCGAGCCGAGAGAACAGAGAGCCATCAGAGAACAGGCAAAAGCTCATGGTTCGCTCGCTTTTATAATCTTCCGGCGGTGTTACAATATTCACCGACAGATGTCGTGCTTAACTTAATATGTACAATTTTACTATAGAACTAATATCACCACAATGGTATAATGAAAAAAGAATGATTTAGCTAAAAAAATAAGCATTTATCAGTGTTTTAAATAAAAAAATTTACTACTCAAAATAAGTTTATTTTGCAACTTTTCAATCCTTAAAAATCAACTTCTATTATGGTTCAATTAAAAAATAATTTACTCTAAAAAAAAATGAAAAATAAACAGTTTTAATTTAAGAATTGCTTAAATAATTATTAATTTCACTTTGCAAAATTTAAACCCTTAAAAACCACCCCTTATAACATACAATGTTTAACAACTACTTTAATAGATATAAATAGAAAAATACATACAATTGCATAGAAAGTTTTTAAATACTTAAAAAAAATGATATAATTTTTCTTCAAAATATATACAGTGCGGACGTTCAGTGCGGAATAATTTTTACGAAAATTAAAAAGTATTTAAAATAATTTTTTGCTTAGAATTAAATTTTCTATCGACTTTACTTTAGCTATTCTCTACCTACTGTCAACATTTTAAGTAAATCAATGCATTTTGAAAGAAAACGTCCTAAATGTAACTGTTTTAAGGATAACGCTCAAGACGGGTCCAAGTAGTTGGTTGTTGAATCGCCACGCGCGGGTTTTCTCTTCAAACGTTTTAAGAGTTGAATTCAAACTTAAACTCTGTTTGAAATAAATAAGTTTTCGAAAATAATAGTTCAAATAAACGTTATAACAATAAATAAATTTCTAACAACTTTTTTCCATAATTTTCTTGTATATTGATATTTTTGGAGACATTGTTAACATAATAACTGTCATATTCGATCATATCGCAGGAATTACTTATCGGGTAAAAAATTGTTTTCACAAAAGTTGTGTATAATTATATTGCAACCTATTTTTATTTGAAGAACAAATATGTAAAATGAATATTTTTATAAATATTCCAAGAATTCATAAATCTATGTAAGTTAACGGGCCTTTTGGCTTAAAAAATTATGCCCAAAATACAGAACTGGGTTATTATAAATATCACTCATCATATGCAAAGTTTCATAAAAGTTGAGCCGGTGGTTACCTTGATATATTACATACGGACGGGCGGCCATCGGACAAAAATGTTTTTTCATCGCCCCGAAGGTCCACGGGAACAGCCTCAAACAATCGCGGGTGAAAACGGCAAGAACTGTTACTCTCTTACTGCCATCGTCCATTCATCGCTCTTAAGGTCAACTGGAAGAGATTCAAGCAAACGCGGGTATACGGAGGAGTAGAGCTCGTTCAATATGTTATGAACAAATTTCTCTGGAGAAAATGGACAGATAATAATCCTTAAGAATGCTGCATGTGGTAAAGTATACAGCTGATACTAGTTTAAAATTGATCACACAATAACGTGATTAACGTTTAAGTTGTTTGAAATTTTGCGAGTACTTATGGTGTCGGGGTTACGCTCAATTTAATGTAAAAGTGACGACTCAACTGTTCTGACTGTTGCAGAACTCCCAATAACAGCTGCGGACTTTTGGAAGGTGACTGATTCGCGTAGTCTTTCATGTATTCTTACAAATGTTCGCCTTAAACAATTCTCACTGCTAACATTTATTAGGATTGTTTCAAGAATGGAATTTCTTCTATAAAAAAACTCTTACTTCGTTTTGTTTATTATTATATATAATTTTATTTTTTATTAATTCCATGACTCTCAGTTCGAAGCAATTAAGAGCTGTTCTGCTTTCATAGAAGCAGCAAATTGTTTTATAGTATAAGAAATAGTTTGACCATTTCTAACAACTCTTTGACATTGTTTACCTTGAGAAAATGATACAAGCAAAACTAAACATAGACTTCCCTTTGTTATTAAAGCTGAAGCTAATGTGAAAATGAGTTACTGAAAACTGAAAAAAACAATGTTGGATTGAGATTTTTGTGGTGATATGCAGGTTATCTTTTAGTTATTACTGAAGTAAAATCCAAAATAAATTTATTTCCTTTTGTTATTAAAATTCTTACAGGTGCATTTTATTTAGAGAGGGGATGGTCTTAAGGACGTCCATGAAGTTATTTTCCATATGCTAAATGAATGCTTACTTTCTACAGTCGAAACAAAGAAACGGATACATGTATGAAGTTGAAATTTGGCACGTCGGTAGACGATATAGAAGAACTTGTCAGCTTTAGATTTTTAATAAAATTATTGGTGACTCATTGAAAACGATTTTCGTAGTTACGATTCAGATTAACTGTTATTGTTACAAAAACTTCTAAAAACATAATTTTTCACCGACAGGTTGTGTATATTACAATTACTACTTGGACCCGTCTTGAGCGTTATCCTTAAAACAGTTACATTTAGGGCATGCGTTTTTTTCACATTTTTTATTAAAATTTGGTTAGTTTTCAAATACTTTCTATTCGCTGTTCATTTTATTTTTGAGCACCTTTCGATACTATTTTATATGTTTGTTGGTTATCAGAACGATGTGAAGTTCTGCGCAAGACGTTTGTTTTATTTGTATCAAAAACAGTCAAACTGAGCCAAAAAGGTCAAAAGATGAATTTAGTGTGGTTTTATAATTGCTGTACCTACTATAAAATTCTGATTAGGTACCTACTATAATTTTTTTGAAATGATGCAAAAGAACATGTTTAAATTAAATTGGAATTGATTACATTTTCCAAAAAATATCAGCAAACCATGATTTTGTAAAATAATTCAATTTACATACAATTGAGTACATTACTTTTTTTCAATAAAATGTTTATAACGGGTGATTTATTTAGAGGTACTTTTTATGATGGGGATTTAATTGCCGATCGCGCATGCCTCGGGTGAACTGAAGTGGCATTCTTCCTCAGTAGTGTTTGACATTTCATAATGGAAAGATTTTGTCCGACACAGCACCTACAGCATGTGGAAAAATCGGTCCACATTTCTTCAAAACAGAGGCCAATCGGAATGTTATGACTATTAACATTATAACATGACTATTTGATATCTAAAATTGAAACCCGTGATATCGACGAAATTTGGTTCATACAACCCGTGAAACCATGGCTTTCTGCGAGAACGATTCAGTGAACAGATCACTTCACGCTTTGAACCAGTGAATTGGCAAGCTAGGTTATGCGACATAACACCTCCCTAACTTCTTTTCTTTGGAGGTATGTAAACTCTAAAGTATACATGGATAAGCCGACAACGATTGAGGCATTGGTGGCCAATATTACTAGAGTCATTGGCAAAATACCACTCGAAATACTCAAACGCGTCATTGAAAATTGGAACTTCAGAATGGACCAATTTAATGGTAGTTACGGCCAACATTTGATAGCAATTATCTTTAAGAAATAATTGTAAATCATTGTTCTTTGTATGATAATAAAGATTATAAAATAAAATTGTTTTATATTATATATACTTCTAAATGAATTACCCATTATTTTTAACGTTAATTATCGTTAAAAGTACGACTAAAAAACAATAAACTAATTAAAACTCCCATGTAGACTTTAAAAAATGTATTGTTTCCAGTTTAAAAACAGTTTGCAAATTTTAACCTTTAGTCTTGGGAAATACCTTTCAGAATCGCATAATTCATCAAATATTAACTTTCATTGAGTCTGACTCTTTTGTAATCATTTATTGCTGCAAAGTGATATGTTCTAAACGGTATAGTTTCAATAGCGCTTTTGCAATGATGTCAATTCCAACAGTGATGTTTATTTGTTTCATTTTAAAACTTGGTGTTGGTTATCTCACTGTAGATAACGATATAGAATTCAAACTTAAAAATACACCACCGTTAATACTTACACCATACTTACAAAGCGGAAATATTAAAAAAGCACGAAAAGCATCTGAAGTTAAATATGATGAATTCGAGAATGTCAAAAGTTATGCTGGATATTTTACCGTAAGTGAAGAATTTAACTCCAACTTGTTCTTTTGGTTCTTTCCTTCCGAAACTAATTACTTAAATGCGCCAGTAGTATTATGGCTGCAAGGAGGACCCGGTACAACATCTTTACTAGGTGCGTTAATAATAAACGGCGCGTTTGAGATAACAGACGATATAAAACTAAAAAGAAAAAGCTACTACTGGAGTCAAAATCATTCTATGATTTACATCGACAATCCTGTAGGTACCGGTTATAGTTTTACTAACGAAGATGGATATACACGAAACGAAACAATCGTTGGAGAGCATTTGTACTTAGCATTACTCCAATTCTTTCAACTCTTTCCTGAACTAAAAGATAATGATTTCGTCCTCTCAGGCGAGTCGTACGCTGGAAAGTACGTTCCGGCAGTGGCTCACCATATTTTGAAAAAAAATACCAAAGCGCATCAGAAAATAAATTTAAAAGGTATGGTTATAGGAAATCCTCACTCGGATCCCGAAAACCAATTAGGGTACGCCGAATACTTTTATCAACTTGGTTTAATTGATTTGCATGGGAAACATTTAGTTCAACAAAAAGTTGATGAAATAATATATTTCATTCGTAACAAAATGTGGGTAGAAGCATATACCGCTAAGGATGATCTCATAGATGGAGATTCCGGACAGTTAACCGTATTTCAGAATTTAACAGGCTTTACTAGTAACAAGAATATTTTAGAAATAAATAGCACAGTTTTCGATAAAATGAGAAAATACATAAAACTTCCAGCATTTAGAGCTGCACTACACATTGGGAACATTACTTACAGTGACAGCAAAAAAGTATTAGCTGCAATGATTCCGGATGTGATGCAGTCTATTGCACCTATTATAACCGAGTTACTTGAACATTACAAGATTTTATTTTATAATGGTCAATTAGATATTTTAATTGCGTATCCTTTAATGATGAATTTTCTACAGAAAATGGAGTTTAAAGATTCAGAAGCGTATAAAGTAGCGGAAAGACATATATGGAGGATTGACGGTGATGTAGCTGGATATGTAAAAGAAGCTGGAAATATAATGGATATATTGGTACGTAACGCACAACATATGGTACCAATGCACCAACCAAAGTGGGCACTTGATATGATAACAAGATTCACTCGGAATCTGCCATTTTACTGAGATAACTTGACTGTGATTTTCTTTATTCCATAATGTTTGGCATTTATATTTCTATGCTTGACTTGTTATACCTTATTGTGTATGTACATAAATTAGTTCAAATCTATTGATTTGGCTTTGCATTCAAAAGTAAGTACAACATCGTCAAAATAAAGTTCGATTGTCAGCTTGATATTTAGCTCCTAAATTTTTAAACAACTTTGGAAATCTTTTAAAAGATGATGTATCTTGGAATATGATTAAACGTAAATTAAGAGAGCATTATTTTGTCGATAATGTACAAATATTTTAATATTATAGTAGTTTATATTATCTGTTTCTATTAGAATAATATCTAGTTTACTTACTTAATTATTGCATAATTATTGCATAATTTTACTTTATTTAATATCATTCAATCTATGTGCTTAATACTTAAAATGTTTTGTTGGTTGAGTGGCAGAACAGCGATTCGCTGAATTTCCATCCATTTGTGTACTTACTTATTACACAATAAATTTATTATTATTATTATTATTATTATTATTATTATATGTATTCTGATTTACAACACAAAATTCAATCACTCAAAACAAAGTTCAGTATTACCAAAAGAAAATCCGGCAAGAACGTATTTTTGCAGAACCCATTTTATTTTTATATTGTGAATGTAAATACAAATGAAATTTTTCGGTGCACTCTGAACGGAAAAGGTTGTGTTTTCAAAAGGTAGTATTGGTAGTAGGTGCTATATAGAAAAATGATGATAAACTAAAATTCACATTTTTTATAAATGGAATCGTTTGTTATTGATATTTCCCTTTTTTTTAATTCCGTAAAATCTAATTTGGGCTTTTCCACAATCACAACCTGAAGCCCCACATAAGAAATGATTGAAATGTAACATTTTCGCACCATTACACGTGATTTTACCGCTGCCTGATAAATTATTGCTCTTCCTGATTATTTCTTTTTGTCAACAAGTATTTTATTTTAACAAATATGATCATTTCAACATTATTTAAGTTTCCTTCTAATTACCTTAATGATAATATTCTATAATATTCTACTAATCGCCTGAGGAGAAATTAGGTACACTTTTGATAACAATTGCGATTTGAACTCCACATTTGCAACTTTAAAACGAAAAAAAAATATGGATACCATTGCTGTATTGTTGGTTGCTTTGTAGAGGGTCATTTAATATGTCACTGTTTGTACATATTTTGTACATTGTGTATTGGTACAGTACATCGCACAAAACATATTTTTTTCTGTACCTACTGTGTACATACTTAGTACGTGGATGTGTTATGGGTTAGTAGTTAACTTACATAGAAACATATTTTTATGTAGCTTACCTACAAACATACAGTTTACATAACGAACACTAGGGTCTAGAAAAATTCAAATGTTCTATCTAATAAAAAGCGTTTCGCCCAGAATTCCACATACTAACTAACGTCTAAAACAGTATCGAAATTAAATAATAAACAACATTTATTTGAAAGAAAATGTGTTAAAAATATTTTTGTAAATATTCCTCAAACTAAATATAAGTACCAAGACGAATAACGCTATATTATCTTTATACCGATTGCCGGAATACTAGAAAGAGAGCACTAAAGGACGACATTAAAATATTACGCGACGAGTGGCAATTTGTAAGTGGAAGAGGAAGATAACAAAATGTGTCATGTATTTTATAGGTTAATAGTGACAGTTGAAATGTATTTTAGGTTAACAGTGACAGACTAGAACTAGAGCATAAATTTAACCTTTTCATGTGCGAAATTAAAGTGGTTTTTGTTATTTTTCCGTGACAGTGATAGGTCCGTCCTTGAACCTCTCCTTCCATCATGGCGACTTCAAAACAAAGGCGCACGTTACTTGTTTATTGGTACTTATACAGGGTGTCTTTAGCTGAGTGCCCACTAGAAATATCTGGAGAACCGTGATAGCGAGAAAATCAGAATTTGATATGCAGCCATTTGTGACCAAGATCCATTGTTAAAAATATTTTCAAAATGGCGTCACTTCCGAAAGTACCGGAAGTTGATGACAACTTGATTTTTTTAAATGTAATGACTATGATTTTATTTTCTTTTATGATTCCAAGTTAAATTTTAGGTCAACTTTATATAAGGTACTTCTAACCTAAAATGTCAACTTTCGGTGATAAAGATTGTTTTATGTCAAAATTGGCAAAAATCATCTATGTACGAAAAAAATTGTTGCAGTGGAACTAACAAAGATGGAATAGCAAAATTCTGCCAGTGGAAAGGTAAAACATTGCACTTCATCCTTCTTGATCTCAATCTTGATAATTATCTACAGGGTGGTGTGAAATGTGAATTAAATTAGGTCAATACAAACATGCCAAAAAGTCATTTTATTCAAATGGGACACCCCATATTTAATTACATGTTTTTGAAAGGTTACAGGTGAAGGTTTTTTTATTTTTTTTAGTACGTATTAGAGTTAGTATGTTATAATGAAGCAAAAAAAATCTGTTTAAAGGCCAACTGGCCTCCCGGCGGTTGTCCGTCCGTGTGTAAATAGGATATCAAAAAATCACCGGTCCGATTTTTATTAAACTTTACAAATGGGTCTTTATTTGTAATACCGCAGATTTGATTAGATTTTGGGCATAATCTATCAAGTCAAAAGAGCAGTTAACCTGCACAGATTCTTATTTCAAATAAAAGTTGGTTACAATTTAAATATACACAACTTTTGTTTAAACTATTTTTCGATCCAATAAGTAATTACTGAGATATGACATCATGTGTAGTTGTTTTATTAATATCTTCAAGAATATCAATTATACATTTATTGTATATAACTTTTATTTAAACATTTTTTCTAAAACCCATTTTTACTTCACATGTTATGAAATATATCCTCATTTTTAGTTTATTTTGATTTATATTAACGGTAACATTAACGTTGTTACAATTAATTAAGTTAATCTATTATTTTCATCAGACGCAGATTGCACAAGAGTATTTGATGTGGCTGAAATTAAAGTAGGTGCAGAAGAAGTTGTGGCTTGACTAGGTAGTGGTAGAGATCATCATGTCGAAAAATTTGGTCTGCAATATTTCCTATTATTAATGGAATTCACCACATATCCCTCTGCGACTTTGAACGATTGCCAATCGCCATATGTCGCTTCAAAATATCTGTACCAGCGTCAGAGTTCGCCAACATAGAGGCAGCTATTTTTTGAGGTAGTTTTCCGAAAGTATTTTTCCCAATAGGTTGAACAGTGCATTTTTTATTTTGGCAGGAGTGGGCTTTTCTTTATAAGAGTTTCGAAAGTGATGGTGGAGTGCAAAAAACACCTTACCTTTATTCAGTGTCGACGTTTCGACCGACGAAAGTAGGTCTTTACTGACTAGCATTAACAAATAAAAATTATTGATTGATTTTTTAGGTAATAGTAAAGTTGGGTATCATCTGCGTATAAATGATATTTAAACCTACGAAAACACATGGTAACTCTTGAAGTATACAAGAAACATAATTGCGGTCCTAATATCGACCCCTGGGGAACTGCAGACTTTGTATGCAACGACTTTGAAGTGTTTCCATTGTAGGACACACGCTGAAACCTGTTGCATAGAATATTGGCAATTCGCTCAACAGCACACTCCTTAAGACCACAGTAACGCAAGATAGTCAACATCAGATCATGATTTAAAGTATCAAAAGCCTTGGAGAAGTCAAGCAGTACCAGCACAGTTACTTTACCTACGTCACTCGCAAAAATAACATCATCAATAATGTGAGGCAGTGATGTGCTGTAGCTAAAACGTTTTCTAAACCCGGACTGTAATTTTGGCGGGATATTATTTTGTTCAACAAAGTCGAAAGCTGAACATACATTAACTTCTATATGACTTTGGACAGAACAGAAAGGATATTTACAGGGGGAAATCAGCAAACTCAATAGGATTTTTACACTTGGGTAACGGAAGAATCAATGCCTCTTTCCAAACAGAAGGATATTTAGAAGAGGTAAGACAAGAATTTATAATATGTGTAATCACAGGTAAGTATAATATTATTAGAAGACATAGAGACAGCATAAAAGAATTAATTTGATCAACACCAAAAGCTTTTGATTTTATGTTTTTAAGGACCAACGTGAGATCATATTGTTACTATTATTGTACAAATTTAAATTTCTCAGATTTGACTACAGTAAACGCACTGAAGAATTCCGATTACAGAAGGTTCCACATAGTATAGAAATTGCCATGTTCAATATTTTTTGTGCGTTTTTTTTGTAGCGATTCAATGCTTTATCACGAATCTTCAGCTAGCCATGGGGCTTTGGTTTTTCTACATTCATAAGTTTTTAAAGATGCACGTATGTCAAAAATAACGCTAAAATAACATGAGAAATGCTACAGTTGCTGAAAGGGTATATGCGCAGCAATATCCCGATAGACGGCACCCGAATAAAAAGGTTTTTCTGCGAGTTATCCATCGTTCACAAACAACTGGAAGCGTCCATGTTCCCGTATACCGTAGACAACACAGGAGACGTACCGAAGAGAACATTATTAATGTTTTAGCTTATGTGCAGTTTAATCCACACCTAAGTACTAGAACTATTGCACCGGATCTGGGAGTAACTCGATCTACCGTTCAAAACATTCTCAAAGAGCACAGGTAAGCGAATCTTCAATGTTGAAACTCTACTGTAAACTTACAAAGGTTTACTTAATACTTATCCTAATGTTGAATCAGTAGTGATCATCTTACATCTTTCAGGTTACATCCATATCACTTAGTTCTGCAACAGGCATTGACTGCTGCAGAGTTTGATCGAAGACTAGACCATTGCCACTGGCTCTTGGGTAAGATGGCAGACGATCCCCAAATTCTATCGGGTATATTGTGGACATATGAGGCCACCTTTCATAGTAATGGCAGTGTAAATGTCCATAATATGCACTATAGGTCAAGAACGAATCCGCACTGGATGCAAGAAGTTCAGCACCAAGGTCGCTGGTCTGTAAATTGTTGGGCAGGGATTCTATAAGGGCAAATTATCGGTCCATTCTTTTTGAATAACCAACTAAATGGCCACAATTACGTACAGTTTTAACAGAGCAATTGCCGATTCTGTTAGAGGAAGTGCCCCTAGAAATTCAAAGACGAATGCTGTTCCAGCACGATTGCTGTCCAGCCCACTTTGCAGTGAATGTTCGTCAATTTTTAGATGCCAACTACCCTGGTAGATGGATAGGACGGGGCAGCATTTTTTCATGGCCGGCTAGATCACCGGTTTAACATGCCTGGATTATTATTTATGGGGTCGAGTAAAAGATATAGTTTTTGCAACCGGACCTACTACACGTGATAACATGATTGGACGAATAAGAGACTGTATGCAAACTATTTCAGTAGCTGAACTGGAGAGTGTAGTTTGGTCTACGCGGGAAAGGATACTTAAGTGCATCGAAAACGATGGACGGCAGTTTGAACATTTATGAGGGCATTAATTAAATTGTTTCAACTAATTTAAATTTGTTTTACGAGTAAAATATGTAAATAGTCAGCGGTCTAACATTTGTTTCATTGATATCTACGGTTTCAAAAAGATAGGAAGTTGCGGTTTGCACCAACTATTTAGCAATTTTGTCCTCTATTTAACTGTGTAAAAAGACACATAGGATGTTATTTAAAAATCTCATGATAATGCGCAATAATTGTTGTAATGTTAAACAGCGCCCTCTAGCTATCACGTCAAAATTTATTCGGACTATCTTTATACAACATATTATTAAGTAAGAAGAGCTCTTTTAAACGATACCTAGTTTGTTCAATTCTGTTAACTTCCACCGAAGTTAACATTTAAATAAAAACTTGTTTGACGTTCCCCCACCACTGCATTTTATAAGAGAAAGTAAAATACTCTAAGCAAAAAAAATCAGAAATTTTGCAGTCTTTACTACGGCAATATTTAAAATATATTTATATTGGCATATTTATAGAGAAAGATCCAATTATATGATCGGCCATAACAGTTTCGCCCCCTAGCGGCCATCTTACAAACTTGAAAATAATTTCCCGCGATTTCTCGTAGCCGATTTACTTATTAAAATTTTTTTTATCAATATTGTCAGATTTATAAATCCCGAGATCTACCCGGCGTCCATTCTTAGTTGGCCACCCGGTGATCTAGGTGTAGAAACTGGTACCCTTCAACATCTATAGTCGTTGATCAGCCACCTTCAGGTTTCCGTTATTACAAGAACATCATATTGCTTAACATTGTCTTTAACTTGATTAACATGACCGAGGATATAGATCTTACATTAACATTGGCAAATGTAAGATAACGGTTTTTGGGTGTTATAGTCATACTAAGAATAATTGTTATTTAATATTGCTGTTAATTATACTATAAGTAATATGTAGCAGGGTTATACTGGTTGATAACTGGATTAAAGCATTGATTATAATTAAAGTAAGATAGCAAACCGTAGTTTCACAAAAAAAAGTTTTAGGAACAAGCAAGTATCGCCAAAAAATCCCAAGCATTCCCTCCCCTTATAAAATTAAATCATTATCATTTATGTGATTATCTTTAATAAAATACCTTAACAAAAACATACCATATCAATGTATTGTACAGGGTATTTCAGAAGGTATAGCTAATTATGAGTAAAAATGATATCTACTTTAACGGTCTATTACAAAGTAACTTTGAAATGATGTAACATATATTTTTACAAACATGTTGTTTTTATGTCATTAGCTGTGTTTAATGTTAATTAATTTAGAGTTAAAGTAGGTGTTATTTTTACAAATAATTAGCTATATCTTCTAAAATAACCTGTACAATAGGTACATTCACAGGTTATATTTTTTAAAGCTCTTGAGATCGTTTTGAAACTTAGAAAATATAGTGTCTTGTTTTTAAAAAAATGAAAGTTTATACTCAAGGGATCAAATTTGCTTAGATATTAAGGGAGATATCAAAAATAATTTTAAGAGAAATCAGTAGCGTACCAGTAATGTCTAGTAAAATAGACAAGTCAAATTCCGTACGAACGCCACTGGTGGAAATAAAAAAAAAGTTGTACATTAAAAATGCAAAACTTCATTAACTTTAAGACGTTTAGGACCTACGTCTCTTCTTAAAATGGACCTAAAAATCGCTCCCTTAAATATTGAAATTTAATTATAAAACACTCTGTATAAAACTGTAACAATATACAGGGTGTTCCTGAAAGGTGTGTACATGGCTTTACCATAGTATCTCTGGGTCAAAATAGGCCGTTTGACACCAATTTACCTATAACTAAAAGTGCACCATAAGAGCGCCAGAGGGCGTCAAACTTTCCAAAAAATATTGTATATTGGGAATAACTCGAGAACGGTTAGACGCATTATGTTCCGCTTTTGTATGCTGATTGTCTGCTTCCGAAGACGTTTTTCTGTGTAATGTGGACAAATTTCGCAGAAAGGTTCCCAAATCGGATTGACATGATCGCATAGCCTACTAGCAGGGATATGATTTTAATTTTTTTCTGATCGAACTAATAACATTAGCGCAATTTAACAGGAGAGAAAAAAGTTTTGAAATTGTTCGTTTCATTTGTCAGAATTATTTTGGTTTTGTATCGTTGACGATTGTTAAAATATTATTATTTATTTGACAGTGCCCGTATGAAAGCCACTTTTCCTGGCATCAGAAATATGTCCACATGACACAGAAAAACGTCTTCGGAAGCAGACAACCAGCATACGAAAGCGGAACAAAATCCGTCGAACCGTTCTCAAGTTATTCCCAATATACTATATTTTTTTGGGAAGTTTGACGCCCTCTTGGTAATAGCTAAATTGGTGTCAAACGGTCTATTTTGAGCCAGTGAACCTCTAGTAAAGCCATGTACACACCTTTCAGAAACACCCTGTATAGTTTGAAGTTTCAACACGCCATCCATTTGTCAAAACAGTGAAACAATAGTATATTAAAGAACTAGTTTCAGAAGACGCATTTTATAAGAAGAGTACGAGTTGTTAAAAGGCCTTCTGAAACGAATTCTTTATACTATTTTGGGCTTTTCAGATTGATTTTAAAATAAAATTTCGTGAGTTTTTAAATTTATGGAATTTTGAAGTATAATTTCTAGTGTGGCAATATTTTCATTAAAGTTTGGTTTAAATGGTAGTTTAAGTTTAATTAGAACATTTATACGTTTAATTTTATAAAAATAGGTGGAAATAAAAATAAGTTGATAAATAAATTTACTGAACATTAATTACGATTTAAATTAACACACGACGAACGTAACGAGTGTTGATGTTTACTATGATATCAGTGTTACCACCGTTCGGAATAAAAATTGTTCTATTTCTATAAAAGAACTCATTTGGGTGTTTTTATAGCTCTGTAAACGACCCTAAATAAAAAATAGTATATTAAAGAACAAGTTTCAGAAGATGCATTTATAAGACGAGTACAGTTTCGAAAATGAGCCGCGAAGTGGAGAGTTTTCGAAAGTACGAGTCGCTAAAATGCCTTCTGAAACGAATTCTTTATACTATTTTTTCTATTTTAGGCTTTCCAGATTCATTTTAAAATAAAATTTCGCTAGTTTTTAAATTTATGGAATTTTGAAGTATAATTTCTAGTGTGGCAATATTTTAATTAAATTTTGATTTAAATGCTAGTTTAAGTTTAATTAGAACATTTATCATACGTTTAATTAAAAAAAATAGGTTGAAATAAAAATATGTAGATAAATAAATCTAATGAACATCAATTACAATTTAAACTAACACACGACGAACGTATCGACAGCTTTGATGTTGAATGTTATTGTATACTGTGGTTTAATATCAAATCAGTGTTACCACCATTCGGAATAAAAATTGTTCTATTTCTATAGAAGAACTCATTTGGGTGTACTTATAGATCTGTAAGACCCTAAATAAAAAAAAATTAAGAAAATAAATACCAAATACTATCTGATTTATAGGAAATTAATAATGAAGGAAGAAAATCAATAGTATTTAAGAAATGAATAAAATTTTAATACATAATACCCTTGCTGCTCGTCGTACATACAAGATAATACTACATCAATCCACGAACATGAAATGGAAAAGAGACGGAATAGACTATACACAAATAAGTTATACAATTGTTATAATTATTCTTTTAATTTGATAAATACAAACGATGATAATCGTTTGCCCCAAACGCACAATTACATTTCGGACATTTTCTTTGCCTCGTTTCATATCTAGTTTTAAGGCAGTCATAACAAAATACATGAAAGCATTTAGATAAAACTGCATCTTTTCTCTTCACTTTACAAGAAGGACAAGTTAAAGTTTCTTTATATTCCCGTATTTCTTCCATCATTACTTCATCTAATGTTGTTCCTGCCATTTCCATTTTCTTCATTCTTTCTACTTTACGTTTTAATTGAGCTATTTCCTCTTGTAGGCGCTTCGTTTTGTAAGCTTCGGCTTCTAACGAACTGGTTTTTTCTGCGACTACTTGTTGAGCTTCTTTCATTTGGGAATGATATTTTTCTAAAAGCATAATATATTAAAAAATCAAACTTTAAATCTAAATAATAGTGAATTGGTATTGGTTTTTTTTGGTCACACAACCAATACCAATCCACTATTATCTACTACTTATCAAGTTATCGTGTTAAATCTAAATGTTACCTAAATGTAATTTTAAGTCAGCAGCAGATTGAGCTGATTCTATAGCTTTCCGTTTGTGCATTTCCATTGCTTGCTGACGTAAAGACAGCTCTTTTTCGATCGTGGCCAACGTATTCTGCAGTATTCTCTCTTTCTCTTCCAACTTCCTTACAACTACATTAGCCGAATCCACTTGAGTAGTCAACGTCCCCACTTGATCTTTAAGTACGTCCTTCTCTTCCCGAGCTAATTTATGCAATTGATTGGATTTAATACGTTCGGTCATAAGTTTAAAATTGGCGTCGTCTTTTTCCCTCAATTGCTGTATTAAACGGGAGTTTTGTTCCTGCATGTCTTCAAATGCTTGTCCAGTTACTTCCATTTCATTTAACAAAGCTTCTTCTTCAAGCGAACCTACAAACGGTCTCATTTGATGTAGCGACGTGTGACTAGTCCAATTTCCCTCGACAGGCTTCTGAGATTGTACCTGTTTCTGCAACTCATACTTCTGCTCCTCTAACTGCTTAATTTTCCGAAGCGCCTCTTCGTCAGCCAACTTTTTCCTTTCTTCGCGCTTGCTTTCCTGAAAATAAAATTGCATCTTCTTTAGTTGTTGTCGCATATCCTCCAGTTCTCCACGGAGTTTTTTTTCGATTGCCATTAACTGAACTTTGTCTCTTTGTTCTTTACTCACACCTTTATACATGTCAAGCAACAATTTCATTTCCTTTTGTTCATTTAAAGCTTTCCTAAAACAACACAATATTAAAAAACAACACTAAAGAAATCTACGTGTTCTTACTTTAGTTGGGCCTTTAAATCTCTAATAACTTCATTCTCTGTTATTTTCGCTTCTTTCGCTCTTTGCAAATCGCGATGATCTTTTTCAGTTTTAATAACAGGTTCTTTTTTAATAACACCTTTTTCTTGTTTAACGGCGCCGTCTTTCTTAGCCGACGGCGATGTGGAGACGCCAGCTGCATTTTCTTTAGTTCCTTCTTGTTCTTCAGATTGCTAGGTGAATTATATTAAATTTTATAATGAGAACATACTAAAAAGTTTTGTTTTCATACCGTCAACCATTTAGTGATTAATTGAATGTTAGAACTTACCTCCGCTTCCTCTTCGCCTTCCTTCTTCACTGGTGTATTTGACGGTTCTTCCTTTACTTGCGCGGTACCTTCATTATTCGTGTTTTCCTCTTCTTTAATTTCTTGTTTAATGTTCTCTTTACTGTCTTGGGTGATGCTTTGCTGTAGATTTAATTTGGTATTCAGGTCTTCAATTTCTTTTCTTAGTTTTGGTATTTCTGAATTTGCCTCCTTGTATTTCCTTTTATACCGATGAACTTCGCCTTTGAGTTGTGTCGTATTATTTTGCAACGACGTAATAAGATGTCTCATCTCTCTGTTTATTGGTCCGGTCTGTTCGTTAGCGGCTAAATTTTGTTCAAACTCGATTCGAAGCATCTCATATTCTTTACGTAGTTGCGCTAACAAATCTTCAAGTTGCATGACTTCTTGTCGAAGTTTCTTTTGAGCCATCAACTCTTCACTTTCCATCATTTCGATGTTCCTTAAATGTGCGTTCTTACTAGATTGCAACTGTTGTCTCGCTTCGTCCAATTGCGTTTTCAGTTGCATTGATTCGTTATAAAGTACGGAAAATTGCGATTGCAAGCATTTGTATTCGGTAGTTTCTACAATTACGCTTTCAGGAAGTTGACGTATCTAAAATTTAATATTTATTACCATCTATATAATAGCATCCACTATAAAATTTAAGAGTATATTATAGGGCTTATTGGGACATACACAGTAGTACTCCCTACTATCGTATTTAAAGAGCCGCCGACACAACAACAATAATAATGAACACTTCGGCGGTCAAACAAAAATCTTTTTGTTAAGCGAGAAAATGGAAATTCCACATCTTATAATTAAGATGTGGAGCTTTGCGACGTTTTCCAAACCAAACATTTTATTTTTAATTTTTTAATTAGAGTTAGTACATAATAATGAAATTTTGTCCGATGGCCGGCCGGTCGAACTCCCCGCCGTCGGTCTGTATATAAATAAGATGTCAAGAAAACCGCCAGACAGATATTTATAAAACGTTGCATATCGATCATATTTTTAATAGTGCAGATCTAATTAGATTTTGGGCATTATCTATCAAGCCAAAATGGCCGTTAACCTAAATAGATTTTCGAGATTTTGGAATATTTTCAAAAATTTTATGTTAAATATTTATTTTTTCAAATAAAAGTCGTTTATAATTTAATTGTACAGTGTGTACCATTTTCGTTGTAATTGTAGAGTATCTCCGTTATTAGTGAAGATAGAAGGTTGCAGTTTTCGCAAACCAGTGCCACTATTTTGAGAATCGAAAGATGGCACCAACAAAGTTTCCATAGTCTTCTTGGTTTAATAGATACAGGGTGAGATTGAAAATTTCAACTTTTCTACTATCTCCTGTATCTCTGTTATACTTTAATAAAGATAAAAAATGCGTTTTATAGAATTATTAGATTATTTTTTTTTATATCATTTATGAGATATTAAGTAAACATATGTTTTTTTAACGGGACACCCGGTATATTATTTCAGGATGTGGTTTGTTTTAATTTTAGCTACCCAAAAATATAGCATACTTGATATTTATTTTAAACAATGAACTTGTAATTCGTTTTCTCAATCTAGTAGGTCTAAAGAGAATACAAATAAATTTAACAGATATATGATTTTTGTATTTAAGAGTTCTCAATGTTACTAGTTAGATCATATAAAAAATACTCGTACGAAATTATAATATTACAAGGTTACTGGACATCCATTAGCTCATACTTTACTTCTTTTGTCTTCTTTAAATTAATATCAGTGACCGAAGTTTATAATCAATGTTAATATGTTTAGATAAAAATAAGTATAACACCTATTTCTCAACTTTTACTTTCTTTACTTTTACTCATAAGCTATGTAAGATAAAAATAATCTAATCTAGACATTTTATATCTTTTCGATATGTTAAAGAATAGCAGTGATACAGGAGATGGTCGAAAAGTTAAAATTTTCAATTTCACTCTGTATCTCTTATACCAAGAAGGCTATGGAAATTTTGTTGGTGCCATCTTTCGATTCTCAAAAAGTGGCACAGGTTTGTGAAAACCGCAACCTTCTATCTTTACTAACAACGAAGATACCTTGCAAATTACAACGAAAATGGGACACACTGTACATAACTGATTTGTAACTATTTTTTGATCCGATAAGTAATTACTGAGATATGATTATCACGTGACACTAATTGTTTTAACAATATCTCCACCAATATTAATTATTCAAAGTTGAAAGAAAATGAAGAAGAAAAATGCAAGAAAAGTTGTTAAAAATTTTATTCTGTATAACTTTTGTTGGAACTATTTTTTTCTTAAACGCAATTTCCATTTTCAATTCGTTTTAAAGAAACTATAGCACGCCGTTTTAGTATTTAATGTCACAACTAAAATTACTTACATTATAAACGCCAAAATATTAAATGCTTTTGTTTCATAAATGTCATAATATTAAAAGTACTTATAAAATCAAATTAATTTGATAGAAGCTTATAAAATTCTGTAAATATTTAAAAAACTTAAATAATATGTATTGCAAAATTAATTTTTTGATCAATATTATTTGAGCATAGGAAACGGTAGTAAGTAGCAGGAAGGCTTACCAGTTAGGTACATTTAACAATTGTTGGCTGTTACTGAAATTTATAATTGGACTTTAAAACTGGTTCTTCTTTCTTAAAAGTTGATTTTTTCCTACATCGAATCGTTTTTTCACTTTTCTAACAAAATTATGAAGTTGCGAATTGCAAAGGTGTTACACGTGTATTTTATTTTTTGAGCAAAATGATTTATATCGCCGCACACTATCGATACCCCTTTGATAAAATCAGAACGATGTGGAGTTCTATGCAAAACGCTTGTTTTAGTTCTTTACTGTTATGATTGAATTTTTTCTCCTATTTGAACTGGAACAAATTGTTTAATAAAACGTCAAGTAATTTTAACGATTTTAAGCAATTTTAAGAGTTTTAGAGCCTCGTGTGGAACTAAAAAATGTTGTTTTCAGTTCGTTCTTGTGAAAATTGGGCATGTATTCAGTAGTGGAGCTTCGCTCATGTTTTATAGTGGCCCTGTTTATACTTTCAAAGTAGACTCTATAAAGACTGTTTTAAGACGACCGTTACAAAACAAATTTTTACAATTTAACCCTTACCTTAAGTTATAGTAACGTGGTCACATACATAATACTTACAGATTATTATTTAGGATAAGTCGTAACAGGCCCACTGTGCCTTAATAAGACAATAACACAAGAACTCATTACCATAAAACAACTTAAATTTTCACTTACATCCATCTTTAGTTTCTCAACTTCCTTCAGTGTTTCGCGATGTTGTTGATGTAATTTATCTAGTTCTTGTAAGCGATTGTTGGCCAATTCCCTCCATTCTTCCACTTCCTTCGTTAAATCCTCCAATTTGGCTTGTGAAACTCCTGATTGAATCGTCGGCTTAGGTTGTTGAGCTGTATCTTTCTCTTGATCTCCATGCAACTGATGATAAGTTTTCAATTTTTCAATAGCTTCGGCAAGATGATTTTCTAACTTGTCATTGCGACAACGAACTTTTTCCAATTCGTATTGCAAATCGTCGATTTGATTTTTTAATTCAGCCGTTTCGGTTTCTTTAGCCGTAACCGAATCTTGTAATTCAGACATTTTTAAACTAATAGTGTGATATTTTTCGTGCAAGGAAGTGTTTAATCCTTGCAAATTACGATTTTCGGCTTGTAACTCTATGTTGGCGTTTCGGATGACTTCATCTATGGTTGGAGCATCTTCTGCAAAATAATTTTATTTTTATGAGGAAGAATTTATAGTGAAGCTGAAGACTAATTTTAAGTTCTTATGAGTAAGAATAAAAAAGATAAAGATTTAAAGAATAAATATGTGACGCTCATTATTTCTACTGCTGATTGGTAAATAGATTTTCATGACCAGGTTCATCTCGGATGAAAACTGTAAAATGTTTCAGGCAGTTATATCAAGAACCCTTGTGAACGACAGCTACGGTAGTACGAAACGGACGAACAATATAAACAAATTCTTACAATCACAAATGTTCGTCCGTTTCGTACTATAGTGGGTCTTATTAATGTATATTTATTTATTTAATTTATTAACTTTTAATTTGTGATCGTTGTTAATCTTGTTGATTAATTTAGTGTATAATTTTGTTGGTTTTTAAATATTATGTTAGATGTGACTGTCACGCTCTAAATTTCAAGAAGCCCGCATAGGTCGGGCACGTCGGCACATTGAATCAAGGGTAGTAGCTCTATTTCTTCCCTCCACTTTAAGGAATCTATATTAAGATATAAGTCTATAACTGTAATTTTTGGAGGATAAAATTAATTCAATTTGTGAAATGATCTTTACGGGTAAGCTAAAAGTTTGTGAGGTAAGCGACTTAGGGTTGAGATTTATAATCTAGCAAGATTTAATTTAAACAGTCTCATCTACTATATCAAAATAAGTCGGGTTTTCCTTCCTGACGCTATAACTCCAGAACGCACGAACCGATTTCCACGGTTTTGCATTCGTTGGAAAGGTCTCGGGCTCCGTGAGGTTTATAGCAAAGAAAATTCAGGAAAAATTTCAACAGAAAAGCGGGAAAATCTTTTTTCACATACAGCGCCATCTCTGATACATAGCATGTACTACAAACCAATATTTTAAGTAGATGGCGCCGGTGCGTGGATTCCATAACAAATCCCGATGATGTAGTAAATTATCCAACGGAGTTTTGAACTCTCTGGAGTTACCAGGATTTCCACCACATAACTTGCAACTCAAAGTTGGTACAGTTATTATGATATTGCGTAATTTGAATCCACCGCGACTTTGCAACCGTACTCGACTTTCGGTAAAAAGACTTATGCCGAATTTGATTGAGGCAACCATTATTAACGGAAAGTACGCAGGTGAAAATGTATGTATTCTTCGAATACCAATGATTCCGACTGATCTTCCGTTTGACTTCAAACGATTGCAATTTCCAGTTCGCCTTGCGTTCGCAATGACAATTAACAAGTCGCAAGGCCAATCGCTTAGTGTTTGCGGGATAAATTTAGAAAATCATTGTTTTCACATGGGCAGTTATACGTTGCGTGTTCACGAGTTGGGAAACCATCCGCTTTGTTTGTGTTAACGTCAGACCAAAAACAAAAATGTGGTTTACCAAAGTGCACTTCAATGAAACGGATAATTTGCGGACACGTATAACGCTTCGATTCAGTATTTACTTTGGATTCACTTGCATTTACTTAAGAAGTTCAACTAAATAACACTTCATTTTTGTAATCGAAATGAATTCATTACTGTTGTGAAATGAAATAAAATTTTTCCTTTTCAAATATAAAACAAAAAAAAAATTTTCTTCATCTTTTAATCACCAAACGAAATGTTACATAAAACGAAGCCATCTGGTGGCGAAACGGAGTTCGCCGGGTTTGCTAGTTTTTAATAAATTTGTTATGAAAACAAAGATTTTTATGGAAACATAAGAGATCAAAATCAACCCAAAAAAGAAGGTGCTATGATACAAGTAATGCTTTTATGCACAAGTTGCGAAGTTTAAATAACAACAGCCGCAGACGAGTTTATGATCGGAAGAAGTGCATAAAAGTCATTCACACTAGCGTCATACAAGTAAACAGTCGAACGTATTCGTTTTTCTTCAAGCGACATTAAAACGGCATATTATTGAACTACTGGCAGACGCTAAAAAGGTTTTTTACTGCCTAAACATTAAAAGCAACAGTTCTTTTGTTTTCACAACTATTTAGAGGTTGGTACCTCGGTTATGTCATATTATGAATGTAACAGTAAAGTACCAACTTGATTCGTCCAGAATAAAACGTCACTATAATACTCGAGAATCTCGAAAATTTTAAAATAACACATGAACACTAGCAATAAACGCTTGAAGAATATATTTCACTTGGAGTTAAAAAATATAATTGTTTCGCTTAATTTGCTGTCTCGGCTAACGCCTCGCCAGCAAACTTTAAGTTTAACACTTATATTGTTTAACTTCTAGTAAACTAATCTACTATGAATACATTTTTACCTTCCGTCTGAAAATTGTAACTTCCCACATTAATAAAAAGGGAGAAGTTTTATTACTAATACCGGTGCGTACAGTACAATCGCCATAAGAGCTAATACACCTTTAACCATTTAATTCCAACATTCTTAAGAGCAAACCGGACAGTGTCAGAATGGCACATTACTTCTGATTTGAGTTTATAGTTTTTGCGAAATTTTCTGTGCTGTAACAACCTCAAAATAAGTTGCTTAATATGTGTGACACTCAATTGTTTTAGAAATTTTGTAATAATTTTTTTTTGTAAATATTTGCTATGAATTAAACCAAGCACTCATCTTTTTAGATCTTTTAAACAAAATTGTGTTATGCTTAATTTAATCTGCATCCCAACTAGCTCATTAAAGTTTAAGTTACTTTTAATAAAAAAATGTTGAAGGAATTTTTATGTGCAAAAGTATATTAGTAAAATATTTAAGGCTGTTCTCTCAGGGAGCTATAAAGTTTATGTAAATTTATCTCGCTTATTTTTAGAAATGTATTCCTGATTTTGCACAAACATATAGCTAACATTATTATTTATGTCGTGCAGGAGCTATTTTTTTTTATTTTCGTCTTCGTTGTATGTAATTTAATTAAAACATAAAATAATAGAAAAATTGATTTCCTTATAAGCCCAAATTTCGACTCCTGCGCAACATAGATAAGAATTTTCTGACAACCCTACTTTTTTTTTAAATTTTTACTTAAAAATCAATGAGAAAAATTAACATTAAGTAAACGATAAATACTGAAAACTCTTGGAGAATTGTGAAATGAATGTACTCGCGGGTGAATTTTTCTGAGGGCAACAGGCCAGACTTGGAAGCCGATTAATATTAATAGATAAATAATATATTGTTGAATTGTTGATGTCAATTTCTTTTGTACATGACGTGTATTTTAAACAGTTTTAGAAACAGAAAAAACAACAAATAGCTATTTATGTAACAAGAAATAAAAATAGTGAACCGCCTACTAGAAATCTGAAATTGTCCTGAGTGATAGAACAGCCTTAATTTTTCCAACGACTACAATTTCACAGAAATATCAATTCCAACGTCAATTTTTTTTTATCTACGTTACAGTTTTTTTAAATATTTTTACTTTAATATTATTACAAACTACTACTAATATTTTAACTACTGTATGATGCTTAAATTATGTTCCACCAACATATAAAAATGATAAATAATTATTCTTTGTTCTTGGAACCAAATTATTTTAGATCAGTCCAATTCAAAACTGAATATTATTCCGTTTCGGCTCAATACAACTATGTTACCCAACTTGTCCTCCAATTGAATATAATTCTGGTCATAAATAATATACACTTATCTTCTTTAATATTAATAACTCTTATTCTTTTTCAGGTCAGCTTATTTCCAACCCTAACAAATCCATTTGATCCAGCCAACCAATTCCATATTCCGTTAACTTCTATTAATCTTCTTATACCACTTTTATTTAGTTTAAATTTGTATTTTATTTAATATTAAATAATTTTTTTCAATCTTCTTCCTTATTTTTCGGTTTATTTATTATTCGACGATTTCTCTTTTTTTATTTTCCTAGCAACCGCACTTGCTAAATTAAACACACATGTAAAATTAAACATCATTCCACAATTCAACTAACTTAAGCTACACTACTTACATATTATAAAAAAAAATAAAATTGTTGCTGAAGTAAAACCTTAATCATCTAAATATCTATATAAAAAATTTTTGTTGTCACACATATTTGGGTATTTTTCTACGACCATGACGAAAACCGTTGTTAAATTAACAAAAAAATTAAGGAAGTTATTAGTAATTTACGAAATCACCACCTCCGGTGTGCTCTTAACTCTAAAGAGTCCTACTTTATTAATAAAATCGGACAGCATGGAAATGACCTTAAAAAATTATGAAAGACCATAAATGGGGCACCGAGATAGTTCAAAAGGAAAAACCTCATGAATATTGTAAGCGAAAATAACCAAGATTTGACAAAATATGATAATATATCGGAGGAGTTCAATAAACACTTTTCTAATATCGGGTAAAAATATATACAGAATAAATAACAAGCCATAGTATAAGCGTTGATTGAAAATATTTCAATCAACGGTATAAGATATTGAAAAAAAATCGAAGGGGCGACGTCTATTATATAAACGGGTAAATAGTACAAAGATGAACAACAAATATTGACCATATACTCGTTTGTTTAATTGCTGAAGTCAAACATTTGATTTATCTGCTGTGTTTTATCTTAAACTTTTATTTATTCGTATGGTACATTTCTAATATTGTATTGTGATGTAAGTGTTATGTATTGTGCCCCAAAAGATCAGTATAAACCTGTATAGTTTGCAATTGTGGATTGCTTCGTCTTGGCAAAGCATTTGCTTCAAGGTTTCGGAACACCACTAAAACCTAAACGTGAGAGATTTTACCGTTGTGAGATCCTGACAATTATTATATTTAGTGAAATAACGCGTTGGAACCTTTAAAAATGCAGTTTGTGCAGAAATCTGTGGAAGGCAAATCTAGAAAAATATGCTCAGTTTCTCAATGTTCGTCATATTGTACAAAAGATATATCATTACATATATTTCCAGCAGACCCTAAGTTACGCAAAACCTGGTAAAACGTATTAAATATTGGAAAGGCAGTAACAAAAAACATGTTAGTGTGTAGTCTACATTTTAGGGATTGCGACTTTTTCACAGGTTAATACAAATTGTACCAAAGTGAAAATCATTTAATCAATCTTTTTTTAGCAACGAATAAAATGACTATCAGACATTTCACAATTATTTAAGATAAAAACTATGTACCTAATTCATTTATGGAATTTGTTAAAATCTCTTTTCTCACTTAAACTATTTCAAAAAATAAATGAAAATGTTGTCTGCATTTTATAATTGCAAACATAATTACACAAATCATACAGTTATTACTACGTAAATCTCAACAAAAAATTCGCTATTACTTTTCATTAACTTCTTACTTGTCTTTTGCATATAAATTATTTGCCATCACTTTCAAATATCAGTAACTTAATTGGTGATATTATTTTCATTTATTTCAATAACAAAATCACAATATAATAAACCTAGACTGACATCAAACTGACATTTACAATATACAGTATCTTCATAAATACGGACAAAATCTATGGGTTTCCGATTTTCGCTAATAAAAGTAATAAACACAAAAATAACTTTTCAATTGCGATTCGTTCTATTTAGAACCCGTGTCGGTTGAAGAAGTTCTCAACTGTATTTCTAAACTAAAACAAACCACTGACCCTGGGAATGATGGAATTAGTTCTAAACTTCTGGTCGATAACTCATCCAAAATTTTTGAAGAGAGTTACTTTCCAACAGAACTCAAAACTGCTACTATTATCCCGCTATTTAAAGGTAACGATAATACAAGGTTAGAGAAATTTCTCTTCTATCATGCGTCTCTAAAATATTCAAAAATATGTAAAATCTAGGGCTCCCAAATATTTAGAAAAATACTCACTGTCAGAAAAACAATTTGGTTTTAGAAATAATGTATCCACATCTCTTGCCATATTTAATGTTACCAAAACGTAATAAAACATTTAGATGTAGGGAAAATGTGTTTAGTTGTCTTCTTGGATCTAAAAATGGCACCCGATACGGTTAACCATAAACTACTAATAGAAAAGCTATTTAGTATTAGATTTAGAGAAATAGGTAGCAAATTCTTCAAATCCTACCTTGAAGGACAATCCAGGTGGTAACAGTAGGGAATGATGTTTGTTCAAGGGAGTGTATGCAGACCGGAGTGCTACAAGGTAAGGTTCTGGGCCCTATTTTATTTTTAATATACAGGGTGTTAATTAAGTATTTGTATAAACTTTAAAAGGTGAATCTTTGACTAATTTTAAGATAAAAAGTTCATATGAACATGGGTCCGCAACGGCTTGGTTTCTGAGATACAGAACGTCCAAAAAACTATTTTATTTGGTTTTCTGCTTATATCTTTGTTAAGTAACATGGCAATTGGACGAAATTCGGGATACTGAAGAAACTCAAATATTAACTTAGTTTTTTGTTTAATGTTATTGTTCCTGAATTTAATTAACCATAACTTTTTTGTGTCGCATTGTATGTCATTTTAACTCCTATTCAGGATGAATATCAAATTAAAGTACACTACCACAATTGTAACCCAACATCACTTTGTTTGTTCTTGAAGTCATCTACCATTAAAAAAAGGACAAAGTACTTAGATGTCATGATAGATTGCCACATACGTATATACCGTGTGTCCCACCAAAAAGTTGACATAGGCGTTTTCTATGTTAAATTCAAAATTAATGCATATTTTTTTTCTGGCACAATTTGAGCAGAATATAGCAACATATTTTATTAGATAGATAAATGAGAATTTATGTGGAATTATAAGTGTTTACAGCGTATATTAATAGAAACAGTAAAATTTTTTTATTAATAAAATATTGTTGATGTTATTAATACAATTTGTATTAAATGAATTTAATCTTTTTTTTTCAAAATGTTTAATTCGCTATACAAAATTTCATTCTAATGATAATAAAGTTAATAAAAAAATACTGCAATCGGAATCGAGTTCTAGTTAGAAAGCGCAAAAAATTACTAGGCAACAAATTAACTAATTCGTCCACGAAAGCAACTTAATAAATGAATCAATTAATAAATAAATTCACAAAAAAATAACTTATTTTACTGATTTTTTTTTGTAAAATACGCTTTGAATATTCATTATCACATTAATTTGTTTTATTTGATCTATCCAACATCATATATTGTTATATTGTGTTAGAATTGTGACAGAAAAAAGATATTTATACTTTTGTTCAGTTGCGTTCTATACTACCGTGTCCAGTTAAGGATGGTATTTTTGGCGCTTGTGCAACCTATTGTAGGATACGGTATAATGTGTTGGGGGCATTGTGCAGATACGTTGCTGAAACCTTTGAAAGTTTTACATAAAAAATAATCAAAATTTACCTTAGAAGACCTTTTACTACACGACGTTACTGTTACAAAAAGAATTCCATGTCCTCGAAGTCAAACAGTTGCACAAAATGAGTTTGCTTAAATACGTTTTCAATCGTAAAATTATTTTCTACTAAACTCAGACCATATGCATCATATTCGTAGACAAGAAAGCGAGTTTTACTAGAGACAAGATACAATTCAATAAGAACCTCTAATCACCATGCTTTTTCAGGACCATGACACTTCAACTTTGTTTCATACAATGTTACAACGCTGAATAGCTGAACAGTTTTTAGCCTTAAAATAAAATCACTTTTGTTCAAAGAGTAATAATAAAATCTAATACCAACGAAATACGTAGCTTCTTTATAAATGCAACAATAATACGAATTTAAATTTAAATTCAAAATAAATTTTGAAAATAAAACTGTAAAATTAATTAAAAATCGGTACAGTAGGCTTACAAAAGTCTACACGTTTGTCTATTAACTCAAATTATCGCTTACAAACAAAACAATAATTGTCTGCTACTTTATCTTGTTTTCATGCGTTTGTCAGATTGATATAAATTAAGTTTCTATCTGAAAATGGGAATATAATTCTTAGTTTTTTAGTTTGATTCTTAGTCGATCCTATTTGGGTTAATGAATTTCATCTTAATCTGGGGCTTAGGTTGAACCAATGAGTTATAAAATACTGGTAGAGGGAGTTTTAGTTCGAATACTTGAAGTCAAGCAGAGATTGTCACCGCCATGTTGGAATGAAGCTAAACAGTTTCTGCGCATACGTGATTACGCATGCGCAGAAGATAGTCATGTAATTTTAGCGTTTACCGTATTTGTTTTTGCGATATACAGAAATGAACAATAATTTATTGTTTGTAAAAATTTTGTGAATTAATTTATCCATCTCAGGATGTGATTAATATTTGTAAGACAACTGAAGAAGTTACAACACAAGCAATTTATGAAAGTGGTAATCCCCATTTAAGTACAAAATGTTCATCCGAAAAATATGTTTACAATATATTGTAAAAAAATTTCTGATCTTTCTCGTAATAAGAGGCAACAATTACATAAACTTATATTATTTAAGGGTTGGTAAAATAGAGTTTTGTAATCGAATTTTATTTTTCTTATTTATAAATATGTAGCAAGACTAAATTAAACAAAAAAAAATAACAAAACTGGCATTTAATAGAATCCAATATTTCCAGTTACGTTCATCCTAATATGGCTGCTAACTGTACCCACTTTAATTCCATGTACTCATTTGTCTTATCTAGAAACTCCCTTTAGGCTCCCTCTACCAGTATTCTTTAATCCAATGAGTTGAACAACGATTCGGTTGAGGATGAGTTGTTCCACCCCTCCACACGAGCGCTGCTTATTGAAGGGTGTACGCAATTAATTAAAAGATATATTTCTTAGACTTTAAAAGTGATCATTAAGGATGTATTTGTTTACGAAAAAAAATTTATTAAATTAATGTGCAACAAATACAGATTTATTTATTTATATTAGGTACAGTAAACCAATTTATAGATAGATGTGCCTAACAAAAAAATATTTCATTATCAGGGATATTTAATAAACCAAAAATGAAACTGTCCACATATACGATCCTCCTCATTTATTAAAAGGCATTCGAAATAATATGTTAGAAGAAAATGTCATGTTTGGGTGAAAAGGAAAAGTTCACACAGCGTCATGTTGGTGTAATTGATTTCAAAATGTGCAATAAATTGACGGATCACCATATATATATAAAATTAAAAAGACGAAACTTTTTCAGAAAAAGTCTCATCCATTTAAACAACGTAGATATTGTTTGCCTGCCTGATTTTAAATGAAATACTGCTCAACAGTTTTTAATAATTTTTCGATGAACAAAAGTTCATCTTATGAATTCACAAAGTCTGTCTGTCTGGATGTCCGTAGCTTTTTTCCTGTTGACATTTTTGAAAATTTTCTTTCGGATTCCTATAGAACATCAAAATCTAAGACATTTTTGCTTCGATCATTTTTTGTCTATCTCATCGGCAAAGTGGTCAAATCGGCTCCCGAAAAAATTTTAAAAAATTTTATAAATTTTAAGCTAAATAAGCAGTTCTTTTGTTCATCCCGGCAATGCAAGCTTGCGCATTCCCAACTGGTTTTTATATTTACTTGTGATCATTACAATATTGGAATAATTTTTATTCATTTTCATGTGGACACTTGAGTGAAAAATGTGAACAGAATTTTAAGTGGAATTAAAACACGACCACAAAAACTTAATGACGATATTAAAAATATAGCGCATACAAGATTTATAAAATATAAAAAATAAATAATTGTTGGACTTACTGTGTTTTCCAGTTGTTAATGGAGAAGAAATAATGAACAATAAAGTTAAAGTATAACGAAATCGAGAAAATAAACTGGTATTGTAGAAAACAGATGCTAAAAAATGTGTTACTAACTAGAAACGTGTTATTTGTTATCAATTAATCACAAGAAACTATTTATATGATTCATTCTTTACTATAGTTCATTCGTTTTATTTATCCCGATTGATCGATGAATCAAACACACACTTGTATATGGCTATCATTTTTTATGTATTGAATACAATGTATACATTATTAGCTAACGTATTATTTCAAGGTGTCGTTTTGTATGTCTCTTGTTAGTTAACTCAAGTAACTAACAATGATAACATTAACAACAAATTTCGTTTCCTTGTACGAATAATTTTATGCCTACTTATCGGGAACATCAAATAACTTTTGACCAAATTTTTCTTTTTTTATCAAAGCCCGGGACTTCTATTGTTGGATCGTCAATGAAATGTTTATTGAAAACATCAATTCCAGACCATAATTTTTTCTACTCTTCAACTTCAGAAAAAGCAGTACTTAAGTAGGTAGTCTTGCAAACCATATAGGACTTCGAGATTTAAGTCTTTTAGCAGGAGGGTTGTCAATGTCATTCCAAATTAGTAAGTTTTTGTTAAGTTAGCATTTATCCCATTCTCGTTTTAACGCAGCTCTTCGTCGAATGTTCGGTGGAGTACTATTACAAAGAACAGGAAGCCAATCGTGAGGAGTAGATTTAATGGTTTCCCTGATTATACGCATAGTGCAATTCAACTGGGAATCTATTTTTTTGTATGGTAACAATTCAACCAGACAGGAGAACAATATTCTGCTGTAGAATCAACTAATGCCAATGCAGCTATACGAAGTGTCTTTGCATCCGGTCCCCAAGTTGTTCCAGCTAATTTTTGAATATTATTTCTTGTTTTCATTTTTTTTTTGACTTTTTCTAAATGATCTTTGTAAATTAAAAACGTATCGATAAAGCAAACTAATGGACTGTATTTTGTTTTTTGTTTATGTATGTATTTCATTTTAAATATTAATTATATAAGTAACTATGAATATGTTCTGCAGCTAAATAATGTACAAAAGAACCACGCGTAACTAAAATGAGAAATTGAAGACCGGTAATTTTTTTAATTTTTCGTATACAGGTCAAAATACAGGTATCCAAACAAAATCCTTTTCGGTCCATATGCCCATGGACCATTAGTTTCAGCGCCACTAGACGTTTTGCAGAAAACGTTGTCCCTAAGATATTTGGAAAATATGTTTGAGCTTCAAGGTTACATATCTATTTACCCGATTATTAGATATTGTTTTTGGAAGCTTCAAAATATATTAAGCCCGTTTTATAAATATAATGTAGATAAAAAACTCCTACTTACAGGTTGTTAATGATTTTTTGGTTTAAATAAGATTAAATTCAAGCAAGCAATCCAAACCACGCGATAAAAAATGGTGGCTGGGGGCACACAACCTGTGACACATTTTTCATTAAAATAAATAACCTCACAATTCAACTGTCAAACATAATCGCAACGAAAGATCACCTCAAAGTCTGATTATAATCCATCTAGATCAAAAGAACAGCTGATCCATGACGTCACTCATACCTTAGTTTGATTAAGATCAAAACCGCAAAACGCACCGATTAGAATCGACCGCCATATTGGATTGCGCGTTTGACAGGTCGTTGGATTGCCTAATTGTATTTAGGAAATACTCAAGCATATCGCTTTTAGGTTTACTGATGACGTCAGTGTTAATTAATGTCACGGAACTCAAATGTCAAATGTTATCCGTTACTGATTCTGTTCCTGTTGTGTTCAGAGTAGTGGTTCTAACTTTCATTGCGATTTTTTCGATTTTTTGTAGTTTTCTGTTCGTGTTATTTATTACTGTTGCTCTGAGTTTTTCTATTTTTGGTTTGTGTTATTTAATATTGCTGTTTATCGCTTTATTTTTGGTTTAGATTTGCTTAGATTAGATTTGAACCTCAATTCGCTCCTGAAACGGACTATTAGGTAGTAACTGGTTAAAAACTTAAGTATGGAACACCATGTGTGTGGGAAGGGTGAAAGAGCAAGAGGATTTCGTATATTGCAACTGGAGAATATTCCCGCAAATATTCTGCATGCGGTTGAAGCTAATCGCTAACAAAATGGTCTGGCGCCACTTGTGGCTGCAATTGGAGAAGCTAGGTTCCATCAAAATTGTTATCGCAATGTATTGCAAGGTGTCGGACAAGAAGATGACGGCGAGGATGAAGAAAGATCCGTTTTCAGCTGCATAACCCAGTGCAGAGATGTCTGCTTCATATGCCAGCGTAACCGAAACCATAGGGTTGTTGTGCCCAGAATCACATTTGATGCGAGGATACAGGCTTACTTGAAGTATGAGCTCTTTATTCCTAAACATTCCATATGTTGCCAACATCATTACAAAGAAGACGGATGCCTTCCGCACGGTATACTGCGAGATTTACCAAGAACCCAAAGACATGTCGTTATGTCTTCCAGAGAGGTCACGGATTGATTTCACGCGTTGAGATAATCTGCCTTGAACAATGTTCCAAACCATTATTCAACCGAAAAGCACTTTGACGATGAAGACTTTCATACTCTTACTAAAATAAGCAAAGATAATTTTCGAGACTTATTTGGCTATTGTGAAAATGTAGAGATTTATGTTCCCGTACAATAGCAAAAAAATATTTGATGGCTTTCCTGATGAAACTAGCGAAGGTTTATCGGATGAATTAATCAAAGCCATACTTGTTTTTCCGTCTAAACAGGCGGTGAGTTTAGCTATTACCAACGTAATATCTTGTCCCAGAGTCAATAAACAGAGATGAATTTGTCCGATAGCATTTTTCCAACTTTGCTAACGTTTTGAACAACCCGAATCCTGATGGCAGAATTGCAATATTGTATGTAGATGGAACATATTAAAGGTTGAGGAGAGCGCGAATTTTAGTGCTTTAAGGCAATCTTACTGCACACATAAAGAGTATCGCTTAATCAAACCGGCACTAGTTGTCGCTCCCGATGGTTACATCATAGATGTTCACAGACCGTACTTTTTTGACACTAGAAATAACAACGCGTCTATGTTAGTTCAACAATGGTAGGTACGGAAAAGAGTCGAGGATTGATATGGACCAACTCAACTTACCAGATTCTTCAGTGCTATCTCTCGAGTACTTATGCGACCTCACTGCAGGGATTTATCAAGTTGAATTGGTACCATCGTATATTCAAGACAAGATACAACGAGAAAACCTAGAACATTTTACGTTTCAATCTACATTAGTCGAGCGCGGATTTCTGCGATCCAAGATTTTACTCGGGCCGTAAGCCAGATTTTTATTGCATACACGTCAAATGATGATGATGAATATGATGCAATAATCGGATATTATTGCACATGAAAAACAGGATCGAAAACAATTGGATGTTGCGCTCATGTAGCAAGCATCCTTTGGAACCTTGGATATGCCGGTCATGAACCTATGGTGAAATATCCTACAACAAACATTTTGCGTGTAGTGGCGGATGCATCTGGCAGGCCCCTGCCACCCAGCTAAATATTTAAATGTGAAATAATGAACAATTAATGAAATAATTAACTTAATTCATTGTTCAAACTATAAGTTTTGCGACTAGTGCCGACTCGTGTTAGCGATCACGTACGCAAATGGTTCGCATTAAGCAACTTTGTCGATAGGTATGTAAAAGCAGTTACATAAGTCGATCCTTTGATAATTATAGCCAACATAAGTGTTAGCAAAAATAAAAATCGCCTGCTATAATTCTTTGAGGTTTCTCCTTTATGTCTACACTCATTCAAATGCTTTTCTAATGAAAGTATTTTCACTTTCTCTAAAAACACCATTATTGGTGTATATTGTATTGACTGTTCTGTATTCAACTTTAACAATATTGTAATGATTGATACGCTTGTTAAAAAAAAAGTATTCTGCAAACGTTTATGTGCAATTCGCACTTCACACTTCACAGTGCTTCTATTTCACTGCATGAATGCAGCCATCCCTTCTTAAAACTTCAGTAGTGTAATCTCCTTAACCTAACCTTAAACATTTTTCTTACTTTTCCCTTCCTTTATTTTCTATTTGCTTATTTTAGTCCTGGTCCTGTTATCGTTTGTTCTCAATGATTTTGCATTCCGTTTTATTATTTCCATCGTAATCCTACTCCAGTATGACAAAACAGTTTTTATAAGGCTAAACACATTTTGAAATCTTTGTTTTAGGAAAGCATAAAATAAGTGTGTAATTTATTATTAATACTCTGCTTGTATTTTAGATTAACAACAAGTGGAATGCAATTCAAATAAGGTCGTTTATTTCCAAAACATAGCCCAGACTAGACCTTCACAATCATTAAAACAGCCCCTAAATTGTCAATGTCGTCAGGAGATAGCTGCGACAATTCCTCTCTGCGGCAAGTCCCAGCAAATCCAATGATTAAAGTCACCTAATTTTTTGTATTATGTTAGGTATAATATTAATCAAAACAATTTACTTACTTTCATCATTAAATATCTATTATTTGGAGATTCTATAATAAATTTTAAAATTCGTCCCCTTGTTAAATTTTTAGGTTTGTATCCGTCCCAATTTCTTTTAGGAATACAGTTACTTTTTTGAAATTGCTTATTTCTACATTTTCATTAATTGAGATAGCGGCCTTCAACATTGAATAAATCCACCAAGGTGTTGATGATTTAAATACTTTTGACTTCTCGAATAAATATGCTAGAAGGACATTATTTGATGTTTTTGCCTTTTTTCCGAGACACCACTTAATGTAATCATCGTAAGTTTTTTTAGAAATTTTCAGCGATTTTTGACCTCCTCAAAGGACTAGCGACCACTTCTGGTGGAGTACAAGATATCGAAAAATCTTCCATGTTTTTGTTAAATAATAATTTGATTCTTGCAATTTTACAATATGACAGTCACTGTGACTGACAAATGAAAAATTATGTAAGGAACCTATGATGGTAATAATACAGTAGATTAACACAATTTGTAAATGTTTTTACTTTTTTGTATACGAAAATAATGAAACGTGTAAAAAATTATGTATGCAGCTCGGTCGTAAAGCTGTTTCAGGTTCTCGTCCTGATACACAACGTACATTCCTCTGGGCCTAAAACCGCTACTTTACGCCCTTGCTACATAAATAACTATTGAAGCTTCCAAAAACATGTTGGAATTGTCTAATAATCAGGTGAATAGATATGTAACCTAGAAGCTCAAATATATTTTCCAAATATCTTAGAGACAACGTTTTCTGCAAAACGTCTAGTGGCGCTGAAACTATTGGTCCATGAACATAAGGACCGAAAATGATTTTGTTTGTATGGCCATAAGGGACCTGTATACAAAAAATTAAAAAAATTGAATCTCAAAAAAGTGTCCCAAGAAGGTATTACTAGTTTTTTTCTAACTTAATAAACAACTAGGATATAGACACTTTTCAAAATATAAAAATCGATCTTTTCGCTGTAGCTCAAAAACAAAAGTCGATAGTGTAGGGTATTTTTTGAATTGCCGCCCAACAGTATTTTTGTGTAGTTGGTAGTGTAAGAGAGCTAGGTTCAGAATTATTGAAAATTGATGTTATGTTCATGTTATGATTATGTTTTAAGCGTTGAAAGTTATGAAGAAATAAATTGTTTATATACAAAGTGGTTTCTAATTAAATATCGCCGTAAGGACATTCCGACATTCTCAGAAGTGGGATTGAACTGAAACAAAGCATTGACACGAAAAAGAAGTAAATTTAAAGAACAAATTATGGAGGAGCAAACCGACGAGATGAGGGAAGATGGCTGTGTGTCAGAACAAATTAACGCTACTATAACTATTGCCGACGTAATAGCAGCTGCAATCAGTGCTACGAAGAAAGAACAGCCGCAAATAAGAACGTTCAAAAATAGCGAAATTGCGGCATTATTGCCGTCTTTTACCGGCAGCGCAGAGGAGGACGCGGAAACGTGGTTAGCCCGTATCGACGCCATCCAAAGCGCTTACCAGGTTCCAGATGACATCATGCAACTGATAGCTATTGGGAAATTGCAAGCAGCGGCTATGAATTGGTATCATTCAAGAAGTGATTTTATTCTATTACAATGGCCCGAGTTAAAGATGAAAATAAGGAAATGTTCAGCACACGACCGAATAAAATATTATTAATGAAAAGATGGAGAACCGAAGGTGGAAACGAAATGAAACGTTCACGTCTTACTTTAACGAAAAGTAATGTTAGCAAACCGTTTAAATATGAGTGAAGAAGACATAATAGATTATGTAATTGATGGATTTGACAACAGCACAATGCAAAGCCAAGCAAGAATGCACGTATTTAAGAATCTAGCAGATTTACTACAAGTTATGAATAAAGTAACTCCATGTGATCGTGGTAATACAAGAAGTTATGTAGAACGTAAAGAAGAAACTAATGTTTGGGGTCAACGTTTCCTTCGAAGAGAAGTATGTTTCAATTGTGGGAAAATGGGACACGTTGCCACTTCCTGTCAACAACCAAAAGAAGCCCTGGTTCATGCTTTCACTGCGGCAAGATGGGTCACAAGATACAACATTGTGAAGAGAAAAGAAGATCGACACCTGTAAGAGATACAACGGTGACCGTTCGAGCAGCAGACAGCACCACAATGGTCGTCCAGCAGGCAACCACACTGACATCGGCGTACACAATACCATTCAGGTTTGATATAATCGATGAATTAGATTTAAGCGTAACCGAATATAAAGTAATCGGGTTGATTGACACAGGTAGTCCAATAAGCTTAATAAAAGCCAAATATGTTTCTCCAGAATGCATTAATGAGTATTCTAACTCTGATGAATTCACTGGTATAAACGGATCGAAGTTAAATATATTAGGCATGTTTACAAAAGTGGTAAGAATTAATGATTTTGATATTGAAATGAATTTTTATGTTGTCCCAGATTGTACAATGAAATACGGATCCCTGTTAGGTAGAGATTTTGTGTCGTCGTCTGATTTAGAGATTAACTTTGGTAATAATTCTGTTGATATTAAGAAAATTAATAGAGATGATTGCAATAAACTTGAAGTTTCTGAATCAGACGTCGAACTTTTGCATATTGATTATTGTAACGATAGAGATGTTAAGGATAAATTGAATTTTAATGATGAACTTGAGAACTCTGTAAAAAACGAATTATGTGAAATCTATGACACCTATTCTAAAGAAGTTCAAGTGGCAGTTATTGAAAATGATTTTGCTATGACAATATCTTTAAGACACGAACAACCAATTGCTTTTAGGCCACATAGAATTTCTTATTCCGATAAAGAAAAATTAAAAGAAATTTTAGATAAACTGCAACTTGAAGGCGTTATAAGACCTAGTAGTTCCCGTACTCAAGTCCAATAGTTTTAGTAAAGAAAAAATGCGGAGAAATTAGATTATGTATTGATTACAGAAAATTGAACGAGATCACGATAAAAGATAATTACCCGACCCTTTAATAGACGATCAATTGGATCGATTACGTAATAGAAAGTATTTCACTTCATTAGATTTGAGAAACGGTTTCCATCACGTGAAGATGCATCCCGATTCGATTAAGTATACGTCGTTCGTGACCCCGTTAGGACAATTTGAATATGTGCGAATGCCTTTTGGGCTTACGAATGCTCCTAGAACCTTCCAGAGGTATACTGCGTTTATTTTTGAGGAACTTATTAGGACAAATCAAATCTTGTTATATTTAGACGATATATTAGTAGCGACAACTACAATTGAAGAACATTTGCATATTTTGAGGAACTTATTTAGGGTTGCGGCAAAGAATAAATTACAGTTCAGGCTAGATAAATGTTCTTTTATGTTTCCCATATAGCTTACTTGGGATATTTCATAAATGAAAACGGTGTTAGGCCAGACCCCGCGAATATTAAAGCTATTGTCGATTATCCCCTACCGAAGAACACCAAAGAAACACAACGTTTTGTTGGTATTGCCAGTTACTTTCGCCGTTTCATACCCAATTTTAGTATTATTGCGAAACCTCTTTACGATCTGTTGAAGAAAAGCGTTACTTTCCAATTTACAGAAGCGCATGTCAAGGCGTTCGAGACCTTAAAGTTAAAATTAGTTTCTTCTCCCGTTTTAGCCGTTTATTCTCCTAACTTAGAGACCGAACTTCACTGCGACGCAAGCGCAGCCGGTTATGGCGCAATTTTGTTACAGAAGCAAGAAAGTGGAGAGCTTCGCCCCTTGTTTTACTATAGTAAAAGAACAACCCCTAGTGAAGGAAATTATCATAGTTTCGAACTTGAATGTTTAGCAGCGATAAATGCCGTAAAACGCTTCCATATTTATCTTTCGGGAAGGCGGTTTAAGCTAGTAACCGATTGTGATAGCTTCCGATTAACTCTGTCAAAAAGGACATAAATCCTCGCATTGCCAGGTGGGCCCTTTTCTTGCAAAATTATGATTTTGAAATTGTTCATCGCCCAGCACATCGGATGAATCACGTAGATGCTCTTAGTCGTACTCATATTTTAATCATAGAACCAAATACGTTTGAGCAGGTTCTTTGTTTTAAACAAAGTCAAGATCCAGTGATAAGTAGTTTACGCGAAAAGTTAGAGAAGGAAGAAGATACATTTTTCGAATTAAGGGACGGTTTGGTATATAGAAAGGATAAAAAACACGATCGTTTGTTATTTTATGTTCCGAGTTCAATGGAAGAAAATATTTTAAGAAATAGTCATGATGAATTAGGACATGTAGGAGTTGAAAAGTGTTACGAATATATCACACGGACATATTGGTTTCCGTCAGTAAGAGAAAAATAAAAAATCACATAGCGAATTGCCTTAAGTGTATAACATTCTCTCCTCGTAGTGGCAAACCGGAAGGTTTATTGCATTCGCTAGATAAAGGTACAGTACCTTTTTGACCATTCACATCGATCATTACGGTCCCTTGGAAAAAACAAGCAAATCTTACAAGTACATATTTTCGGTTGTAGACGGATTTACAAAGTTCATAAAACTATATCCTTGTAAATCGACCCAGACTAGCGAGGTTATTAAACATTTATATACGTATTTTAGCAATTTTAGTGTTCCAAAACGAATAATTTCAGATAGAGGTTCTTGTTATACCAGTACCCTATTCAAAGACTTTGTTTCTGAAAATTACATTAAACATGTTTTGATCGCCACTCATACCCCTAGGGCTAATGGCCAAGTCGAGAGATTCAATAGAATTATAACTCCAATGTTATCAAAAATCTGTGAAACTCCTGATACATGGGATCGCGTATTACAAAAAGTTGAATTTGCACTCAATAATACATATCACCGTGCGATCGGGATGACTCCCAGTAAGTTATTATTTGGAGTTGAACAAGTTGGTGTTATTAACGATATTTTAAAGTTACACTTAGATTCAATTACAGAAGAAGACCGTGATTTATTAGAATTAAGAGATATCGCATCGCAGAATATAATTAAAACACAAAAGAAAATGAACGATCTTATAACAAAACGCATAAAATTGCCAAAATCTATGATGTAGGTTCTTATGTTGTTATTAAAAATATAGATTCAACATCAGGTCAGAATAAGAAACTCATACCCAAATTTAAAGGGCCGTATGAGGTTAAAAAGTACTTTGTAATGACCGATATATAATAGGTGACATAGATGGATTCCAAATTTCGCAGATTCCCTTTGAAACTGTGTGTTCAACTGACCAAATGAAACTATGGTCAAATAGTAAATAAATCCATAATGTTCACTAGTTTTAAGTGATGAATAATGTATTCATTTTAGATTTAGGATTGCTTTGTACTTTCATGCTCGAGGGCGCGCAAGTCAGGAAAGGCCGACTGTAGGGTATTTTTGAATTGCCGCCCAACAGTATTTTTGTGTAGTTGGTAGTGTAAGAGAGCTAGGTTCAGAATTATTGAAAATTGATGTTATGTTCATGTTATGATTATGTTTTAAGCGTTGAAAGTTATGAAGAAATAAATTGTTTATATACAAAGTGGTTTCTAATTAAATATCGCCGTAAGGACATTCCGACAATAGCCGATTCTAGTTTTCACCAATGAGTTTCTCTCGAAAAAAACAGATCGAGACACCGACATTCATTTTTCTCTATCTCTTATGGTTATCGAGATACCCTATATAAACGTCGAAATTTGCCCACCATGTACATAGCCTACAAAAGAAAAACGAAAATTTTGAAAAAGTGGCGATTTATTTCTCTTATCATAGTCTCCTCTACACTTGACCCAACGATGTTCCAAGTTCTTTAACCTATTTGAAAAATACGTTTTCACGAGGTCTGCAAAGTAGGCCCCCGTGATGGCGATGACATCCTCATCCAGTCAAATTTCTACATTCCAGTGACTTCTTCAAGTTTGGAAAAAAAAAGAAGCCGCACGGGACCAAATCTGGAGAATAAGGCGGATGGGGCAGTAGTTCGTAACCCAATTCGACCAATTTGGCCGTGGTGAGAGCATAGGCGTGAGTCGGTGCGTTGTCGCCTCTCCGACCGATATGATAGGCTTCTTCTTTGGAGCACGTTCGCCGTGTGACGTCTACTGTTTCGACTGTTTCATGGTCGCAAAACGACGCAGAAACTCCTTCGGATTGCGCTTAAACAGCGCTGCTCTGAAATGGTTTCACGATTGCGCTTGTTGTCCGGTGTGAACGCCCAAAATTTTATACAGGATATGTCTGTCTCAGCTATCTCGCGCACCTTCAATCGGCGGTCTGCCAATGCGAGTTGGGAATTTGTGTCATGTTATCCTTCGTGGTAGCCGACGTCTGGGCGTGGCTCAGCAAGAGCCAACCACATTGATATTCGTTAAAGTTACCGTAAAAAGGCATTCAAGCGCTCTTTCATTTCGATGCCCGATTTCCCTTCCAAAAACAAAAATCAAATCACCGACCGATGCTGCCTCTACGAGAATCCACTAAACCTCAGACTAAATATCTAAGTATCTATAGACAAGTATCGTGCACGTTTGTTTTGAAGTCGCCATGAATGAAATGGAGGTGCAAAGAAGGAGCTGTTACTGTCACGTGATGCGTGGAAAACTAACAGAATTATCTGACTTTTGGAGAATACCTTACATTTTTGTAGAATTCCCTGACTTTGCCTGACCATTAGATGCTATATCGAAATTTCCCTGACATTTCCAGGTTTTCCAGAAAAGTGGGCACATTTTTTGCCGCCCTGGAAAATATTACAAACAACAGTTTCAGTGAACATCAATGGAAGCTTATGACACTACCAATAGATTGTGGTAGACTCACAATTCGTAAAACAGCAGACATCGCGCTCTCTTCTTTTCTTGCTTCAGTGAATAACGTTACACACTTGGCGAAGTTGATATTGACAACCGTTCTCAATGCAAGCGATGTCGCGTTGCACAGTGAAGACCTTAAGATCTGGGAGTCCAGGCAAGCATGCCTACCTACAAGCCCAAAGCAGCAAAAAGAGAGAGTACATCATTACGACAAATGGAATCGTGGAGTCAATCAGTTTCTCATCACCCCTCGAGCAATCTCTCTTCAAAGCTGCACGGAGAAAGGAGAACAGTGCATGACACCCCTTCCCGAACACTTGGCACTCTTAGACAACTCCACTTTTAGAATATCCGTGGCTCTACGGTATGAACCAGACGTGAGCACCCCTCATCCTTGTAATTGTGGAGTTGAAGTTGATAAGTGTGGCTTTCACGGAGTATCATGCAAGAAGAGCGCTGGTCGTGCACACATGCATTATTTGCTAAATAATGTAATCAAGAGTGCCCTCCAAATTGCTCAATTCCCTTTCACACTGGAACGATGGAAAGCACCCAGACGGTATGACAGTACTCCCTTGGATTCGAGGTCAAGCTCTCATTTGGGATACAACATGTACGGACACTCTTGCACCGAGTCACATTCAATCGTCAGCAAAACAAGAGGGGGCAGTAAAGAAGGGGAAAAACAAGTACAAGGCCATTTCAAACCGTAACTTCGAACTTCTGCCGTTCGCAGTTAAACGCTCGGACCATGAAGTGATCCACGTTCAAAACAGTATTTTATTCAACGCATTGGCCTAGCCATTCAAAGAGGGAATGCTGCCTGTCTGTTGGGGATATTTCCTCCAAGATCGCTATGAACGAGAATTTCTTAAAAAATGTGCATGTTATACATTTTGATTATTATGAAGCGGGAAAATTTTTCTGTAATAATAAACATGGCTATGGAGATTGCTAAACAGATGCTGGGTGAATATTCGGGAACATAAGTCAATGTTATTATGAATACTAAGAAGAAAAAAATCTAATGAATGTGGAAACATCATCGAAGTAGAAAACATGAAGCAAACTATATCTTTTAATATATCGATACCTTTATGTGAAAACCTCGTAACTCCAATGTTCGACGATTTTGAGATTTTAACACCATCTGTTAAGTGAAAACTTACGCTTCCTACTGTGTAAAGTTCATATCTCCATGAGGTTCCTGTAATTTAATATTAAAAAGAAAGGAAACCACTAACTCCATTGCTCCTTTCGCCACGTGAAAAATCTCGTAACTCCTATTAGTTCAGCAGTCGTGTTTACATGCAACGCCACTTCTGAGTGGTTAAATAGTAACCCTTATTATCATTTTGCTGTTTTGAAGTGTTTTTTGTTGTTGTCAAATTGGCTTAAAGAACTAAAATTGAAGGTAAGTTAATTATTAATTACATTTTTAATAAAAATATTTCGTAAACCACCGGACTTAAGTAATCAAATTGATATTTGTCACACAAGTTAAAGCTTGTAGCATGCAATGTTCTTAGTTTTATATAGGTTTTACAGAAGTGTTTTTCAAATAATTTTTTAGTTAACATTCAATTATTTTACGTTTCGGTTAATTTAAGAACTGCGTGTACTAGTTTTGGATGCAAAATAAAAAAACAGCATTGGAAAACTTAGACTACAACAATAATTATTATGAAATTTCAAACACCGATCTGACTTTTATGTGAAGATGAGTTTTGAAATTATTACACAGAATTTTCCCTTACTTAAGCGCATTTCTTAACCGCTTTTTGCTTCCTGCGTAGAGCGTGTGTTTGTTTTGATATTTCCAAGTAAAACAATAGTAGATTATTTTACTAGGAGTTAAACAATATAATTGTTGAGCTTAAAAGTTTGCTGGCGAGGTGTTAGCCGAGACAGCAAATTAAGCGAAACAATTATATTTTTTAACTCCAAGTGAAATATATTATTTTTCTTCAAGCGTTTATTGTTAGTTTTCATGTGTTATTTTCAAATTTTCGAGATTTCGAGTCTTATAGTGACTTTTTATTCTCGACGAATCAAGTTGGTACTTTACTGTTCATTCATAATATGACATAACCGAGGTACCAACCTCTAAATAGTTGTGGAAACAAAATAACTGTTTTGCTTTTAATGTCTAGACAGTAAAAAGAGTTTTTAGCGTCTGCCAGTAGTTCAATAATATGACGTTTATTGTCGCTTGAAGAAAATAGTAGATTATTTTTACTAGGAGTTAAACAATATAATTGTTGAGCTTAAAAGTTTGCTGGCGAGGTGTTAGCCGAGACAGCAAATTAAGCGAAACAATTATATTTTTAACTCAAGTGAAATATATTATTTTTCTTCAAGCGTTTATTGCTAATTTTCATGTGTTATTTTCAAATTTTCGAGATTCTCGAGTCTTATAGTGACTTTTATTCTCGACGAATCAAGTTGGTACTTTACTGTTACATTCATAATATGACATAACCGAGGTACCAACCTCTAAATAGTGGAAACAAAATAACTGTTTTGCTTTTAATGTCTAGACAGTAAAAGAATTTTAGCGTCTGCCAGTAGTTCAATAATATGACGTTTTATTGTCGCTTGAAGAAAAATTAAATTATTATTTTTTTGCTTACAGGATGTTGTCTCGAGCTAAAAAAATTTTGGAGATGGCTTTGGTTTTATTTCAATTTTAGACAGAATCCAACATAAATATTACTACAGTAACAGTTTACAATGAAGAAGTTAATGAAGATCCTCAGAGTAGGTACTGAAGTAGTGCTGCAAGAATTAACTAATGTTCAGACTGCTGATGATAATTTGAATAATAGGATAAGTGGAAATTAAGACGAAAGCGATAAAGATCCCGATTATATACCCACTGCAATCGAGCAGCAAGAACATCAGTAAGAGGAAGAAGAATTTACTGCAAAGTCCAGACGCAGGCAGAAACGAAGACATGTTGATGAAAACAAATGAAAAGTTAATATCAATAAACGAAAACGAGAAGAGAAACAATACCATTGAAGAAAAAAAATTGATGACCGTTGAGTATATATGATATTTCAAAAAATGCGAGAAGGATCCAAGAAAGGTGTGGATGCAAACAAATTGAAAATAAAAATTTAAAAGTAAATTGTGTAGAGTTATCTGAGACAGACAGAGAATAGTATATTTCATTAGGAGTCCAGAAAACGAGCTTTTCCCGTGCGCGCGTGACAAATTCCGGGAAGTCATGCAAGCGCGGGAAAAGCATTTATGGACGTGTAATGAACGATACTTTCATTATACCTCTCTGGAAAAAAAGAAAGCAAAAATATACACATTATTACAAACCTTTATTTTTAAGTATGAACGAACAAATACATACAACATGTATCTTTAATTTTTATCAAATGAAATATTTATTGTGCAATTTGTGTTGTTATAAATATGCAATCCGTTAGTAGCCAATTTATTTTGTAAAATTGTCGTTGATGAAGTCGAAGGTACTGTATAAGTATTTATTTCTTGATCTGCTCCAATAACAATGGTTTCTGATTTTGACGTTGGATTTTGTACCTGACTAAACAATTTACGAGAAACTTCCACCTTTCTGTTTACCGATTCTTCGATATAACCTTCAGCTACAGTCGAAGAATGCCAACCACCATGTCGTTTTAGAGTAAGCAAATCCCCTCCGCTTTCGACTAATATAGATGCTGATGATCGTCTTAGGCCGTGTCCTGTATATTCTTCAGGATTTTGTAGGTTCAGATACTCTGCAATGTGTTTTGTTACACCACTTATAGTGTGACAACCTGCATGTTGTGCATAGCATCTACCATTGCGGTATGCAATAAATAATCTTCTACTATGCATACTTGTAGGTCTTAATTTAACGTATTTACGATATAAACTGCACGGATCAAAAGGACATCCTTCCTTTGTAATTGTGAAGCTTCTTGATTTGTGATTTTGCCATCTCGAAGGAATACCACCAAAAAACGGTCATTGTCTTCTACGTCTTCCAAAGTTAAACGAATCAAGTCATCTCTTCGACATGCTCGAAAATACCAAATGTTAAAATTACTTTAGTTAACAACCACTTTTCATCTGGTGCTTCAAGTATGAATTTAGTGACTTGATCTGCAGTTAGTACTTTGGACTTTTCGGTGTGTAACCAACACTTTGTCGTTTGAGAAACGCAGTAGTTTTTGGCAAATTAGTAACATTAAAATTTTCTTTTACTGCCAAACAACTTTTTACCATTGAAAATCGACTCCATAAAGTTGAAGCTTTCATAGATTTTGCTTTGTCGGACAAATAAACGAAGAATATCATCACTTACTGTGTCAATCTTCTTTTGTTGACGCCACTTGCAAAATAGACGGTACTCATTCTCATATCTTTCGCAGGACCTCTTGGGCAACAATCCTGCACTTATTATTGCCGCTTCACGTGATATTTCTTCTTCTGGAGAAATCATTTGATAAATACTTTGAACAATAATTCTAAACACTAAGAATTGTCACACAATACAAGCGTTGTTTAGTGTTGCTAAGGAAACTAAACAAAAGTCAACAAATGTTTTTACTAGTAGCGCACGGGAAGTTTTCCCGTGCGGGCGCACTGAAAAGTCGATTTTCGGTGCGCCAAATAAGCATGTAAAGATAGTGTTTTCAGAGAGGTATAATGAAAAACTGTTTCAAGACTTTGGAGAATGGACAGCAAAGAAAAGAAAATTTATGTTAAAATGTTGATAACTAGGAATGAAATTAAAGCCCCGAAATAGAAAAGAGAAAGATAGTTCCAGACGCAAGTACAGTTATTTTTATCACATAATGAAGGGACAAGAAAAGATTCGTGTTTGTAAAAAGATTTTTCTCAACATACTGGGCATAGGGGAGTGGGGTGTGTTGGCTTGAAAAAATGAGGGAAATCACAGTAATGATCGAACAGAACAGACTGCAGAATTGGATAAAGACAATATATTGGAACGTAACAAACTCAAACCCGTAGTCTCCAGACGTTCCATTTTTAAACAAAATAAACGAAACTTGTCATTGTTTCTCGACTCGCTGCCAAGAATGGAGGCTCACTATTATCGGACTCAAAGCACCAAAAAATATCTTGAACCTGTGTGGACTTCCAAGTCAGACATGTGTTAATAACTGGTGCAAGGAAAAAAATGTTGAGTCCGTTTGCCTATCATTGTTTATGCATGAATTCGATGACATGAACCTTGAAATTTTTTGCCCAAAAAAAGACGAGTGCAGTATTTGCGTAGCACGAAAAACAGGCAAGTTGGAATATCAGCTCCATCAAGCGAAAAAACTAGAGGCTAGAGAAGAAAAAGATGAAAATAGTGAGAAGAATAAAGTGTATACTATGGACCTCCAGTCTGTTCTATTAGCTCCAAAGTCTACAGTTGCCCTTCTTTATTATAAGCAAAAAGTAGTAGTCCATAATTTTACCATCTTCAATATAAAATCCAAGGATATTGTTTCATTTGGAATGAGACTGAGAGAGGCTTATTAGAAAAGAATTCTCTAGTATTTTGAGGTATTTCATCAATCAAGAAATATCAGGAATGGATGAAAGCGATCAGCTTATATTTTACAATGACGGGTGCTGTGCCCAAAATAGAAATATTATTACGCTTTCTAATGCTCTGCTTCATTTGTCAGTGGAAAAAAATGTAACAATCTGCCAAAAATACTTAAAAAAAGACATACGCAAATGGAAGCAGATGCAATGCATGCCGTCATCGGGAGGAAACTAAAAAATTCAAAAAACAATGTTACATCCGATTATGTAGGGGCGTGTCTTCGTGCTAGGCAAAATCCAATGCCATATTCAGTGAATTACGATTTTTTTAATGACTACTCGAATCTACGTTATTTGAACACCATAAGACCCGGAAAAGAGTAGGCGATCCAACTGTTCAAGACCTTCGTGGTCTCCGTTATAACCCCAATGGTACTATCGATTATAAGTTAAGGCATCCAGAAGAATGGAAAACTTTACCTACTAGGATGAACAACAAAATTGACACTGATATTCTCAAACTGTACAATGAAAGATTGAAGATATCGAAAGAAAAAAGTACATTCACCTTCAAGACATTAAAGCAACTTTAGAGATAGACAACCATGGTTTTTATGATGCTCTGCCCCTGAATAAAACTAGCACTACATACAAGCTGTATTTAATTTAATATATAGAATACTGCTCACATACTTTTTTTTACTTCTCTTGTTTGATAATAAATATGTTTTTTAAATATTGTTGTGTTTTCTTTAACAATTGGGGGATTTTTCCATATAATATTTATTTTGCTAATTCTCTCAGAATACGATTGCAAATAAATTAATACCTCATTTTAGCAGCAAAATCTTTTTATAATAATTTGTCTGTGATAAAATCTATTGAAAATGTAACAAATTTTGTGTTTTATAATGCAATCCTGTGAAAAGTATGTAACTCCATTGTCGATATTGAAAAATGTAGGAATAACTCGAAACTCTCATATTTTAAAAAGCATTCTATGAGAAAAGCAGTACATATTATCAATTATACAGTTTTTCATGCCTCCTGTAAAACTCTGAATTTTGGAGTTACGAGGTTTTCACATAAGGGTATCGATATATGTTAACGTAAACCTCAACAAATGATTTCATGGGAGATTCGTGTTTCATAAACTTAGGTAATTGTAATTTTATGTAGGTACTACTTAGACAATGTATTTTTGATGTTCAATAAACCAACTATTCATTTTCTCACCAAATTCACTGAAAGCAGGTTACTTCATTATTATTGTAAAATATAAAAATTAATAAAATCTGTTTTTGGAAGAAGTAAAAGGAATACATTAAAATGTATTGCCTCAGCATACCGGGTGATTTAGCTAACGCGTTCATTAGAAGTTTATGGACTTCCCGTTGAAATATTTGTTTAAAAATTTGGAATAGGGGATTGCTCGAATTTAATTTAATTAAAATATTTCAGCTTTTCTAGCACTTCCGGTTACACCGGAAGTGGCTACCAACTTTCTTATTTTAAATGGAATGATATATTTTTTGTATATTTGGATTCTACGCTAAAATCTGAGTTACTTTCATGTAGCACAACCTATATGAAAAATCAATAGTTTTTGAGATATTCTCATTTTTTGAGAAAATTGGTTTTGTAGTATTGTTTTCAAACGCTTGTCAATGATTGAAAAAGAAAGTTATAGTAACAAAATTTGGGCTATACTTAGGAGGACTGTTCAGTTTTTAAATGATGTGTAATTTTACATCTCATTATTTACAGGGTGTTCAAAATGTTTGGCTAAATCTGACAAACTTCAACTGCCCAAAAGTCATTTTTTTTTAAATGGAACACCCTGTATCTTGTTGCTCTATGTGATGGAGAATTAAGTAGTCTTTCAATCTTCATAAGGGTTCCCTATACCTATCTGTTACCATTTTCCTGCTATCGATGTATTTACATTCGACACACAATATTTCTCTATTTTATTAAATAATTTCTGACTAGTGGCCTGTGAAAATTAAAATAATGTGCCTTATTTATCAAACTTGTAAACGTCAACGTGACACATTATACACGATATGGAAATCCACCAAGAATATTCGAATGAAGACATACTAAATTTATTTTTTATTCATGGAGAATGTTACAAGATTATTGAAAGAACTTGCCGTTTGCTTAACGAGAGATATCTACATTTATGGCCTCTAAATAAAATTACATTGCAAAAAATAGAAACAAGTTCTTTCAATAATTTTGTAACATTCTCCATGAATAAAAAATAAATTTAGTGTGTCTTCATTCGAATATTCTTGATGATTTCCATATCGTGTATAATGTGTCACGTCGACGTTCGATGTTACTCTTCAGTACTGCTATTTTTATTGTTCATCTTAGACATAACGAAATTACCCAACTTTTGCAAAAAAAAACTCTAAATTTTTAAATTCCCAATGTTATAAAATTGACTATTTAAGAGAAAAGCAACTAAAAAATATAAAATAGTTTGCTACTAGTCAACCATTCACCTCCGTACTAAGTTGCATGGTTAAAAAAAACATGTCAGATGGCGCCAACGCACTAACCGATTAGATTCTGTTTCATATATGAATGAGATGCTCCAGTAAAATATTCAGCTAGCTTCAGTCTGATTTCGACTTTAATGGGTAAAGGTTGCAATTTTTTTTTGTGAATAAAACAAGTTAGAACCTGAGTGACCACACTATTGTTTCACCTCCATTTAATTTTTTTGGGTAAGTTATTTAAAAAATATACATGGAAATTAGTTAATAATAATTACATGCCAGTTACCTTTTAACTTTTTATATTTGTTTAGTATTAATATTGAATTTTTGTCAATTTTAGGGCATTTTCAATAAAATATTCACCTCCGTTCATCGTTCCTAGGAACGGAGGTGAACTTTTAAGGTATTTGTGGTATTAAATAAGGTGACCAGATATTTTTCTCTTGAATTTATTTATGCCTGATTAAAAAAAGAAGATATAATAAATTTCACTTTTAAAGAGTTGCTCACCTTATAAAAAACAGTTTATTGCATGACATATATTTTTAGTTGAAAAAATATGCCGTTAAAAGCTGAAGAAGCAAAAAAAAGGCGCGCGATCGAATGAGACGCAAAAGGAAAGAGATCAAAATGACCATATCAAATATGAGGAGGCTAAACGAAAAGAAAGAGATAGATATACCACAAGAAAGCAGATGGAAAAATTGAAAGTGTGAAAGATCTGACAAGGAGCCAGAAGGAATTGAGAAAAAAATGGAGAGAGAGGGAGGCAAAACACAAAAATAAAATGGAAGAATTAAAAAATTAGAAGATTACTCTCCTCCTCCAACGCTGCCTCCCGTTCCTCTTGCCGGACCGTCCAACGAAAATTTAAAGAGTAGTGCAAAGAAAAGAAGAAGGAAGCACTTAAAAGAATCAAATAAAATAATTGAGAAAACGAAGAGAGAATTACACAAAACTAGAGCTCAAAGAAATAAGTACAAAATGAGAGCAGCAAGACTAAAGAAAAATTTAGAAGAAAACAATTTTTTAATGATGGAGCAAGAAAGAACATCACCAAATACTCAGACTTTATTAATTAAATCTGGAAATATGGAAGAAAATTAGTTTTTGGTGAAGTGATGAAAGAGCAGCTGGCAATTAACTTTAAAAATAGAAGAAATAAAGAAAAAAGAGAATTTTGGAAGAACGTTTCAGGTTCAATCATTAAAAAAAAAAGTAGAAGAGCTTCAAAACGTAACCTCGTCAAATCTGGCAACAAAAAAGTCTTCAAAAATCAATAGTAGGACTAAGAAAATGACTGATATGAAAAGAGAAGTATCCAAGAGTATTCTTCAGTTAGACAGCAGTATCACGCTTTGTCCTGGAAAAAGAGATACCATCACTTTTCTAAAGCAAAAGAAACAAAAGCGTTATCTGAATTATTCACTTCTTAATTTGTGGACAGATTTTTCGAAATCAGTTAGCTATAAATTGAGTTACTCAACATTTTGTCGTTTTAAACCGTTTTTGTTATAGAAAGAAATGTAAATAAGAGAGACACATGCAAACTTTGTGTAAATATAATAATCCAGAAGTTAAAAATTAATAAAATAATAAGAGAAAACAACCTAAAGCAACTTATCACAAGCATGTGCTGTTGAGAGACAGGGAAAAGAAAACTAATGAATTGTGTTTATCAAGAAAATGCTATAAATGCAAGGAAAAATTTGTGGAAATAGACTCTGTGATATATTAGAAATGGAACACAAAGCAAGAAAAAGTAAAAATTCAAAATTCAAACTACTAAGCAAGATTTATTGAATGTATTAAGAAAGGATTACAAGGAATTTTTAGAGCATACCAGGAATATTTACCATCATTTTTCAGCCATAATAAATTTAAAAGACAATTTAAAAAACCATGAAATCATTATTCACATGGACTTCTCTGAGAATTATGTTTCCAAATATTCAGAAGAAGTCCAGCCAGCCCATTTTGGAGCTTCAAAAGCTAGCTATCATTACATACAGTGGTGGTTTATGGTACTGAAAATAACAAGATAAAACCAACTTCGTTCTTTACGATATATGAAAACTTGAGGCATGATCCTTCTGCAATAATAATTCACTTAAAATCGGTTTTTGATTATATTAATCAGAACTACGGCAACATTACAACCTACCATTTCATAAGTGACGGTCCATCAACACAATATCGGAATAAAAAAGTTTCAGATTATTGGGAATTATTTGATTAACGAACTGGGAGATAGTGTGACGACCATTAGGTGGCACTATTCGGAGAGAGGTCACGGGAAAGGAGCGGCTGATGGGATAGGAGGAAGAGTTAAACGTGTAGCAGATCAGGTTGTGGCTAGAGGAAAGGACGTTACTACTGCAAGCGCTTTGTTACAAATTCTAGAGAAAGAATGTCCGAACATCAAAACAAAATTAGTGGATATAAACGATGAAGCCATAGAAAGAATTGAAAACAGTTTGCCAAAGGTCATACTGCCATTCAAAGGGACCTTGAAAGTCCATGAAGTCGTTTGGATAAAAGAAAATAAATTTTTAGAACTTCGAAGTTTAACATGCATACACTGTTATGAAGACTGTTCTCATTTCTTATTAGGCAAGTTCAAAATACAAGATCAGACAGTTGGTATCCTTTTTTAAATTTAAATTTCATATTTCAATTCTTATTTTACGTTTGTTTAAAACTTTCCTTTCAGAGCGTCTACGATATACTGATGTATACAGTGACTCAGAAGACAAAAATGGACACAATAACGCTAGCAACGTTTAGGATTACAACGCGGAGAATCAATCTCATAAAATTAATGATCGGTCAAAAACTATGTTGGTCTTATTTTGTTGAAGGACGAAATGACCTCAGCATAATTTTTTGCGAAAAATCGGTGCAAACAAATTTAATTTCCCGGAAAAAGACGACGTATCTCTGACAAATAAATCAGAGATAGGAACAGTTTTGCCATATCCTACATTAAATAACAGGGATCAGTGTATTTTTGCTTATAATTTTCCTCGAAATACATGTTAACTTTTCTGAGTACCTTTTTATAATTAAAAATACAATTCTTCACCTCCGTTCTTATTTTTTTTTCTAAAATCCCTTTTTTCGTAAAATACTTAATAAGAGTTTTGACCACATATTGAACAGCTCTTACAGAACTTAAGGAAACACAATTTACTCATTTTTGAGATAATTAATTGTTATAAAGTTGGTTACATAATTAACGCAGTTTCAAGTGAACCATAATTTAATCAAAATCATCATCTTTATGACGTCATAATAAAGAGGTGTTAGTTACTAAATTTTAGATGCTGTATGAAGACTGTCCCTATAAATTAGGCAACACAACTTGCACCATATGATTTTTCAATTACATTAACAAGGCTATTCCTATACTTTTTAGTCGTAACACCAAATCACAATACTACACTTTAAACACACAAGGCTACATTTTATGCTATACATCTTGCTAAAGATGGACAAGATACCTAGTATACACCACAGAAATTTAATAAGTGCCAAGGCTAATCAAAGAAAACCAATAAAACTCCTTAGAAGGACAAGAAAAATAAAAACATTTATACTAACGTCCTTCAAGTTCTCCTTTCAACACTAAAGTGATTTTTTCGTTCCTTTGCATAAGGCGATCAAAAGCTTGAATCACTTTAGCGACAGCCCTTTTGGAAACTTGAACTCGATTTGCCAATTTATCATCTAATTCTTCTTTATCCCAAGTTGATAATTGCGTTAAAAATGATGTCGTCGCTTCATTCTCATCTAAAATAAATAAGACGTTAAACAAAATTTTCTCTTGATGTTATAGTTTACCGACTTTTGCTTTCGGACTCATCAGAAGTTTCAGCATCAAACCGCTGCAACAAGACTCGAATGTCTTCGTTTAGTTGATTCCAATACCTGTTGACGACGTTAAGAACAGCATCGTCTTGCGTTTGTCTTTTCTCCAACTGTTCGATTCGCTGCCTTAATTCGGCTTCGGTTCGCAATCTTTGTTCAATGCGCTAAAAGTTGTCAGTTAATATTTGCAAGGAAGCATAGTGTGGACAGACCTGAGCTAACTTTTTGTTCTGAAATTGTAACACCTTAATGTCCATTTCCTCTAAGGTGGATACAGGTCCGATGAGGTGCGGTTCAAAGTGGATTCGCTTAATAGCGGGCTGTCCGCTAGTACTTTCCTCCGCATGACGTTTAGACATCTTTTAGCGCAATTTCTGTAAAAATATAAAGATTTTTTAGGTTGTACATGATTTTGGCGGTTAGTATAGGATATTGTTGTTAGAACGGGAACTGAGTAACGTTCGTGTTAATATAGAGTAGAATTACCTAATTTTTCACATAAATATAAATTAGGTCTTATAACTACAGAATAATTAATAAAACAACTTTATGTTTTTGTATGCCGACAGTAACATCGACATTGCAAATGGCGTCAGAGGTCGCCTCATTTTACGATTATGTACTCCCCTATTTTTGGTTATTATTTTTTGGTATTGCCGATTTAGATTCTCGTTTAGCAAAACATGATTTTTTCAAGTATCCAGTACATTATACGCCTTAATTGTATGTAAATGTTGTTATAATTGAAGTCGGTACAAACCCCATCTCTAACACTGGAAAGTATGGCAAACAACTGATATAGTCACGGATAACTTGATTACTGCATTCCTAGTAATCAACGGCGAACGCATTTGGTGATCTCTTTCAAATCCAAAATTCATCGCAATTTGAGTTTCTTCCACAACTTACGTGGAAAAAATCAGATTTGATCATTAAACTCGACGAAAAGTTGAGAAAAGCTAAGCATCATTGTTTTTTTGATTCAAATTCGCAGTTTCACACGATCGGCTTATGTATCCAATATACACAAGGCCAACTCACACAAACGTCGAACCTTATTAATGAGTCATGGAAAAACGAATGCTAGAATTGATTTTTTTCCAGTTTAACCTATTTGGATGGATAATGTTGTGTCACGTTATTACTTCTAAGCATCATTATAACTTTCACCTATTAACGAATCCCTAAAGCGAAAACTCATCTTATCAAAAATAGAAAATTTTGAGGGGTACGCAGAGCAATTTCTTTAAAAGAAGCGTTGGGGAAAACGTCGTAACGTGTTGGCGTTTGCCGTACGTGAACTTACAAGGAAGTTAGAGGTGATAGATGAACAATGACCTATCGTTCGGCTCGAGCTCTTTGCGTGCGTCTGGTTTTACAACGGGGAATTCGTTGCAAACGCCAAATTAATATTTCGCTCTAAATTTGTATGAATCGCAATTTGGGATTAACATCGAGACCGGAATTTTATAAAGTCGGGTTACTTTTAGTCAGTCGTTCTGCTTCCATTCCATTCAAACGTTTGGATATGGTGAGTCTACCGTAGTGGGGATGGGATACCGATTCAGACATGGCGTTGTTCCATGATGAAAGTGTAACTTGCGGGAAGTGAAATTCCTCTGTTTTCCTTTAAATTTACACTTATCGGTATTTTAATATATGAAATCCAAAACAATAGTGAGCTAATTTCACAGTTGATGTTTTAAAATTAGTGCAGTGAAATGAGTGAACGCAGGTGGGGCAATTTTAGCTCCTGCTGTAGATTGTGTTTGTCGGAAAAGTTGGGTACGTTGAAGTCCATTTTTGAAGATGCAGCTGCGTTTGGCAAAGATGTTGTGCTTAATATTCAAGAATGCGTTGGAGTTGAAGTAAGTACTAATTTACGTCACTTAATTGATGATATCTTTGAAATCTTTCGATTTCAAGAATCAGTATGTAACGGGCTTTTAAGGATTATTTTCGATTGCGTACGTGTTCGTTTATTCTACTCTTCAAGCCTTTTCATCGTTCAACCATATGCTGCCTTACACGGAAACTAACACCAATAATCACTCTTTTAATTATTTTTCATGATCCCACTCTTACCTCATCATTAATCTGATATATGACCAGTTTTATTACTGTCTCTTAATCACAATTTTTTGTGTATACCATTTTGAATATGAATCATTACAATGTAATTTTTACTCATTTCTGAAAAATCCACAATTCCCAATATCATTAATCGAAGAATTTTTTATTGTTCGAAAGCTTCTCAGTGAAGATCAATGAGTATTGATTCCTCAAAATGGCGGCTGGTATTTCTGTCTGAATTATTTTCTTGATTATGAGTTGATCGACTTTAACTTTTCGACAGTAGTAACTTTCTTCTTCGGAACAGAAATTTTGTTCGGGCAGTTGATGTTTTAAAGCTAGTCTAATCAATATCATGACAATTGTACTCATACCTCAGTAATTGTTCATCTTCATTGAAAATTTTTTGGTTTTAATTCAAATTTTCTTGGTTTTTAATGGTAAATATTATAAATAACTGCATATTCAGTAAGTAAATAGTTTTGAAGATTTTTGACTTTGATTTCCTTTTAATTTTAATATATCCACAGCTTAATCAGATTCAGATCAGATCTTATGCAAAACTACTGCCATCTATGTCATCGATCAGTGTAAACTTATGGAATTATTTTTTGTTGCACTTGTCATTTAATTTTGCAATGTTTACTTGATTTTATTTATTTAAAAGCTATTGAAGACTTTTACTCGCAAAAAGAAATTGTGTGATTTTCAAAGAACTAAAAATTGATGTTTGATTAACAAATTGGAGGCAAAAAAATATGAAACAAAACGACCACCATCTATGAGGTCAAATGTTAACTAAATAACTATTTTGCAACACTAACGGGTGTTCAAATAAAAAACTGGGTTGGATAGATCTTGGAATTTTCTTTGACATTTCGTAATTTTTTAACAAAGTAGTCAGCTGATACAAAGTTTAGGTTAGAGTTCAAGATATCTCAAGAAAACATTCATATCTGTCAATTTTTAGGTTATATTTATGTCACGTTTTTATTGCAGAGTTCGGCGCCACCACGCGTAATTTTTGCTGTACCTACTTTATGTACATACTAAATCAATTCAATTTCACGGTTTGCCCAGCCCAGTTTTTTATTTGAAGTTATTCTATATTATTTTGAAGATGTTATCGATTCAGATTTTCAGTTCTACAAAACAACCGCATTTTTACTTATGCTATCTATGGGATAAAAAGTTAATTAAATACAATTCCTAACTAAAGTCCATTCGTTTGACTTATCTCGATGACGTCATGTATGTATTAAATCACGAAATGATCGTCGTCTGTAATTTAAAGCAAAATATGGACATTGATACCAACCATTCGTTATTTACTTATCTGTTGATTGAGGTTACGTACGTTTATTTTGGTCTTTTATTTACAAACGACATTGACAAGCCGTCATTTCACAGTTAGGTTAAGTTGGTAGCAAAACTGTTCGTACAAGGAACGAAATTTGTTATTGATGTTATCCTTGTTAGTTACTTGAGTTAATAAGAGACATAAAAAACGACGCTCTTGAAATGATAGCTTTGCTACAGTGCGTTTCTGAAAATGGGGGACACTTTTTCTATTAGACTCAATAGATGGCGTCATAGGTGCCGCAGATTAGGGATTTTGCATGTGGCAATGCTGCCATTTCTTGTATCTAAAATGTAAATGAAGTTGCCTAGCTGCTTCCCTAGGGACCTGTTTTTCAATTACGTTGCCATATTCTGCAAGAAATCCAGTGAATTCTTACCAAACAACGACATCTGTTTTTGAAAATTGTAAAAGTGGTCCCTATTTTCAGAAACGCACTGTAATAATGTATACGTTGTATTCAATATGTAAAAAGGATAGGCATATTCAAGTATGCGAGGTCACAGTGAAGCAACGGGAACTGAATTTTTGTAACCGGAACGTTTTTGCCACTTAACGGGCGAGGAGGAATACAAATATGACTTCATACAATCCATACCCCGTGAATTGAAATACTGCCCGTGGTCAAGATGAGAGTTGCAAAGGTTATAGAAATGTTAGGTTATGTCTTCGGTTATCTTGTATTAAGAAAAGGGTAAAGTCGAGTTTTAAGCAGTTCTTTTGAAAAGTACCCAGAATTTTAAAAATAAACGATATGATTGACGTTTATGACTTCACTGTTTGGGTTTATAATTTTTTGAATTTTTCCATTATTCTAGGAAATAGAATAATAAAATTCAGAGACAAATGTGTTCATCCCTAGTTTAATCCCAATGCTAGACAACTACCAGGAAATTACATTTTTTATTAAAAATACAGGTTAAATTATGTGTAGGAAAACTTTATTTTCCCGAGTGTTGGAGCGGAAACTGCCGAGGATGGAATCTTCAGTAAAGCGGGGATAACCGTTTTGTTTAAACTTGAGCGCTCTTGGGGTTTGGAGGTTAAGTTTCAGAATTAGTGATTTCAAATTTATTTTATGGCATTTTTTAAAACTCATTCACCGGTCAAATAGGCCGGTGCTTCAACCGGTTTAATCAGCTGATTAGGCGGTTATTTGTGGTAAGCGGTGAATTTTGAAAGGGGAGAAAGAGGTGAATCGGTGAAATATAGTTGACATAACCTAAAAGTTTTAATTGAATGTGTTGTTTTTAACCCAGTTTGTTGTACAATTTAAAAGTAACGAGTAATATATATTTGTTTATTTATTCGTATGGTACATTATTGTATTGTGATGTAAGTGTTGTGTATGGTGCCCCAGAAGATCAGTATAAACATGTATAGTGTGGTGACGAAATCGTGTGCAATTGTGGATTGGTTCGTCTTGGCAAAGCATTTGCTTCAAGGTTTAGAAAAACCACTAAAACCTAAACATGCCAACCCTTACCCACCTCAGTATTCATATGTAATAACGTTTAATAATAATAATAATTAAGTGTGTAAACATTGTAGATGGTAAATAAGAACATACAATATAACAGTACAGCCATTACATGACGACATATAATGGATTGGTCCAAGCACAAGTCATGACAATGACGAAAAAATATCAGGAGAAGGAAATAGCAAACAAAATAATAGAAATACAGAGAAAACAATACTTAACTTCAGATGTCCTTCAAATTAGTAACCCATAAGATAGCTTCGTCCGTAAATAGCGAATACCATTACATTAAATATGCATACGCACACCCATACAGATATCTGAGAAGGACAAGTTAACCGAAACAACTGCATTTTTACCACTGCCATCTGTGGCATCAAATGTTAACTATTTTCTTACCTACCTACTTACTTTTTTTGCTATTTTTTGTGAAAGCTTCTGATCGATTGCGGTTTTGTATTTTTTTTATAAATGCCAGTTAGTCATACTTATTTAGTACATATAAATGAAAATCGCAATACAGTACCTCACGCTATATTCACGATAAAGGTTGTGACGTCAAGCCAATGAGAGTGAATTAGAGAATGATCTATGTGTTTGATTAAATACCGATACTTTTCGTACATAACAAGTAATTGCATGTTCTTTAAAATTGGTACATTTAATTTTAAGACTATTTTGGAGATTATCACAATATTTCGACGGGTTTTTATTGTAGACAATTGTTGTGGAAAATTAAAATTTTTTAATCAAGGATATATGCGATAGCTACATTAGGTTATGTTATCAAAGCCGCATTTAATTTATCTGGATAATGTGGTTATCCAAAAAGCCTTCAAACATTTTCAAATTAAACAACAAGAAGCTGGCAGTAAGCAATGAATCACTCTTCTTAGTAGTTTAAAAATGAAGTATAATTACAGTTATTATGGAGTAATTGAACAATCTTGCGTTATTACTTGTTTTGCGTGCTAGCAAAGTTCAATAATGGTTAAACATTGTTTTAGTTACTGACACTGCATTCTGAAATGTTTCATTTCAGCTAACATTTTTGGGTAATCAGTCAATGTTAACTAAATAGATGAACTGTTGGATGAACTAAATTACAATTTGAAAATCTATTATGTGGTTGTATAATGTAACATTGACTTGGATTTTCCTTTTTAAGGGTAGTATATCTCTATAGCTACTCACATATACCTGAAGTAAAATACCCACAACGATAATTTAAGTTTACCTTGCAATTCGTTAAAAATGTTTACACAAAATAAACAATAAACGTCAAATTGACAAATAATATTGTTGGATAACGTCCACAACGGTATCTATATAAATTTATAATTTAAATCAGTAGCATGTATCAGTTTTCGGTAAGTAGTTGATGAAACAATTTTTTATTTTATATTTAAACAAAAAATACAAAAAAGAAACCTGCCAACATCTTACGTTCAACCGCATTTTTACTAATGCATAAAGGTCTCTCTCGCCACAACATAATAAACACACAGCAGCGTATCTTGATCTACTAAACTAGTTATGTAAATGGTTGTTACTTCTGTTTAAAAGTTATTGAAAACAAATTAAATTGATTATTGAAGATTTAGCTTTATTTACTGAAGGTCATATTTTTTTTAATTAGTAATTTTAAAGGAGTCGCTCGAGAGAGATACCCTGCTGCGTGTTTGTTATGCTGTGAAAAACCGTATGAAAAGACAAAATGCAATAACAAATAAGCGACTGCAAACTCTATTAGAATTTCTCTCATATTCAGACTTTATTTTTGACTCGATTTTGAATAGAATTCCACTTTTTTCATTATTTTTAGTTTTGTCAAATCATGTAGTGTAAATCTGTTTTTATTTGATTGCTTACTCGCTCTTTATACAAAACTAAACAATTTGGAATTTAAATTTATTTGTACTGCAAAAATAGTGTTTCATTGAAATAATAGTAACTTGCTCGCCGATAATTGGCTACAATTTTGCGTAAACACAGTTGGAAACCAAAACATTTATTTTATTTTATATTATCGTATATAAAAACGGTGTAAATTGGTTATTTAATCATCCGGCACCTGAAATATGAATTTAAGAGTTTTTTTATTTCGAAAATAACAAATCACAGCCACTTCTCATTAATCACATTTTATTTTCGGATTTGATTTATAAATGGTTATTTTTGCGTATTTTCTGGTTTAGGAAGAATACTGAAGTTACTTAATACCTAATTATCTTAAATATCAAAATTTTTAAATACTGGTCTCATAAACATAATAGAAGCTAATTTTATTTCTTAATGTCAACATGAAAAAGCTTTAACTTTTCAAAGGCTCGTAAATATACGACCGCTATCCTTGAAACAATTATGGGAACGTCGTGTTTTGCAAAATCATACCGGAGATGTGATTTTTATCTGGAGGATTACGAAATGAAACGCAAAAGATTAAATGCAAAAATACTTTTACTTTTTTTTACGGCTATACATAATAATAAAAATACAAATTTTATATTAGGAATTGCATAGTTACATAAAATGTGTTTTTTTTTTAAATCCGGCGGAGAAGTTAGCGATTCTACTACGATCCAGGGCTGCGTTCAGAAACGTCACTCCGGGTCACTCTGGTGAATGTTGCCGTTCGGTGTCAAGGCACACTACTCTGAAGCGTTCATAAATTTTTAGGGATTTTATCCTAGTCACTTTATTCGCCGCAGTTTGTACATGGTTGAAAGTTACCCGACATGCGCAGTCTGCGATGATGATACTGTCAAATGTCAACTGGTGGAGTCTAATTTCCACATTTTTCCGCAATATTTAAGTTAAATATTTTCAATGGTATTTTCTGTGTTATTTTTCCTTGTTCCATATTATTATCACTTTCATACAATGTTAGTTACCTTTCAACTCAAAAAATGTGCTTTGTTTGCTCAGTCTCAGTCGTTATTTGTCAACTGTCAATGTCAACACTGTCACTCGTTCATAAATGATGGTAATGTAATCGTTACGTTAGCGAGCGATATTGTCGAGTGTCCTCGAATCACATTCACCCACGATCGTCTAAGGCCCAGTTGCACCAAACTCGGTTACATTTAATCGTAGGTTAAAAACAATAGTATCCAAGAATTAAACATAGTAACGATTGTTTTTAACCTACGGTTAAATTTAACCGAGGTTGGTGCAACTGCCCCTAAGTGTTTCTGAACGCAGCCCTGAAGTTAAATTGTTTGACATATTTTGTCTGTCAAACAAATTCAGATTTAAGAAAGATAGAAAAAGAACTGCCAGTAGTCCATATCACAGATCGATACCTACCAAACGCCAGAGAAATAAACCTCGAAAAAAACTTATTGATTAAGCTTTTTCTGCAGCTGTAGTTGATAGTCAATTGGAAGAGGTTAACTCTATGAATATTGAATTAGAGAAAAAAATCTGGCGTACATTGTCTATATATGATTTTTGACGTCATAACCAATCGCATTGCGTTCCGCTAGATTGAAATTAGCTGAATTTCATGAAGGTTTTTCGGTATAAATAATTCAGTTTTTAACTTTTTAATATCACGTTAAGCTATATTATAATGACTAGGATACGATAACGCAGAAATTTAATAAATCTGAAGCAATGGAAAACACCCAATTTAATAAAAATACCGTTATGATCCGTCAAAATTGATAAATTTTGATATTTAATACTGGTGCATTCTTATGAGTTCTGAACTATTGGCGATATTTCAAGTTACTATAATAGTATGTACATTGCAGGCGAGGTAGGAAATTACACCCGAGGGCTTATAATAGTTTTGAGGTCGGATCGGGCATGAGGGTGTAATGAAATTCCTAACGAGGCATGATACTATTTTATTCACAATCAAATAAATAAATAGTTAAAACTAAAAACGGCGAATAGTTACGATATAGGGCATTTTTCTAAGACCACGAACATACCGGGTTAAATGGTTAAGTATTAACCGAGGTATTAACACTTCAGTATAGAACGAGTTTGCGGGTTAGATGCGTTATTTTTATGCTGTAATAAGTAGTTTAATTTCTGTAGGTTTTTTCTTTATGTTTAATATTTACTTGAAATCTTTCAAATGTGTGACAAATTGGCTGTTGTTATGAACCGCAATATGCAGTAAATGTATTGATATACAAGGCTTGTTATATTTTCTAATTTAGGGTAAATTAAATTAAAATTAATATGTATACCGAATGTAATTAACAGTTCACTATCTAAAACAAAACTATTGTATAATAAATTTGCATCAGGGGTAGTCTTGGGGTAGTATTTTAATATATATTGATACATAATAATCAATTTTAATTGGCTTAAACGAGTGTATCAGAGTTAGCATATTTACTTTATTTTGACACATTATTTTCTTCGTTTTATTATTGTTTAATAATTTTTATTTATATAAAAGAAAAGTTTAGAGACATAAGAATAATATACACTAAAAGTGTATAAAAAGAGTGTTTTGGTTGTGGTCAGTCTGTGAGAAGTATACGTTTGTTTTGTAATGGTATAAATAAACCCATCGCGATCCTTTATTAAGTGCATGACTTTACGTGCAATATGAACTGTACTGCCTTCACAAAACCAGCAAATTCTTTGTTGAATATGAAATCGTTCAAGTATTCATTCTGTAACTGCCGTTTCACATTGTGGAAATGACAGTGTTTTAATCACTTCTAATCAAAACAATGACTGAAAAACTGAAAAAAATAGATTAAGATTTTTACTGTGGTATTGAGGCTTACCTTTTCTACATTAACACTGAAGTAAGGTTAAATCCGTTCCTGGTTTGAGTTTGTGATAGTGGCATATAAATTTTAAGTTTTCATGTGGAAAGCGGATTCAAATTAACAAAGAGTTACGAGGGAATAATATAAAAACGTGGAAGTAGATGTAGATCGATTGTGCAGAGAAACATAAAGGTGTAGTAAGGATTTTATAGTTAATACATTTCGAAGTCGTGATAAGAAATAAGAAGTATACGAGGTCGCGCGTGCGCTTAAACATAAACAATAGTATAGTGACAGAATTTAGTAAATAAATAATGAAATAGGGGTTCGAACAAAGGCAACGGAAACATATAAGGTAGGATAAATAAAAGAAAAGAGAGCTTTAATAGCGACAATTGAGACATTAAAAAAAAAAGAGGAGGTAATGATGGACAAATAGAAACTGAAATAAAAAAAATTATATAGAAAACGACTTAACAAGGAGATGCAGAGTAAAATATTAGAGATACCTGTAGCTAACGAGAAAAAAAGAACGGGAAGTAGAATAAGAATTGGATATCAGAAACTCACAATAAATTATCAGAACTACGAATGAAACTAGAAGAAGCAATAACTGAAATACAGTTAAAAGGAAACGTAAAACACAACAATAAAAAACTAACGATGATAAAACTACGACAGAAAAAGAGGCAAATGAACATGAAGGCGAATACTATGTAATTGAAAAGAAGTAAGGAAAACAAACAGATATGGAGGATAGCGGCATGCAATATAAAGGCAATGAGAATACCATGGAGAATGATGCAAGTAGCTGGAGAAATTAAGAAGCATAATGTAGACATAGCAGCAATCAAAAAAATAATATGGAAAGGGCAAGGATATATTAATAAAAATGACTTCACAATGTTATATTCTGGGGAAAAAAAGCAAGAAACTAACGGCACACGCTTTAAAATAAGTAAATAAATAACAATTCAAGCTATTAATAGTAGGATATGATGCGTCTATTATATGTGTATACGCACTACAGAAAAGAGTAGCCAAGAAGAAAAATATGAATGTTACAATAATTGGAGAAGGCGTGGAAAGCAATATCAAAAAAGGTTACCTTTTTATACTGCATACATTGGAAAAGTGGATAATGTAAAAGACGTGGCAGGGAAGTATACAATTCATGAAAAATCAAAAAATTGGATTATGTAACTTTGCGATAACAACTAACATGATAATTAGCAGCACAAAATACAAACATAAAATGATACATAAGTAACAACAAAAGGAAACTAAATATAGACCATATACTAATTAATAAAAACAATAGTAAAATAATCACATATGTAAGAACTTATTATATGGTTATGGCAAAAATAAAACAAGAATACAAAAGAAGTAACCAAAGGTAAGAAAATAGAGGATTGAATGTAGAAAAATTACAGACAAAAGAGGGAAAGAATGAGTAGAAAGGGGAAATCAACAAATAGAGAAGAGAAACGGACCTAAGAAAAAAATAGAAAAATATCAAACACATATTAGTAAAAAGTGCAGAAAAAACAATTTGACGCGAAGAAAAGAAGATTACAAAGTCATGGTACAATGAAGAGTGTCAAGAAAGAATATGACAAAAGACAAATGGTTAATAACAGAAAAGGAAGTGGATCTCGAAAACTATAAACAAATGAAAAGAGAAACACAGAAGATATGCAGACAGAACAAGAACAAGAGGGTTAAAAGATAATCACGCCAAAATAGAATAAGAAGAAAAGAGAAAGGAAAAAAATTGGAAAGGACATTTTCGAATCCTACTGTATGAAACAGAACATGAAGAATGAAGACGAAGAATATGGAGAACAAGAATTATATGAATGGGCGGAAGAAGATGGACATATGGTAGAAGAACCATCTTATGAAGAAACAAGAACATTATAAAAAGAAAAAAAAACGAAAATCACTTGGAAGTGATAAGATAAAGGAGAGGTGATGAAGTATGGTGGGAAGGGTTTACATAGGAAAATATAGAATGAATAAGAGAAATTTGGAGAAAAGAAAAAATGCCAACAGAATGGGAAACGTGACTAATAATACCAATACCAAAAAAAGGCAACCTGGAATATTGTGACAATGAATTACTTTGTTAAATACAGCCTATAAGATATTCACAGCATTACTTCAAAAAAAGAATTACAACGTACACAGAAAATGAAATTAGCGACTATTAGATGGGTTTTAGATCGAGAAGATCAACAGTGGATGCAATACACATAATGATGCATATACGGAAAAATGTTATGAATATAAAATGTAGATACATATACTATTCATAGATTATAAACAAGTGTTTGACAAAGTTAACCGAAAAAAGATAATACGAATACAGAGAAAATGTAGATGTCATCTAAATTAAGAAGATGTATGCAAATGACTATGAAGAACTCCATAGAAATAGTAAGGGCAAGAAGCATTCATCATCAACAAAGGGGCCTGGACAAGGCGATGCATTATCAACAACTATGTTTAATATAGTATTAGAAGAAGTAATAAGATAAGTAAACGTACAAGCTGTCATAATAAACAAAGAAGCACAAATTATAGCATACGCAGATCATGTAGTTATCAAGAACGTGGTAAAAATTAAAAGTAGTATTTAACCGAATTGAAAAAGAAGCAAAAGATGTAGGAATTGAAACAAATGAAAAAAAAAACAAAATACATGAAAACTAGAGAGGAACTATGGACGAAGCTACCGAAGTAAAGGTAGGAAAATATAAATTTGAGAACATAAAAGAGTACAGACATTTAAGAAAAAGTTAACACACAATAACGATAGAAGCCCAGAAGTAAAAAAACACAAATAAGAAACAAAGCATTATATCCAAATCGAACAATATTGAAGAGCCAGAAGATCAGAGTAAATACTAAAATACGTACCTATGTATAAATGTTTAACCAAGGGGGTCTTTTTTTTTAAATATCCTGGCCCCGTCTAATAGTCTATATACTAAGATTCAAAATTTGTCTGTTTCTTTGTTCCTCTATAAATTCGGTCTATATACCAGGGTTTTTTTTTAAATATCTTGGTTCCGTCCGGTAGGACGGGGGTTTCATCTAGTTCTATCTAAAATTAACAGCAGAATTCTAAAATGAAATAAAAATACTAGTTTCCATTTAAAATAAGTAAGATGGATCCTACTTCGGTATAACAGGAAGTGCCTGATTCACGGTATTATTATATTTGAACTTAACGTTCTCGGAAACCACTACTGGTGTAATTTAAAAAATCTAATAAAATTCTGTCTTCCATAACTTCTAATCAAAACTCTTCGTGTTACACCCTCTATATATGTAAGATGTTGATCTATAAATCTATTAATATTTTATGTTTTTATTGTGTAGCCTTTAAATATTTATTATTTATGATAATAAATATTAAAATAATTGTTTTTCTTATTATAACTTTAAACTCTAGAATATTACTACTAATGACGGAATTAATTTGTATCGATTTGTATGCAAATGCAAATAGAACAGAATAAATTGAATTGAATCATTTGATTAGGGTTATTTTAATTGCGAAATGTAGGTACTATATGCAAGTATATATGTATATGTACTGCATACCTATGTATGTATGTAGTTGTCTTGCATAATTAAATGTTAAGAACATAACTGTATTCTGCAAATTTTTGACGTGCACATACACATTTTGTTTATACTACTATAGTGTAATTATTGTTAACTGATTGCGAAAGTAAATTCACCAAAATTGTATAAACATATATTGGTTATAAGTTTGTACAATTGTTAACGTTGTAAATAATAGGTTTCCCACAAGTAGGTACGTGAATTAACTGCGAGAGCAAAAAAACATCAAAAACCTTACGCTATGATAAAATTAATTGTTATAATATTTGCAGCATGAGACATTTATTCTTAAACCGACCAAACCTAGTAAGCGATCAATTTCTTAAAAATAGCGTTTTTCGCGTTCTCTCCTTCAAGTCAGTCATTCAGGCAAGACCCTTCACTAGACATTATGATGTTATGAATATGAAGAAGGCGTACATATAATAATAAATTATTTGTTTGTACTACCTACGTGATTTACTATGATTTTTTTGCTCCGAGAAGGGATTTTTTGTCCGTTCGACCAAAATAGCTTCTCTGTAATTTGGAAAATCAATACTTCAATGCGCAACGTTATCTTCAAATTCTCGCTGGAGCCCCTAAATTTTATTCGAATCAATACTGCTTTATTCACCAGTGTTCTTCTTCTAGCACACAACGTATTCATTTTAATTGCAAGTTGCGTTGTGTTAGAATCATAATTATTTGGTATCTCTTCATTCTACAAAAAATTGCCTTTGTCTTAATTCTTTCATCAATGTAACACGCTTAGGTTAAATAAAATTCTGGTTCTGAAGTTTCTTGTTCCCTAGTTTCTAGTATAACCAGTTCTCGAGACTACAATTTCTTGTCAGACCCTACTAATGATAAATATGCGCGGTATTAGTAGGCTTTTATGCAGGTAGAAAAAAGATGACCTACTCTTTATACATGTTTAGCGCAGTTTGGCCGAAATACTTGCATGTCGAGAATTTAGTTTTTACGTTGTTTTCCATACACTTCTGAGCAGATTTCAGTTTGGCTTTAATTTATTACGTAGATACAAGGGTTTAAACCAAATATGCTCCCCAAACAAAACGTAAAAGCAGGCATGAACTGGTTATTATTGTACAGGAGTGAAATGAATTTATGCAGTTGCTACTTAGATCCAAGTGTTTACTAGAAGGTGTGTAATAATGCATATATGTACTATATGCAATTTTTGAAATAAAATAAATTCTACTTCATTGTTTAGGGTGATCATTGATTTAACATGTTCATAATCCAGGAACCGGTTAGTGTGGGTAAGGCTGATGTTCTGATGTCACTTACTGACAGATCAGTAGCATTGGAAAACATGTATGGTGGAATTGTACAGGTGCACCAAAAAGAAATTGGTATCACAGAGACCTGATTTATTGAGCCACAGACTACCGTTGAAATAGCATTATGTGTTTATTTTGCATGACGAAACTATTATTTGGGTTCCGGAATTTACTAAAAGTTGTGTAAGAGTTATATACCATGCAACTTCTGAAGTAGAACATAATCTACTTCGTATTCACCTTGAATCTACATTTATCTCGTCGGGTAGATGTAGGTATCCTGTGCTGAGGGGGCATAAAAATTGATAATTACATTAAGCACGTACATGCTCGATTTTTTCAACAACTGAAAACCGGTGAATGTGACTAGGGCTGAAGCTCCGAAGTGGCCGTTTCATACTTACTTGCATTGGAAAAAAACTAAAGTGGAATTGTACAGTGCGCCAAAAAGATATCAAATAACTATACAGTCTACGTTTATGTGTTTGTATTTCGCATGATAAAATTGCTATTTGGTTTTAACATTTTATTTAAGTGTATTTGATTTTGTTTTTTTTAGACCAAAAATGAGGCTAACTGCCCCATTTTCAGACCAAAAATGAGGCTAACTGCCCAGCACTACCCTAAAAGCGCCTCACATGGTTTGAACTATTAACAGTGTTCTACTTTACATTCACATACATGGTTCAAATCGATCTACAGCTAATACGTTAGTAACCTGAATATGACATACAAAAGTTTTACTCTAAACTTTATCATATTTACTTTATTTTTTTTTAAACTTACAATTCCGTACCTTTAACTTGGATTACTTAAAATTTGATTTGCATTTGCGTTTCTGACTTTCTTTTTCGTTACATAATATATATGTTTAATAGGCTTAAATAACACATTCACAAGGTGTATGCTTTTTTTACCCTGTTGTATTCGTCTGTATTGTTTAGTTTGAATATAAATATGATCACAGATTAATGTTTTGCAAACATTGTGAAATTTTTGTGTGTACTAAATGTAGTCAGTTTTGGGAAAAATAGAAAAAAAATTGACTTGTTTAATTTTCAACTCAAAAATGCTAGTTTATTTACTAGCTGTTCTATTTAATTTTTACACAAATTCAATTATGATCTCAAATTTCTGTAATAAGGAAGTTAGAGGCAAACCGACGCTCACACATCTCCTGCTCCAATTAATATCAATTCCAAGGATAATATAGATCATGAAAACTAAACTTTTTTCATCTCATTTGATTTAATTGTTAACTGCCTCCATTTTATCGTAAAAATGCGTATCTAAATACGTCACATACTATGCGTTTAGTATATGAAAGGTTGACCTTATCTTGCAACTATGCACTTTGGATTTTAATTAAACTTATTGACACAATTGTAATAAGCTTCTAATTGATTTTACAATGTGTTTTACATACTTTAACAATAAATTAAGTAGTAAGGAAATTTGGTTTCAATTAAAACCCACGATGTGGTTAGTAACAGTTGTGATAACTTCATATAATGGAAGTAATTAGCATTAATATTCAGTACAATTAAATATTGAACCCTGATGTACTTCACAATTTGCAGCTAACTTAGGTTTAGTTGGGGTTTAGTATACAGGGTGGTCCAACTTATAACGTCAGGACTTCAGGATTCGATAGATAACGTTAAAATAATGGCACTTTCCTATATAAACTTATACCCGGGAAAGCTTCATTTTCTAGATACAGGGTGTTGAAATTTTGAAAAAAAATATATTATTTTGAATATTGCCAAAACGGCTGATTGGAAAATTTTGAAATTTGGCATACAGTATGACCTAAAGGTCCGTCATGATTCAAAGGTAATGACGATAAATTATGAAAACCAGCGGCGGAGATATAAGTGTGTCATCACCTTTTTCATAAAAATCTTTTACGCCACTGACTTTATTGCAAATCCAATAACGCCATTCGATGGTTCATGCAATTTAAAATAAAAAGTAATCGTTCAATTTTTTGATACGTTGCGCCGTTTTCGAGATATTAGAAGGTAGGTGTTTCATGTAATGTCAGTAATCATTAAAAATTAAAATGTATCTTGATACAAATTTTAATCAAATAACTTTTAATGGAATCTAAACTGCAACTAATAACAACAACATAAGTAAAAACAATAATAAAATAATCTAATGTATTATGTGTTCGAAATAAAAACCATTCTGTTGAATGCATAACTGGCAGCGTCTTCTTATTGAATTATCTAAGCTAAGTAATAAGTCATGATTAACTTCTGCACACGCATTTTGAATCCTGTTCCAGAGTTCCTCTCTGGAGGGCACAGGCGTTGTGTAAACAATATCTTTGAGATGACCCCATAGATAGAAGTCCATAGGGGTTAAATCTGGAGATCGTGCAGGCCACGCAACCGGACCACCGCGACCAATCCACCGACCTTCGAAATGTCTATTCAGCCAAGTACGAACGTTTATGCCAAAATGAGCCGGACATCCATCGAGTTGGAACCAGGCTTGTCTTCGCATATCGAGTGGAATGTCATCCCACATATTAGGAGTTTCAGTCTCCAAAAATTCCAGGAAGTTTTCGGAATTCAGTCGCGGTGGAAGTTCATAAGGGCCAAAGAGATTTCCATTGTAGATCCCTATCCAGACGTTTATACTAAACTCGTTTTGAAACTTTCGTGGTCTTATGTCATGTGGATTTTCATGTGCCCACACATGTTGATTGTGAAAATTTACAATCCCTCTACGAGTGAAACATGATTCATCGGTCCATAGGATATTTCTTAAGAAATTTTCATTGTTGTCCAAAAGCCACCTACAAAATACCATCCTATGTTCTTCGTCTCCTGGATGTAAACCATGGACAGGTTGGAGATGAAAAGGATGACGATGATCACGTTTTAGCGCTCTTAAAATAGTGCTTTTAGGAATTCCAGTAGTTCGGCTCACTCTTCTTTGACTTGTCCTCGGATCTCTGTTAAATTCACGTAATATGCGGTTGTTTCTTCTTGCGGTAATAATGTTCTGACGATTAGGATTTCTAGGTATGGGCCTTAATCCATTATTAACAATATTGTTGTGCACATTTGAAAAAACATGATGTTGTGGCAGGCGTCTGTTAGGGAATCGTCTGCGATATTCTCGAACAGCTTCAACCGCATTCCCATCACAAAAGCCATAAATAAAGTGAATGTCAGCATATTCTTGATTGGAAAACCGAAAAGGCATTTTAATGTTTAAAACGTTTAAAAATTAACACACCTGCTTTAAAGGAAGTTACTGACACTTGATAGAAAGTATTAATTCACGAAAACGTCAATACTTGGTCATAGTCAACTTCGTAAAATTAAGTTATTTTCCAGTGAATTGCCTAGCATTGCTTGCAAAAACTTCAAATATCTCGAAAACGGCGCAACGTATGAAAAAATTGAAAGAATACTTTTTATTTTAAATTGCATGAACCATCGAATGGCGTTATTGGATTTGCAATAAAGTCAGTGGCGTAAAAGATTTTTATGAAAAAGGTGATGACACACTTATATCTCCGCCGCTGGTTTTCATAATTTATCGTCATTACCCTTGAATCATGACGGACCTTTAGGTCATACTGTATGCCAAATTTCAAAATTTTCCAATCAGCCGTTTTGGCAATATTCAAAATAATATATTTTTTTTTCAAAACTTCAACACCCTGTATCTAGAAAATGAAGCTTTCCGGGTATAAGTTTATATAAGAAAGTGCCATTATTTTAACGTTATCTATCGAATCCTGAAGTCCTGACGTTATAAGTTGGACCACCCTGTATTGATTAATTGTTGCAGGAATCTAATAAATATTATTATTCTAATTGTGTGGTATAATATTACTACTATTCAACATAAATTTTACCGGCACAACTGAAAATTTTGATTTCACAACTAATTTGCATTTGTTTTTTAATTAAAAAAATGAAAACGACGATCAGTTTGAATTTGGAACTAATTTGCACCCACAAGCATTTTTGTATAATCTCAAAATTTTGTTTTTAATCAATTAATTTATTTGACTAATAAAATGTTGCGACATCTAAGTACCTCTCGTGTTAACGTATAACGTCCGAAAAATAATCTGTCGATAGATATGTAAGCAGTTAAGTCCATTCTTCAATTACTATCGCTAACTAAGTGTTGACATAAAGACAATCGTACAATAGCAATCAACGCTAAGAATCATTCCACAGTTGCTTCGTCCTTTTGGGACTCATCAGGAGTGAGAGAACTTTAACATAAGTTAACTATTGTAAGCAATTGCATAAGTCGATACTTCGATTTTATCGTCAATTAAGTGTTGGTATAAAAACAATCTCTTGCGAATTTACAACAGGCGATTCGAGATTGTTTTTATGCCATCACTTCATTATCATTATCATGTAGCCATTCGCGTCCACTTCTGAACATAGGCCTCCCTCAATTTATTCCAGTCATTTCTATCCTGAGCTTTCTGGATCCAATTTCCAGCCACTCTTCTCAGGTCGTCTGCCCACCTGGTCGGCGGCCTTCCTCGACTTCTGGTTGAATCCCTAGGTCTCCATACCAAGATACGTTTCGTCCATCGCCTATCCTGTATCCTAGCCAGATGGCCGGCCCAGTTCCACTTTATAGTGGCTATTCTTTGTATGACGTCTTAGACTTTAGATCTTTGTCGAATTTGCTCGTTTGGTGTGTGATCTCTTAAGCTTACACCCAGCATTGCACGTTCCATAGCTCGTTGTGCTGTTCTCAACTTATTGGCCGATTTTTAGGTTAGTGTCAGGGTTTCAGATCCGTATGTTTGGACGGGTAGTACACATTGGTTGTAGACCTTTCGTTTTAGGCACATTGGGATGTTGCTTTGTAAGATGTGACTTAGTCTACCGAAAGCGGCCCTATTCTCCCTTGTACCACATGCGTTTGGTTATCTCTCTCTCTATTCTTAGTTCATTCACTTAGTTGGAGATAATAATCGAAGAATCGATTGCATATCTGTCGGCAAAGTTTGATCTCCTTGTGGTTTAACAATTTTGGTAGAAAATCGTTAAATAATAGTAAATCACAAATAAGGTCGACAATCCTTTCTCTCGGATTTGGAACTAATTTGTGCTCACAAACGGCTCACAATGATTATGTCACTTGTTTTAACAGTTTGGGCACACCATCTTTAAAAAATGTACAAATCAAAAAAATTTCGAAAATTTTATTAATCGAATTTAGAGTTAATTTATACCCAAACCATTTTTTCATAACGTCAGTTTTTAGTAAGTTACAATTCACTTTTTATCCTATTGCTACGTGTTTTAACGGGTTCGACGAAAAGTCTTTGAAAATATATTGGACAAGATGTTAGGTTGATTCTATCAACACATTAATCAAATCCAAACTTAACCGAACTTGGCTTTTAGACAAATAATTTTTGTTTATCTCGGATAAAAACTATCCTCCTATGAAAGCGATTACATTTTTTGCTTCTTCTTGTGTTGCCAAATGTAATAGGTGATTTCATAATTGATATTAATATTAATACATGTGTTTTGGTTCTAGAAATAATCTCAACAAATATAACCCGATCTTGGTTTTATAATCGGATAAATTCTTCTATTTATCTACTCAAAATTTTGTTTTTTGATAAATTGACTCACGGAATTAAAAATTATTATTAGAAGATCATAATAAATTAGATTTGGATTTGAAATTAAATGCATTTGAGTTAAAAAATTAGTTGTACCCCGCAGATTTTTTTTTTCATTGTAAATCAGTTCTTATAATCCTGGCAACAAATTTCCCCAAAGTGCCGTCAGGGGGCGGCAAATTTTTATTGCAAGTGTAAAAATTCAGCAAAAACATTAAACAATCGCAAAATTAGGATTGTACTCCCGCAGAATTTTTATGTTAGTAATTGTAGTTCAATCGTTATAGCACTATATAGGTTTATACTGATCTTCTTGGGTACCATACATAACATTTACATCCCAATAAAATATTAAAAAGGTACCATACCAATAAATAAATAAAATAGCTCTTACAGCAAATTTTCCCAAGAAATATCGATAATGGGATTGTACGCCCGCAGATTTTTTATATGTTGGTCATTGTAAGCCGGTTCTGATAACTCTGACAACAAATTAATCAAATAAAGGTAACATTAATTTATTATTTCGAAGAATTGATATTCCAATAATATCGTTTAATCGAGCTTGTGGGTACAAACTAGTTCAAATTCGATAGAAAAGATTGTCGCCCTTGTTCCTTATTTGTAAATTTCTTAAGAGATTTTCTGTCGACAGTGTTTAAAAAAGTTGGCATTAACGAAATATGATTATGAGTACAAATGAGTTCAAAATCTGATAAGATTGTCGATTTTTTACTAGTAACTGTTAAATTACCTAGCTCAATCAGAAAACTTAATTGACTATAAACGTAATATTGATATTATGAAAATGCTTTTGTGTGCAAATTTGTTTCAATTATCTAATTGAGATTGTCGACTTTGTGTCCGATTTACGAACTGCTTAAACAATTTTCTGACAAAACTGTTAAAACAAGTGGCTAAATAATTGATAAATTGATTGATAAAAAGTATTTATATATTATTGACGAATGATTGTGGCTAAAAATTAGTTCCGAATTCAATCTCATCATAAGAAACGAAAATGCTTTTGGTAGCAATAGGTCTGAATTTGATCTGAAGTCAAAGTTTTCAGTTTTATTTTAAATTTGCACAACGATAAGGATGCCAACTTTTATAAAATACTTATTTGTGACAGATAGAATATATTTTTAAAAACATTTTATTTGTTATTTATCTAAAGAGTTAAAAAGTACATACTATTTTTTCGTCGCAAAATGTGTGGTAAATATATACCGTGCGTCTCACGGAAAAGTTGACATAGGCGTTTTCAATGTTAAATCATTGATTATAAAGTTACGTGTAAATTCAAAATTAATGCATTTCTCTTTTCTGGCACAATTTAAGCACAATATAGCAACATATTTTATTAGATAGATAAATAAGAACAAATTTTTGTGGTTATTCGGTGGTAAAACGTATTTTAATAAAAAAAACAGTATACATTTTATGATTTAGTCAAATCTCCGGGTTCGATTGCGATTGCGGTAACTTTTTTTTATTAATAAAATTATTATCTATGTTATTATTAATTTGATATATTTTCAAAATACTTTAAAAATGTTAAATTTCAATTTAAATATTAATAATAAAGTTGATAAAAAAATATACTGCAATCGGAATCGAACTCTGGTTAGGAACCGCAAAATATTTCTAGGCAACAAATTAACGAATTCGTCCACGGAGGCAGCTTAATAAATGAAAATCGAGATGAAAATTCATTCGGTTAATAAATAAACATTTATAAAAAATAACCATTACTGATTTTTTTTAGTAAAATACGCTTTGAATACTCTATTAGCCCATCAATGTGTTCTATTTTTATCTAAGTTGTTATATTGTGTTCGAATTGTGTCAGAAAAAAGTTACACTTTTTTGTTTCTACATTTGAATCGTACTTCACATTTTTTGTATTCCATTTTTATCAACTGTTTAATTTAACATTTCTATCTAATTTTTCTTTTGTCTGTCAAAACTAAAGCTCAACAAAAAGACCCTTTTAACCCCTTAAAATGTAATATGACCTTATTACAATGAGTTGTTTTATTTAACTGTTCATACATAAATTGGCACTTTATACACATGAAAGTACATGTGGTAGGTTATGTCTTCCAGGGTAGATCTATAACTTTTTATGGAAAAAAATGTGGTGCCCGCCTCTCCGTCCGTATGTAAACACGATATCAAAAAATTTACCGGTCCGATGACACTTTGCATATTATAAATATTTTTCTGATTGACACAATATTGACTATTATCGCCTTATTTACGATATGTCATAAAACATTCATATCTCCCTTGGGAAATATTTCCCATATTTCCCTTGGGAAGGTTCTGAGTTTTAATTAAAAACAAAAACAATATGAAATATTTATTCATTAATAATAACTTTGGAACAGTGCAACGCTAATTTTTAGTAGGTACTTACGTAAAATCAATAAAAATTATATTTACAGATGTTAGCAACCTAACATACTTAGCAACGTATCTTAGCAACGCATGTTGCGTCATATTCATTCTTATTATTTTTTGCTGTTTTTACAAAAATATCTGGCCAATCAAAAAAAAAACTATTGATTATAACACGGGCAATATGAAAATAAGTCCCACGGTTGCTGATACATCCATCCATCCGGCTTCGCCCTCGTGATGTAACAAGCAGCTTAGGGAAATATTTTATTCATATTGCCCAGTTGTAATGATAACTATACAAAAATATTCATTTAAGTTTAAAATTGTCACATGAAAAATAGCAAATTAGGTATATAAAATTTCTTTTGCTGTTTTTTCTTGTGACAATTTTAAATTTAAAAAGCGTTAAATTTAACAATAAAAATATTCATTTTACACATTTTTCATCAAATAAAAGTTGCTTGTATTTTTAATTGTACACAACTTTTTGATTCGATAAGTAATTACTGAAATATGACAATCACGTGACACTAATTTTATAACAATATCTCCAACAATATCAATTACTTATACAAAAAAAGTTTGGGAAAATAGTTGTTGAAAATTTTATTGTCTAGAACTTTTATTTGAAATATTTTTCTAAAAGACAATTTTCTTTTTCTTTCGAGCAAAATTTAAGTCGACTTAAAGCGTTTAAGAGTGAGCATCGTTCTTGAACAACCAGGTACCTGGCCCCGTCTTAAAGGTTATTCGTGGTTGAAACAGTTATATTTATCGTATTCGTTTTTTTCACCTTTTCTATCAAAATTTTATAAGTTGCCACCTACTTTCTACGTTAGACAATCAGTGCCTTTCTAATTTCTAGTACCCGTCATTGATTGTTTTTCTTGTAACATAAGTGTTAACTATTTTAAAAATGCAACGAATTTAACATAAGTTGAATATTTAAACATTTACTAGTAATACTCATAAATACAAGATTAAAACGGTACGTGCTAAATTTAGAACAGTCATTCTTAATACCAGCACGGACCTACCGTATGTCAATTTTAGACTTTATTTAAAGTACATCGAAACAATCGACAATAATATTGTTGCCGTAGCATTAAGATGACAGAGATTATTTACGAATCTCAGTGCGGAATTAGCTCAATGTTTTTTGAAATTATTTGATATAGATCCAAAAACTTTCGCAATGATACTGCACTAAAATTGCAACACTTTCAATCATTTTTGAAAAGACAAGCTACTGATATTTTTGTGTAACTCCCTTCATTCGTTCAACCATATTGATTATTATCTTGAGCGTCTTCCAAAAACTTCATATTCTTAGAATTTAATTCTGTTTATTCTTTTTTGTTCCAGAGATGCTAAAATTCATTTTATTTTACAGATTAAACAGAGCGACAAACTATCCACCATGATTTGTGAAAAATGTGCCGCCCAAGTTAATGCTTGGCGACGTTTCAAAGACAGTTCTTTTGAGAACCAATCGAAGTTAATTGGATGGATGAACGATTGGACCTCTAGTGGCAGTGAAGATTTAAATGTGGTAAGATGTTGTTACGGTATATTATTGGACATGGTTCAGATTATTGTTGTTTCAAGTAAATGTCCTAAGAGCTGCTATTTTTAGTTAAGTTTATTATTACATCTGCATATATTACTTTTTAATATATCAGTCGCTCTAGCTCGTATTGCAAGAATGCGTACTTATTTACGTGTTCAGTGATATCTTATCATTAATCTTATTTGCACAGTTTCTGGTACATCTAAGAATACTATGTGCTTGAAAATTGTGTGATAAGGTTTGAGTTGATTGATGAATGCTCCTATTCATTTCTTACGAGCCTAAACAAACGTATTCATTTGCATTATCTTTATTTTATGATTTATTATTTTAACAGTAAAAAATATTCTGTTGTTTTTCAAAATTAGAAAAACAAATGTATGCATGTATAATGCAACAAAACATGATTTTTAAATTGTGCCGAGTAATAACACAGCTCTACAAAAAAATTTTTTGTTGCCCTGGATATCTTAACAAATTTTGATGTTTTCAAGTGCCCAGATTACGAATTTATTCATGAAATTATTGGATGTGCTCTTGTTTTCATGATTATATTGCATATCTTATATTTTGATCAATTATCGGCTTGATTGCAATAAACATTTTTCCAGCTATGATTAGGGTTCTGCGCACCTTTTTCGCGCATACAAATATCACGTGATCCCCGCGCTTAGGCCCATATCCAGCAGAACAGCTGATCTCAGTTATTCGACATATTGAAGTACTTAGACGTGCATCTGTATAAGTTGCCGTGTGTCAATACTTTGTTTCGTTTACTGAATTTTCATTCTAATATATTTGTCTTTTAAAACATGAGTTCATCACGAAGAAAGTGTAAATATAGTACTGATTTGTTTCGTTATATTTGTGGGGTTTATATAACGAAAAAACGAAAAGAAATATCACAGACTTCGTCAAGGAGACTTATGCCGAATATTTCGGTTTTAAAATGGATAAATTAGATAAGGCATGGGTTCCTCATAAAGTCTGTAAGTCTTGTGTTGAGTCTTTACGGTTGTGGAGGAAAGGAGAACGTGCTGGATTAGATGTTGGTATTCCTATGATCTGGATGGAGCCTAAAAATCATTTCGATGATTGTTACTTTTGCGTAGTAGATGCGAAACGAAACGTGGAAATATCCAGATTTACAGTCTACAAAATGTCCTGTTTTACACAATGAAAATCTTCAGAGGCCTATATACGTTTCAAAAGTAATTCGGATACCCTCAGAAACAATGATGTTGCCAAATTCACAGAAATCTGTACAGTCTACCAGTGGAAGTGAATGGGAGGGTGAAACATCTACGCCAAAGTTATTTTCTCAAAATGAACTCAGTGATTTAATACGTGATCTGAATTTATCAAAAAGGATCGGAACTGTTAGCTTCAAGATTGAAAGAAAGAAATTTATTAGCACCGATGGTAACAATTACCACATATAGAACACGCGAAAGTGAGTTACTACAATACTTTAGTGAAAATGAGGAACTAGTGTACTGTAATGATGTCGCGAAGCTGCTTCTGGATATGGGCTCAAAGGAATACAAACCTACTGAGTGACGCCTATTTATTTACAGTTGTAAAAGAAGTTTAAAATGCGTCTTACTGCACAATGGAAATAAATATGCATCAATTCCGATTGCCCATTCTACAAAACTCAAAGAAGAATACGAAAATATAAAATTAGTTTTAGAAAAATTAATTACTCGGAGCATCAATGTTCGATCTGCGTGGATTTCAAAATGGTTAATTTTTACTCGGTCAACAAAGTGGATACACGAAATACCCTTGCTTCATTTGCATGTGGGACAGTAGAGCAAAGCAACTTCATTGGAAACAAGATGTTTGGCCTGTAAGAAATTCTTTAACGGTCGGTAAAGCCAATGTAATCACGGAGCCGTTGGTAAGCAGAGACAAAATCATACTTCCACCATTACATATCAAGTTAGGAATGATGAAGCAATTTGTGAAAGCGTTGGACAAGGAAGGAGATTGTTTCAATTACATTTGTAGAAAATTTCCGAAGCTTAGTATGGAAAAGTTGAAAGGTGGAATATTTGATGGTCCTCAAATACGGCAATTGATGAAAGATACAGATTTTATCAAAGCTATGACTATTCCGGAAAGTGAAGCTTGGAAAAGTTTCGTGTTGGTAGTTGAAAATTTCCTAGGTAACCATAAAGCACCAAATTATGAAGAAATTGTGCGAAGTATGCTGACAAACTTTCAGACTCTTGGAGCAAATATGAGTATCAAGTTACACTATCTCCGCAATCATCTGGACAAATTTCCGGATAATCTAGGAAATTATAGTGAGGAACAGGGAGAGCGGTTTCACCAGGATCTAAAAGTGATGGAAGAAAGGTATCAGGGTCGATGGGATAGCCACATGATGGCAGATTACTGCTGGTCCTAAAAAGAGATTGTCCGCTGGAAAATTATAAAAGAAAAGCTCTTAAAGGCGTTTTTATATAACCTGTTTTCGACATTTTCTTTCCTTTTACTCGATGTAAAATCCCTTATTTATCAAAACATAACTGACGTTATTAATATATATGTTATTTTGTTTTAAGTTTTCTGATTCTTGTAACGCAAAATAAAAAATAAATTTTTTAAATAAACCAGAGCAAATCTTACAAAATCATCGATATTTTCATGAATCGTGAGCATAAATATATCCAAAATCGATCTTATATCCTGGGCAACAAAACCACTGTAGACCAGTGTAATCAATCCAATGTTGAATCATATTTTACCAGTGCACTTTACATAAGTTCACTGCGAGGGGTTGGTCACTAAGAAAAATTATGTTACCACATTTACATTTGACACATTTACCTCATTTACAAAATATTTACTTTATTTACAAAACATTTACTTCATTTTCAAAATATTTACCATATTTACAAAACATTTACTTCATTTACCACATTAACTACATTTATGAGACATTTTTACGTATTCAGAGGTAATTCAGCTGATGACACTGTGTGTTTTTTCCCGACAGAACTAAATTGCAAATAAAATTCTTCAGACAACTGAAAGAAGAACTGAATCAAAGAAAAGCCAGCGGTGAACCTAATTTAAAATTAACATACGTAAATGGCGATCAGTACATTACGAAGTCATCTGAGATTAAATAATCAAAAAACTAAAAAATTTTAACATTTACTTTCAAAATTGTGGTGAAATTCGTACCAAACTTGTAGATTTAGTGTTACGACTAGCGAGGATTTTCAACTCTTTCGTTAAGCTGAATCCACCGTAGGGTTAACATTAAATTAAAAATGTAAAGGGTTCTGGTTCGATGAGATTATTCACCGGAATGACCGAGACGCACCAACGAAAATTACACTTAAAACTGTGCTCAAGCACCTTAAACTATTTTGTTCCGACCTAGGTCTCGTGCTTAACTGTTCAAGGATTTGAACCCTCGTACGTTTTGAAATATTATTATGTACCGGGTGACCCAATAAGACTGTTCCTCGGCCATATCTCGGGAACCGTTCGTCGTATGACTTTTAAAAATGACCGCCACAGGGCGTAACTGTCATCTTAAATTTTGAAATAGCATTTTCTATAAATTTCGCATAATAAACAAAAAAAATTTTTCAAATTTGTAAAGAGAACTAGTTTATCTATCATTTTCGTAAAAACAAAAGTTCAGTTATTTCAAAAACAAAGATGGCGGGGGGTGTTCAATTGTTTTGCAATAACCTGCTTTAACTTCTTAACGGTTTGACCGATTTCAACAAATTTGGTATCGTTGAAAAGAGCATTCCTTAAGCAATAAGAATCAAATATAGTTAATTTAGTTGAATCCTTCTCCGCCAGGGCTAGTTTTAACACCATGACCCAAATTTAAAAAAATCAAAAAATCAAATGGAATGATATGACTTTTTCTTTATGATAAAGTAGCCAAATAACATCCAAATAGGCCAGTGAAAACCATTTTTCAAAATCTCGTTCCTAACCTCAAATATTGGGAAAATGAGAGTAATGGATGTTTGAAGATCGAGGACAGTGCGGTAAATTTTCTAAAACTATTAAAAATTTAGCACAAAATGAATAAGATGTTAAAGAGACAATGGTGAGTTTAAATAGAATTCATTTAGGTATTATTTAAAAAATATATATCATCAGAACATTCATGTTGCTCCAAAGGGACTGAACGCATTTTGAACTTATTGTCACTTTAATATTACTCTCGTATCAGGTGAGTATTCCTCCAAGATTATAAATTTTGTATACAGTTTGCTCTTCTCGAGCCCTTCTAGGTGGAGGTGAATGAAACAACAACTCAATATGTTGTCAACGTCGACGTTTCGCCCCCTATGCGTAGGGCTTTATCAAGGCTCATAACAGATAAAAGTTGGTAGTCTCAATTACCATCAACTTGATACAAACGACCATTTTTGTCGTTTGTATCAAGTTGGGTTTGTTTGTTTGTCTTTTAATTAAATATCGTTTCTAGCCACAACTTATATATATATATATATATATATATATATATATATATATGTATGACTGTTTTTGTTGTTTTTTTAATCCGTGTGTGACGTTTCCATCAATTGATGGTAATTGAGACTACCAACTTTTATCTGTTATGAGCCTAGATAAAGCCCTACGCATAGGGGGCGAAACCTCGGCGTTGACAACATATTGAGTTGTTGTTTCATTCACCTCCACCTAGAAGGGCTCGAGAAGAGCAAACTGTATACAAAATTACTCTCGTAATTCTAACCTTTATTTAAAAGTAAGCCTAAATACCTCAATAGGTATACTATATCCGAAATTCGAATATGTTAGACCATATATTTTGGAACCATTTACAAAGATTCTTTGTAAATTTGATGCCCCAAATCTAGTACTTTGCGTAAAGTTTTAAGCTGTTTTTTTGCAATATGGTGGGTGGTCTTGGAAAAAGAAAGATAGGTAGGTAATTCAGTTCATCTTTGCCAAAAAATATAATATATTTGAAAATTAAAAATTATAAGGTATAACTTTTTAATCGCAATAATGAAAAACAAGGTAAGTCTTGGCTTGGTTTTAAAGTAAAGTAAAAGCACCCTACACTTTAGGCCTTGGAAAATTAAACAAATGGAACACAATGCATTATAAAATGACAGTCGTAATTTTCTAAATTATTTTGTTGTGTTTTGCATTCAGAAAGTGCAGTTTTTTGAATTTGTAATCTTTTTAAAATGTCGATTTCTAACCAAGAAGCATTTAATATGCTGGCGATCTATTTTGAATGTTTTCCAAATGGGATTATTTCTGCTCGCACCTTGTATTTGCGCTATCCGAATCGACCGCGATACCATCGCCGCGTGTTTGTGCGTTTAGCCTAGCGCCTGTTAACAACGGGTAGCATCCCTAGACCTGTCATGAATCGGAGAAATAGGCAAAATAACGAACAAAATGTTATTAATATCCTGCCATCTATAGAAATCAATCCCCAAATTAGTACTAGAGAAATTTCTCGAGACTTGAGTATTCCTCAAAGTACGGTTCATCGCATTATTCAAACCCAGAGGTATGTAAGAGGTATATCTCTTTTTATAAAGTTTAATCTATTTTACACTCAAATTATAAACCCCCATGTTTTGTTTACATTTTTTGCTATTTTAGGCTACACCCCTACAATATCAACTTACACCAAGGCCTTACTCCTCCCGATTTCGACCGAAGGATAGATTTTTGCCACTGTCTATTAAACATGGTAGCAGAAAATCCTCAATTTCTGTCAAATGTGTTGTGGACTGACGAAGCCACTTTCGGTAGTAATGGGAAATTGAACTTACATAATGCGCACGTTTGGGTCCGAAATAATCCGCGCTGGTTTGGAGAAGTCCAGCATCAAGGGAGATATAGTGTAAATGTTTGGTGTGGGATAATTGGAGGGCGGGTTGTTGGTCCGTTTATTTTGGACGGAGCATTAAATGGTCGAACATACCTACACTTCTCAGAAAATGTTCTTCCAGTTTTAATGGATGATATTCCGCTGGACGTCCCCCAAAATATGTTTTTCCAGCATGATGGTTGTCCTGCCCACTATGCCCTTGCTGTTCGCCAGTATTTAGATACCACCTTCCCTGACCGTTGGATCGGAAGAGGAAACCTGTTCTCTTGGCCTCCAAGGCAAGTTTTTGTAATGTTATTCGCCGTAAAATTGCTTCAGTATTTAACACAAGAATCTTTGGATGTTGCATTTTGGAATGATTCTGTTTATAATTGCGCACATATTAAAACTTATTAAATATTTCAAGGTCTCCCGATTTAACCTGCCTTGATTTTTATCTCTGGGGAAGAATTAAGGATATAGTCTTAGCAACAAGGCCAACTTCCCGCGAGGATATGATTGCAAGAATCAGGAATGCCATCTTGAACATCCCAAGAGCTGAAATTGAGAATGCTGTTCTTTCAACACATCAGCGTCTTCAGATGTGCATCCAAAATAACGGAGGCCATTTTGAACACCTGGGTCGCCATTAGATTCCTTTTTTTTCCTTTTATGGGTTTTATTAAAAAACGGTTCTTTTTAGAACCACAGACCATTTCATAAAAAGAATTCCGTAAAGTAACTATATTATACAATCTTTGTAAATGGTTCTAAAATATATGGTCTAACATATTCGAATTCGGATATAGTATACCTATTTAGGTTTTTAGGCTTACTTTTTAAATTAAAGGTTAGAATTACGAGAGTAATATTAAAGTGACAATAAGTTCAAAATGCGTTTAGTCCCTTTGGAGCAACATGAATGTTCTGATGATATATATTTTTAAATAATACCTAAATGAATTCTATTTAGACTCACAATTGTCTCTTTAACATCTTATTCATTTTGTGCTAAATTTTTAATAGTTTTAGAAAATTTACCGCGCTGTCCTCGATCTTCAAACATTCATTATTCTCACTTTCCCAATATTTGAGGTTAGGAACGAGATTTTGAAAAATGGTTTTCACTGGCCTATTTGGATGTTATTTGGCTACTTTATCATAAAGAAAAAGTCATATCATTGATTCTTATTGCTTAAGGAATGCTCTTTTCAACGATACCAAATTTGTTAAAATCGGTCAAACCGTTAAGAAGTTAAAGCAGGTTATTGCAAAAACAATTGAACACCCCCGCCATCTTTGTTTTGAAATAACTGAACTTTTGTTTTTACGAAAATGATAGATAAACCTGGTTCTGGTTTTACAAATGTGAAAAAAATTTTTTGTTTATAATGCGAAATTTATAAAAATGCAATTTAAAAATTTAAGATGGCAGTTACGCCCTCTGGTGGTCATTTTTAAAAATATATATTTTCTGCGATTCTTCATGTCCTATTTACCTAATATTTTTTTTACACCAAAGTCATACGACTAACGGTTCCCGAGATATGGCCGAGGAACAGCCATATTGGGTCACCCAGTACATATTTTTTCAAATATGTATTATTAATATGTTTGGTTAAAGTTTAGAAATGATTATGCAAACCGTTTTCTAGTACACATTGTTAAGTGTTCTGACAGTGAAAATATCCTAAAAACACTTTGGGGACCTATAAATCGGACTTTTCAAATTCCTCATGTTAAACAGAATGCTTCAGATTTTCCGGGACACACGGTATCTAGAAGATGACGATAAAAGCACAGAAAATAAAAGTGTTTCTATAGTAAAGTGCTACAATTTTTAAACTTTTATCGATGTAATTTAATGCCCAACTCTCGCGGTGTATTTTTAGACTTATGTTTTTCTTCTTTGAATGACACTACCGTTTTGGCCGCTGAGGATGAACTTTTGCCCAGGATCAGTACATCACTCTCCTTATTCAATTCTGTAAAAAGTAAAGCAATTGGAATCTCACCAAATTTATAAAAAAATATACTTTTATGATCGTGTGAACTATCGAGTTTAAATGCATATTTTAACGCGATAGATTGGAATTTTATTCAATTAGATTGTGACATGAATGCAGTCACTATTTATGATATTCTACATGGAGCAATCGATACTTTCATTCCGGTAAAGTTTGTTAATGTAAAAAATTTCCTAGCTAAATGAATACTGAATTACGTCGCAAAATTATAAAAAAGAAATAGACACACTTGAAATTGAAAAGTACGTGTAATTTAGGGGACTACATGATTTTCTATGGATTAAGGAAACGGTATAAAATTATCTATGTACAATCAATTTAAATTTAAGTGATAATCCTTTATCCTAAATCGTATAAAAATTACAATAACGTACCTACCTAAAACAATACATTGTTTAGATTCAACGGTGAGCAATGGTAATTTTATTGTCAACTTATTTGCAGACTATTTTCTTCTTTATACACATCGGATGACGCGCATAAAGATGTGTATTGTGACAATTGGTAAATCTTCCTAAAGTTAAAAATATTCCTCGTAATGTTTCACTTTGGGAGGTATTTGATGCTATTTTATCTTTAAAATGTTCGAATTCAGCTGGAGCAGATGAAATACCTAGTAATCTGCTTATTAAACGTGTTTTTTCATTAGCTACCCCAATCTACGATTTATTCGTAAAATCATTAAAGTTAGGTGTATTTCCTGACATATGGAAATCAAGTTTTTATAACCCCTATTCATAAAACCAGAACTAGAAATAGTATTGATAATTATAAAGGAGTTGCCAAGCAGTCTGTCATACCTAAAATTTGGACAAAATTGTTGCAATGCAATTAAGATGGATGACAAAATCAATAGTCTCTGAGTGTCAACATGGATTTGTAAGTGGTAGATCAACAATTTCTAATTTATTATGTTACAGCCACTTTGTTTCTAAAGCGTTAAATGATAGAAAACAAGTTGATGCAATTTATTTTATACGGATTTTCAAAAAAACCTTTGATATAATTGTTCTGCGTGTTCTAATTCAAAAATTGTCTGAGTTTGGTTTAGTAACAGTACAATTAATTGGATTCGTTCGTTTTTATATGACCGTATTTCTTTTGTTAAAATTGGAGGGTTTGTGTCTCAGAAAATTAATATTACTTCAGGCGTTCCTCAGGGTTCTCACTGTGGCCCAATTTTTTTTAATATTCATCAATGATGTAATAAGCAACTCAAACATTCCCATTGTCTTTTATATGCTGATGATTTAAAAATCTATAATGTGGTTGAGAGTGTGCTCATATACAGAATGACTTGAATTGCTTACCATAACTCTTTACTTCTAAATATTAAAAAATGTAAACATATATCTTTCTATCGAAGAAAATCCTATTACTTTTAGTTACTCTATTGCATCGCAAAATCTTATAAGCGTATATTCTAGTTTTGATCTGTTGAAGGCGGTAACACCTTTATTGTGCTCGATGGTATTTAGAGCTTCATCATCACTTTCACAACTGGATGTTTCATTTTAGGTGGAAGAATTGATTACCTCAATTATTACTCAAATATATACTCATTTCTTTCTGCTTCGAAAATTTGATCATCTTTATCTTTTTTATGCTTCTTGGATAACATCGACAATTGAATGATGTCATTTTTATCATCAGAAAATCGACCATGAAGGTTTGGTAAAAGTGGTTTCTATGATTTTTTATGATGTCATCACTCACGCGCTGGCATGCTTCATCCAAAAAATCCACAACATTTTTGAAGTTGATTTTTTCAATGTTCTAAACAATTTTTTTTCGATAAAACAGTTTAATGACGTGTTGATCCATTGGATGAATTAACGGTACACAATTTGGGGACATGTACATATCGGTAATTAGACCATCATCGCTGACTATCGCGGTGCCATTATTCATGTTGATTTTTTTCAATGCTGAAGGATTATCCATCTGAGAATCCACGATTGTTCTAGGCATTTTTCTTCGATAAAACAGTTTAATAGTTTTAATGGATTGGTTGAATCAACGGTGTACAATTTGGGGGCATGTACATAACGGTAATCTTCGGGATGATTTGGAGTATTGTTTAGCAATAAAAGTGCTTTTTTGTGATAAATTTAGTTTTTCCAGTTTTTGTTTAACAGACATTACAAATTCTGTTGTAAACCACACATTTGTAATCCAACCTTCTTTATGTAACAAACTGGCCTAAAATGATTTCCAAAGGCTCTAGATTTGGCAGCTTTTTAGACAATCAAATTTCCAACAACAACGTTTTCTCCATAACTCATTTTCTATATTTGCCAAGTTTGATAAAAGTTGGACCGGTGGTGATATCGTGTTTATTCAGGTACTAACTCTAACTATAATTTGTACTACTTATAAACATATGTTTATTATTTAAAGTAATTGCCCATGTACTTGCATATTTACATAGCTTTTGTTTATAACTGCTTAGGTACACATAAAAACCATAAAGTTTTCTGATTGCTTCTAGAAAAATAATTGTAGGTACTAGGTGGATTAAATGTAAATAATTCCCAGGTGTTGTTTTTGAGATATTTGGGTAAACAATCCTTAAAGTAATTATCGACTCTCACATGAACCTCTGCATCTACTAGTAAATGCATGATTTATAAACAACACTCTCCATCTTCAGTTCCTAACTGATCATAATGTTTCATTAATAACATTAATATTGTACAAATCAATAAGTTTGAATAAAATTCTATTTTTTTTATTACCATTTTCTTACTAATTTTTATTCAGTATAAATGGTTTAAGGTTATAATTTAGAATCAGAAGAATTTATAGGTCGTCAAGTCATGTCACTTATTTTCTCGTTTACCAAAATCAATGACGTCACCTATGAACATATTTCAAAACATAATAGAAAATTGTTGTACGCAAAAAAACGACTTAGGTCTATGGTTCAACTAGTTCCATTTTGACATTCCTCGCTTCGCTCGACACGTCATAATTCCTCTCGTTCAACAATACACTGCTAATAAAACTAATTTAATAACACTAATATGATAATACACTATTTTTGTACTGAATGTAATAATTTCGAACGAGCGTAGTTTTGTACTGACTACATAAATAGCTCTTTGAATTTTTGAAGTTGGTTTAAAATTACGTGATAAAAAGACAAAACTCAAGTCTTAGATTCTTTTAGGGTGTATCAAGTTGTGCTATTTTTAGATGACTTCTTTCCACTTCTCGAAAACTAAAATTTTCAGGGAAAGAATTTTGCTACTGCAACCTTATTCAACGCTCTAACGATCGAATTAATGGGGTCTAGAACGTTTCTTGGTTTGTTATGCTAGGGTGCTCAAACGTACAATCGCTTACCGTACAAGACAATTTAAAGTAAAGCACCATTTTGTTGTAAGATTACATACTATGATATGACCGAAAACAGCTCGCAACTACTTCGTAACGTTTTGCAGTTACGTATGTAAAAATGTTTTTTTACTATATAATATGTTTAACTTCACCTTTCATCAGAACTTTTGTGTTTGTTTACATTTTTCAAAATTTACAAAAATTTCTGTGCGTAAGAATAAATTTCTGCATCAGTCAAATTTGAATATTTAAACACTAAAATGTTATCAATCTAAAATTTTTTTCGCTCTTGTAACACCGTTTCTAGCAGGTTTGACTAGTAATTATAAGAAAAAGGTTATTCACCTTGAAATGATTTTCTTTAATTTTTATATATGTTGTAACGATTGATTCAAATTCTAAATATAGGGGATCGTGATTTGATCTTATACAAAAGGAATTTGCTGTTGAAAAGGGTACACTAACAAAGGGGACAGACAGGTACGTCATGCCTTCGGAGCATATTTTGTAGCAGCTGTTGGTTGCTAGGCACATTGAATTAGTATGAGATTTTTGGGAATACGAAATTTGGACGCGTTAATCCGTTGAAAGAAAAAGAAGAAAATGGAGTTTATTTTCTTTCTTTTTTGCTTCACCTCAATTTTTCTGAATTTACTTCTCTTTATAACAAAGCCCACTGAAAATTCTAAATGCAATGAATTTTATGCAATTTTTTACTTTGCGGTAGTTTTTTCGACCACAACGCTTGTAGGATATGGATAAACTGTTTCCAGATTTCGCATCTGAACTTTATCTACCTCCATATTATATAAATATTTTTGTGTCGAGCTTGCTTTGACAAGCAATAATTATTAGTTAAAATTAAGGACAACTAGGATAATTATTATCTTAGGTTTAAGCTTCCAATTTTTTTTTAAACTGTCGGCAAAATTTATTGAAACATTTAAAAATAGTAGGTATGCGTTTGAAATTACACCACAAATGTTCAACACAAAAACCGTGGAAGCCGAACTTTGCCATAACTTTTCGCATTTATGAACAAGTCAGTTAATTTTTAATTTTTCTTTTACGTGTACATAATACGATTATAAAAAGTGAACGTTAAATTGGTGAAAAACATTAAATGTACTTCTGCCAAAGTCCAGGTAATTTGATCTAAATGATTAATTATTTTCTTTTTAAATGAATATAGGTCTTCACTCTGGATTTTACTTTTTTCTATCAAAAATGTGTATTGTCAAAAAAATTGTTTAGATCAGGTACGCCTTGCGTTTACTAAAAAGAGAATTTTTTAGTAAATAGACTAGAGTAGCTCTCTAGTGGGAACAAATTTTTTAGACGTGATGGTTTCGATGTATAATATGCTTGACACTTAATGAGTTAGTTACAAAAAATGTGAGCTTTCGCATGCATATTCGAATGTATAGAGAACAATTCAAAAATAACCAAATTCCATTAAAAAAATGTCTTGATGTGTTGTGACCACGTGTATCTCTGAAACTATTTATGGTACAACTTAGGGAAAAAACAAAGTCGGGTAAGAGAAACTGCTTGAAATTAGTTTCAAGTTTTCTACTCCACTAAAGAGGGCGTAGTTCATAATAATAACACAAAAAACACTATTCCTCACTCACCGCTACCAGTTGTTTTACAAGATACAGGAAAATGAAGCAAACTGGCGTAAATGATCTGAAAATTACGAATATTTAAATTTTGTGGTACTACTACTTTGGTTTTATTATTGGTGAATAAAATTAACGTTGGTGGCGCTACGATAGCATTGTTTACATCCGCTGTAGTTGGGTACAGAAACAGCTGTGCATCTACGATTATATTAGATTTCATTTTTATAAAATAAAAATCGAAATTATGAATCGAGTTAAATTAAGTAGCATATTTGAGTATGCAAACTGTTGTGCACAATCAAGAAGTGTTGTTGAAGGTGAAGAAATTCTAGCCTCCAAGCACATGGTTTTATGTGGACATTATCCACAAATTTTAGAAAACCAAATGGACAAGTGGCACATTTATGCATTGGTCTTACAAACCAGTGCTTTAACATCCCCTCCACACACAATTAAAGGGGAAATAAAAGCAGATTACACAATAGATTATTTTGTGTGTTCATGCAAAGCCGGAGCATCCGGATGTTGTAAACATGTATTGGCCGTACTTCTACACTGTAATAGGTAAGTTTTTAAAGTGTTTTTATTTGACTGATAATAAAACTGTATTTATTTTAGAAATGATTTGAATTCCTTAGAAGTATTGTCTTCAACTGATACACATTGCGAGTGGAATAAACTAAAAGGAAGTTCATTGGAAAAATATAAGCCAACTCCTGTATCACAGTTTAGTTGCTGCTTTAAATCTAGAGATGTTCAGCCCTTGGTAATTGACAGTGATGCAATTTTACTACAATTGTTGGAGTGTGCTCCTAACTCGGCGTTAGCAAAGCATTCCATTGGTAGACATATACCATTATTAAAATCTTTTTAGTGCAAGTGACGAATCGTTTTGTGTGATCCAACACCAATATCAGATAATATACACTCGTTATTTTTATACATCAAAAACAACCACATAATGACCTTAATCAGTGACATTACAGTGAGTGACTTACATGAATGTTGTAGAACTTTTATCGGACAAATATTGTTATGATCAATGAAAGAGAATTTGTGAAAAAACATTAACGGACAAAACTTTATGGCAACAGCAGCGACAATTTCGTGTCACTGGAAGCCGCTGTTACAGCCTATATACATATTCTGGTGACTGGCAAAAGAAGGCTGAAAAATATTTTGGCCAAAATCATTTGAAAATAAATTTACGAAGCATGGCAAACAATTTGAAGGGCATGCAAGAATTCAGTATTCTAAAGCTATGAATTGTGAAGTGTTTGAGTGTGGAATAGTAGTAAATGAACTGAATCCATGGTTAGGTTATTCTCCTGATGGAATTATTTTTAACAGTGATGGAAGTGTACACAAACTTATCGAAATTAAATGTCCTTTCGAAGGCAAAAATTTAAGTATTATGGATTTGCTACCAACCTGTAAATACCTATCGAATGATGAAAATTTCAATTTAAAACAAAAACATCAGTATTATGGCCAGATACAGTTAGGCATGGCATTACTAAATGTTGATCAGTGTGATTTCATAATTTATGCTAGTAGTGATAACTCTTTATTTGTGAAAACTATACATTTTGATTTTGATTATACTTATAAGATGCTGTCAAAGATAAAGTATAATTATTTTGAAAATATGTTACCAGTTGTCTGCCAACAACATAAACAACACAAGTAGAAATAAATGTTCAATTTAAAATAATGGCATTTTATTTTTAATATGAATTTGTACAATTACAACTAACATTTACAGAACCAGTGTTTATTAATGTTAATTAAATTTATCATCTCCTAGAATAGGAGAGCCTAAATTCACAAGTCCACATACCGTTGTAAATGCATCATCAACAATGTTTATTAATGACCATTCTATCTTACTATTAAAAAATTTGAATACTTTTATTCTTTGATTAGAACGTTCTATGTGAACTCGAGCACTCGCAATTTTTCTATTTAATAAAGCCTCTTTCTTAGTGAGTTGTTTATTGTTTTTAAAAAGGAGGTCGAACTAACTGGATGCCAGACTTTTACATGTTTCATCAATTAGAAAACCTTTATCAACCATGACTGCGTCTCCGTTTTCTAACATTGTTATAAGAGGACTTTGCTCAAAGATAGCTTTGTCTGAAGTTCTACCTCCATAACAATGGCTAATAAAACTAATATTTCCAGCTGGAGTAACACCAGTTAAGAATTTTAAAGTTAAGGTTGATTTATAGTGAGAATACAATCGAAGTCGACATGATAAACACTTTGGCTTCTGAACCGATACTTCTGTACAGTCTAATACGACTCTTACATTCTCAAAATCATTAAAACATTTTGGAATGTTTTTAAATTTCGCATTTAGATGGCCAAGGAATTGCATTTTTAAAATTTTAGCTAAAATAGGTATAACAGACATAAAGATATTTTTACAAGTTACAGGGGTGATGTGAATAAACAAAAACTTAACAATTTAAAAGACAAATTTAACCTAAGCTTCATTAAAGTTAAAATTATGCGTTCTTTAACACTTAATTTGTGAATTCGCTTGTCATCAATTAGAGGTGTAATTAGTCTACACAGAGTATTTAATATAGCAAAAGTACGAACTCCAGTCAAGGAATTCAGTTTATTCTCATTAACAATTAATGAAGCAAATGAAACTGCTATATCTCCACTTGTAACCTGAATGCTTCGATTCATCATAGTACTTGACTGGCTTTCCTCCGGTACTTCACTTGCCATACTACATACAAGAATCAAGTTCGTTTTTATTATCTACCCTCTTTGATTCAATGTCGTATACTCTATGACCATTTTCAAGCATAAAGCGAGTTTTAATAGGTCTCTTGGTTTGCTCGTTTTAAAGGGCACTTAGCTCATGTCAAATATCATCGCACAGATAGGTCCGCCAATTAACTCAGTCAGAAGATTTTCAAGCGAGCTCGGACTGGCTTAAAAAATTTAAAGACATATACGGAATCAGACAATTAAGTATTTCTGGTGACAAATTTTACAGTGATATGGATGCGGTAGAAAAAAACTGTATAGGAAAATAAGAGAAATGGAGTTTTGCCAAAGAAAACATTGGTTCATCATATCTGCACCTGGAAGAAAAATTTATAAAGAAAGAATAACTTTTATGCCATGTGCTTATACTACGGGAAGCCACAAACTCAAACTCCTTGTTATTGGAAAAACTGCCAAACCTAGAAACCATTTTATCCCGGTTTTGTACATGTTCCCAAATTGTGCACCGTTGATTCATCCAATGGGTCAACACGTCATTAAACTGTTTTATCGAAAAAAATTGTTTAGAACATTGAAAGAATCAACTTGAAAAGTTTTGTGGATTTTTTGGGTGAAGCATGGCACCGCAAAACCATTGTTGTCAAACCTTCATATGCAATTTTCTGATAATGAAGATGACACCATTCCATTGTCGCTCTTATCTGAGAAGTAGAATGAAGCTGTTAGCGTCTGCAACGCCTGTATAGTATTGTGGTCAGAAGATCATATGTCCTCATATCAAATTTTATTACTGCAAGACCTTCGTAATAAAGCGCCTAGAGCTGAAATGAATGTCAAAAATAAAACAAGAAAGAATCATGCATTGTGATGTGATTAATAATATGTTGGTATGATATACATATTTTTTTGTTTTTTTTTATTAAACTTATACGAAAAAAATATTTTTGTTCATTTACTTGCGTTTTTTGAATAAGTATGTACCTTATATCCTATATCCTTATTCCAAAAATGAAATTATCCAACAATCCGGACAAATCGCTAATCTCTCATGCATTTAATTGTCCGGATTAAAGAGTTTGTACAATCTCCTGAAAATGTCGTGAAAGTGTGTAAATGCGTATCTTAAAATTTGATGAAATATAAGAAAATGTTTCATAAATGTAGTTAATGTAGTAAAATAAAACATGTAGTAAATTAAATAAATGTTTTGTAAATATGGTACATATTTTGAAAATGAGGTAAATGTTTGGTAAATATGTGAAACATAAATGTGGTAGACATAATTTTCCTTAGTGGTCAACCTCTCGATTATACTATTAGGAAAGAACTCTTTGCTATTAGCCTCTATTAGTAGCAATATTAATGTTGTTGACCACTTTACCGATAATATTATTATTATTAACATTTTTACTTAGACTCTATATGTATGTACTATAAAATTGTCTGAAATGCTTAAACTAACAAGGTTATAATTTCGATGCAAGAAGAACATTTGAATAAGTTAAAATTTCTAAATGAAAATGTATTCCACTTTCTGATGTATCGGTACGTGTTGATAAGTTTGCAAAATCTACACCTGGATAATTATGGTTAAAATTCCCCCTTGTAAAAATTTTGAGAGAAATTTATATTTGTAATGACTAAAATCTTTAGGAAAAAAATATAGTACCTATAGAGAGAAAATAGGTTACTTGCGAGGTTACTTATGTCTTATAATTAAATAAATTAATTAGATTTGTTCGTTACTCCGGATAATAGAGCTTGTAATGTATGTAAATAACTACAGTTAATTTTAGCACAAATTATTCAAATAAAAGTTTACAACAATTTCGGTTGGTGGGATTTTACATATAAACTTTCCAAGTCAATTTTGGATAAACTGAAATAAAATTTTCATTTGAATCAAAGCACCTTAACTTCGTCAAATATTTGCACGTTTATTTTTTTCTAACGGCTTATGTTCATCGTTAAACTGACTTTATGGTACTTTCCGAATTTTAGGGTCAATAATAAATTAATATATGTTTCTATTTCTATCAAAACCTCCATACTTTCTATACGTTCTTACACGTTTATTAGTCTCGCCAATCTTCATTAGAGGAACACAAAATAGAAAGGTATGTCTTTGTTTAATTATTCTTTTCCCGCTATATTTTTGTCGAAATTTAATTAAATTTTATCTACAATGTTGCGCCTAGATAATAGAAACTATGTTTTCCTGTATGATTTCAATTGACAACACTCAGATGGTGAAACAATATTGCCCATTGCTATTTCTGCATTGTTATTATGTACCCAAACTGAGAAATTCAAAAACACACTAATATGTCTAGGCAAAACATTTCTCAGGTTACCAATCAAAGGAAGAAGCAATCAGAAATAATCAACAGCCGTTGTTACTGCTTGTGTTTGCGGGAGAGTAGGTGGGGAATCATGTCAGCTCTCCGCAATTTTAAATAAAAAATCTGAATTTCTGCATTCCAAACTGTTTAGATTCTATTTACAGTTAATATAATAAGAACTTAATTTAAAAGTTGAACTGATACAATTACAAAAATAATGTAAAGTCGACGTGGCTTTTAACTTTATATGTATTGTATTAGGCGTGCGACTTTTGCATATCAAATTAAGAGTTAGACTATCGACCCTTTTTTTAAATAAATGTTGGAGTTTGATTTCATAGGTGATCGACATGCAATATTAAATATTTCCGTTTTCAATGTCTAACGGATATAGTTTGCATCCGGCCCAAACCTTACTCAACCGCGCAGCTCATATTTAAATAAAATTTAACTAGATTTATATCAATAAATAAAAATACATTTGCTTAGTGCTGTTGCAACTTGAGATTTTCTACAATCATTAATTTTTCAGACGATTTTGCTACAGAATGATGCCATCTGACTTCAGAGGTTTGTGACTTCTAACAACTAAGATTATTTATGCAAGCAATAGAAGTTATGATGTTACAAAATAATTCACATTATAATTTTGTTTATTTGTTGTTGGCTTGTTTTTAAATTATGTAAATATGAAATAATTGAACAGAAATAACAAATTAATAATGTACTTATTATCTTGCTGTTTTTTGGAGTACCTACCTCGCTTATCTACACTACTGATACACTAACATTGACATTACACTACATCATCATATGAGTTCGGAGAGTTTTTTTTTCAAAACACGTGGAAACTTGTTCAGATTTTCGATCTTACAACTGAATAAGTTTTGATAATCAGGGTTCTATTGTACTTAATAGTGTAATTCACCAAACTCGTTGGTTAAAATATTTTGCGTTTCTAATTACTATTAGTTTTTCTGAAAACTTGCATAGTAGGGTAAACGCATTTAACGAATTGAGATTTGTTATTTTAAATTTAATGATGAATTTGTACTGCACGACTTATAAATGGGAAATTACCAAACCGAACATTTTTATCCAACCATTTTTTCGAGGGACTAGAGTTAGTGCGTTATAATAAAGAAAAAACATTTTTTGTCTATATATAAACACGACATCTTAAAAACACATCCCGCAAAAAAATGGTTTTTTGACGTTTGCGCACGAAAGAACGCAGCTAGCACATGCTAGCACAATTTTGCGCAACGCTAGCACATTTTTAATGACAGAGTTATTGCGTTGAATCTTTCTTTCAGCAAAGTTGTGCTAGCTTGTACTTGTTATTCTCTTTCGTGTGCAAACATCAAAAATTCTATATTTTTGTGGAGGGGGCTGAAGTCGCCTTAGTTTCCCAGATTAAAACCTCAATATCACCACTATTGAAAGTGTGCTAACGTTGCGCAAGTTGTGCTAGCTGTTCTCTTAAAACCACTAGTCCGATTTGAATGAAACTTTGTACATAAATGGTTTGAGGAGGTTTGATTAGATTTTGGGTATAATCTGAATGGTCTTCCCTACAACCCGATTTTTCATATTACTTATACACATTGTTTTCAAATAAAAGTAGTTTCTAATATAATTACACAAAACAGTTGGAAATGTTATTATCTATAACTTTAATTTGAACTATTTTTACTAAAACCCGAATGAGTTCCTTTTTTCTCTTTTTATGAGCAAAAGTTTTACTTTCAAAGTTTCAACTCCCCGAAGAAGTGAGTCAACGGTCGTACTGACGGTTTAACAGTTAAGTACATTTAAATTTAGTTTAGGTTCATTGTTAGACTGTTCTTAAGATACTTTACTATAATAAATTGAATAACATTTAGAAAACAGTTAATTTTTTATCGTTTTTTTTTTCACTTTTTCTGGTCAACATTTTATTCTATACGGTCTTAGATGTTTATTTGATTTTACGAACAAAATATTTTATATTGTTACCCACTTTTCTATATACGTCTATTAGTATCGGGGCGATGTGAAATTCTCCGCAAATCGCTTGTTTATTCTATTTTTGGATTATACTCATTTTATTAGTACTAGTGTATTTGCGAGTGTATTTGTAATCTAGAAAACCCGCTGTTTAAATGAAACACCCTGAATGCGATTGTACTTTATTATGTAAAATACACTGACAAGAAGTATAAAGATCCGTGCGTCATAAGTATATGCATATAAATCAATATCAAAAACTTCTGAGTCAATTTGTTCATTTACTATTTAGTTACTGGTTAAAATTAGAATGTTACTAAAACAATGTTGGCAAGATATATGTTTGTTAGTTGAAATACTAACCTTAAAAAGTAAAAAGTGATAGCGATTAATAAGAATGACAACGACCGACATTTGATAGAATGTCAACAATATACACATAAAATCGAGTTTTGTTTTTCTGTTTGTTCGTCTGTTTGTTTGTTTGTCCGCCTTCTCCTCCAAAACTACTCAACCGATTTTGATGGTTGATGGCTCATTTTTTTAAGGAGGTCAAGGCGTCGAACTTAGGCTATTTACATGTTGACCTGACCTCTGAGCTGGTGAGGTAAAATCTTTGAAAATTGAAGGAAATATAGGCATGTGATATGTCTTTTTCATTAATTCCATTTCTCTGCACTTCTCTTCATTATTCTATTCTGACTACCTGAAAAGGTTGCAAAGTCTTTCAGGTAGAGATTGGATTAGGGACACATTCCAACGCTCTTATCTCACCCCGACTTATTCTAGGCCCATTCTCTGGTTTGAAGGGGCGTGGTTCGCTAGTCATACACATAAAATCGAGTTTTGTTTTTCTGTTTGTCTGTTTGTTTGTCCGCCTTCTCCTCCAAAACTACTCAACCAATTTTGATGGTTGATGGCTAATTCTTTTCAGGAGGTCAAGGCGGTGAACTTAGGCTATTTTTATGTTGACGTCTGAGGTCAAATATTTGAAAATTGAAGGAAATATAGACACATTCCAACGCTCTTATCTCACTCCGACTTATTCTAGGCCCATTCTCTGGTATAAATGGGCTTGGTTCACTAGTTATGTTATATTATTATAGCCTTACTATTTCAAAATAGATTAGACATCAAATTATATAAGAAATTACCGAATTCATACAAATTATTAAAGCCGCTTTACACGGTGAAAGTCGGTGCAACTTTGTCGTGTTAATTTTTGTTATGCGCATGCTCGCGTGCAACTTGTTTTGTTGCATCAAATGAATTAGAACCCGATGTGACTTTTCTTGCATTGCACTTGCAATTTTAGTAACTTTTTAGTTATATTTGATGCTACCAACTTTTAAAAATTATATTTGCTTGAAAATGAACTCTGCAAATACGCAGAAATTTTTAATTCTTGTAAGTGCAAAAAAAAGGTAGATTTGAAAAAGAAAAGAAAAAGCGCTGGTGGGTAAAGCGTTGATTGCAACAAAATGCTGGTAATATTAGGAAACTTAAATTTAACGAATGAATTAAGTGTATGCGATGATTGGTGTTTTTAAACCAATTGATGAAGGAACATAATAAACTTCTGCAAAGAATTCAACCAAAAATGCTCTGCTGAAGTGATAATTGTATTTTTTATGTAGTTGGCGACACTGTCTAGCGAAGTTTTCACCGAAGGTTTCCTTTGAAATATTTCATGGTGTAAAATAGCGTGAAACTTTTCTTGCACCTGCAAGACTTCTTGCATTGCAACCACTAAATTTCTACTGTAAAGTCCCTTTTAAACTATTCTTCTTTAAAAAAAAAATCAAATCATAGTTTCCTACTTATACATTTTACTATCACCAGAAATACATGGACCATTCCTTTACAGAACTGAAATGATGTGTAGTGTGCTAAAAATCTAAATGTCTTTGTTTGTAATATAGGAGGTACCTTCATTATATGTAATATTTGACATTCCACAAATATTTTAATTAAATAATGTAAAGTGGTCAAATAAATATTATTATTTATTACAGAGCATAAGAATTAAGGACGAAGTGTTGGACGAGAGTGACAATAATCCGCACGAAAATTCCATTGACGATGAAAGTGTAAGTATAGAATTAACAAATTACTTTTAAAATCTATAGTAATCATTGCAGAACGTTCATGTTAAGAGTGAACCGATTGAAGCTATTTATCATGTTGAAACTGAAATGGCCGATGATACGTTCGATTATCCACCGCCGCTTAGCCCAGAACAACTTGTAGAAACGTCTTACGATCAGGTCGAAATTGAAATGGACGGTAGCATTCAAATCATGAACGGCAGTGGTAAATTACGACAATATCTTTAAAGAAGTATGAGCTAAAACTTTTATTTTAGTTTCGGAACTACCAGAAAATGCGCGAGTTTCGGCTGACGGTAAAAAATGTTTAGCTTGCAATAAGGGTTTTACCACCGTAGCCAACAGGCAACGTCACGATGCCGTCTTTCATCGGGGTGTCAAAAGAAAATACCACTCCAAAGGTGCGAAAACAAAGCTCTCGAAAACTCCTAAGAGTAAGAGACCGTATTTTTATTCAATTGTTACTAATTGTATTTTTAGCAAAATTAGTTACTCCTGAAACCCTACGAAAGACTTCGCACGAAAATAATATAAACGGAGAAACCGAGCTTCAAAAGATACAATTTGCCGCGGGATTGCAGTTACAACAACGCACTGAGAATTGCGTTCCCATCGCGTTAGAAGACATGAGCTTAACAAAATAGAACAAAGCTATTTAGATAAATGCAAGACAATAATTTCAATGACCGATTCGCTTACGTGCGTTTGCCACAAGGAAAAATTCGATCAAGTTAAAGATTTGTACATTCATCTGAAAAAACAAAGGCAATGGTTTGCGATGTTTACTTGCTACAATTGCTTAATTACATACACTGAAAGATCGGCGTATATGAAACATTTCTGCGGGTGCTCCAAAGAGTTGCTGCACAATCTTAGACGCTTAACCGAATCCCCAATTAATCCCGATATTAAAATCCGACTATATCAAAATTATAAATGCATTCGATGCAATTGCATTTTTGGATTTTACGAAGATTTTTGTAGTCACTTTGATGTAGAGCATATGGAATTGCTGCAAAATTCGCCCCCTTACAAATGTTTGTGTGCAGAGACGTTTGAAGAAATGGAAGATTACAAGCAGCATTTGCATATATCTTGCTTTTTGCGTTATTTCTGTGACGTCTGTTTTGAAGTTTTTACAACTGTGGATGAGTTCAGAGTTCACTGCGAAAGTGAACACGACAATTCGGAACCTGGTACTTTACTGCCGTTTGATCCTTTAAGTAAGCCGAAAAATGGAACTAATCTGGCGCCGACTACTAGGCGATCTTTACCTGATGCTACTACAAAACGGGACGAGGATAATCGTCTATTAACACGACGTAGAACGATAAATATACCATCGTCCGAAAATTCAAGTCAGGTTTCTGAAGCGATACCCGACTTGGATGAAGAAGATCCTGATTATTTACCCGATACTACGAAACCTAATCAGACAACGCCTACTTTGAAGTCGTCAATTCCAACAGCGTGCCCCGATTGTGGTAAAATGTATTCTACATACCATAATATGTTGCGGCATTATAAGTTGTCACACGACGAAACTGGAAGAATTCTCGAATGTCGTTATTGTGATGACAAATTTCGGTTGATTACAGAATTAAAGGAACACGAAAGTAGCGTGCACGCAGAAGACGACAGTTCCGCAGACAGCCCGTACAACTTTTCATGTCCAGATTGTGGCGTTACATTTAAAGACATGGAAGCGTGCACTCGTCATATGGAAATGCATCCGAAGAAAGCGTGCGACGAGTGTGATAAAGAATTTTGTACCCAACGCGAATTAGATCAACATAGAAGCGTACATTTGAATATAAAAGTTTACAGGGATTCCGAAACTAAGGATTATAAGAGTGCGATGGTTAGTCCTTCTCTTATGTGCGAAACATGTGATAAAACGTTCTCAACAAAGAGCGAATTGCGTCATCATAAGCTTTTTGCATGAGAAAATGCCGGTCCTCAGTGTTCAAGAAGGTAGTTTGATAGAAGAAAAAATTGATCTTAGCAAAAAGTTTAGCTGCATTCCTTGCGACAAACATTACGTTAGTTACGGTGGAATTTGGGATCATAATAGGAAACATCATCCGAATAAGCAGGTTGCCGCCGAATATCCTAAAAAATGTACATTGTGCTTCAAAGTATTGACTTCGCGCGGAGCGTGGGTAAATCATGAGAAGATGCACGAACGGTTGTCAAACATGAAACAAGACATCGATGACTCTGGTCCGTTGCAACGAACTTCGAAGTATCGACCTATTAAAACAGACGACGACGATGAATCATATCACACGTGTAAAAGATGTTTCAAAGTATTTTCTAGCAAATCCAATCTTAGAAACCATATGAAATGTCACGGAATTAACATAAATGCGGGTAGTAGAAGCAGTACCAAGACTGGAAAAATTATTAAAACTTATTGGTGCAACATTTGTCATCAAGCATGTCCTGGCTATGCAGAATTGCAAGAACATAAGCGGGAACACTTAAGCGAAAAGAAAACGAATTCCAATAACGACGAAGAAGAAGAAGTTGAAGATAGAAAACCATTTATTTTCGAGTGCAACGAATGTTCGTTGACATTTGCTACTAGCTTTGCCCTAGCGCGGCATCAAGAGAAGCACACTAAAAAACACGAATCTTCTCAACAATTGGTGTCAGTTTACTGTAAGTACTGCAAAGTACCGTTCCCGAGTGTTAGCGATCTGAATGATCACATGGATAGAGATCATAGCGATATGGCTTCAAAGCCAAAAGTTCAGACGCCTGGAACTAAACATATTTGCAAGTTGTGCAAAAAGGTGTTTGATAACGCAGGGGCGCTGTCATCGCACCAAGGTTGGCATAAAAGGGTCAAGTTTAACAGAGTAAGAGCTCAAGAGCAATTGGTGAAATCGATGTCTAAGAAAAACGCAAAGCCCCCCAGTCCCGCAACATCTGAAACGTTTCCATGTCCAACATGCTCAATGGAATTTCCGACGGATCCGAGCCTACAAATTCACATTCTGGAAGTTCACCGTAACATTAATGCAACTCTTTTACTTATGAAGTGCAACAGTTGCAAAATGAGTTTTGAGAAAAAATCAGCTTATGACATTCATATGCAATTACATAAACAAGTGGAAAGTAAGACACCGAAAGCGTATCCATGCAAGTACTGCCCGGCTGGATTTAGCAAATCCGATGGATTAACTTTGCACATGAAGCAACAACACAAAGAATTCATCGAGATATAGATGTCACCAATGTAATCGACTGTTCGATAAGCAAAACGCTCTAACAGTGCATCTAAAGATGCACGAGCGTCAACGACTTGCTGGCGAAACGGCGTCCCCCAAACCTATTCACAACAAAAACATATACTTTTGTTCGATTTGCGATTTAGGATTTGTTATAGCAAAAGATCTGCGTAATCATGTTGTTACAGCACATCCGTTTTGAAAATTAAAATAATTAAAAATTTCTTGAAAATTACCTAATCACCCTATGTGTCTCAATTTTGTATTATAGGGAGAACATTTTTCATTTCATTTCCTCGAAAATGAATATTAGCCTTAAAATAATTTAATTTTTATAATGTAAGGGTGGTGTTCGCTCCCTCTTGTTTCTTTACTTGTAGGTTTTATACTAAGTATTTCAATATTTGTTATTAATAAGTAAGGGTAAGTTGTTGATGACTTATTTAGCTCGTTTGTTAAGGATTTTATTAAGCTAGTACAAATGGTGAATTAGCTCACCTGTAAAAATATTTCAAATTGCAAACTGACCAATGCTATTGGTTGGATTGCAACTATTAATTCATTATTTAATATTTAACTTTATTTTTATCGCCCAGTGTAATTTGGATGACTTAAGTAATCCATAGAATATTTGTACTTCTGCATGAACTGTAAAAAAAATGTTTGTAAACAATTTGTAATAAATTATATTTTTTTGAGGATATTAAATGTATTATAATTTAACACGTGCAGTACAGATATTCGCTTATGAGTCTTTAGTATTTATCGTAATTTTGGGCTAAATAATTGTGCGTTTTCGCGTAAATGAAGAATGGAAAAATTTAAAATTTTCAAGTAATGTTTACTAAATTTATTGTGTTTTAATTTTTTGTGTTCGGTGAATTAACACCCGCCTTTTTAAAATAAAATTGTGTATCACAGATTCCAACATTCAGACACGCAACGTATTTTGTATTGATTGATGAGAATAAAGAGAATTCAACATAATATTGTTTCCGAAAAAAAAAAATTTAACTTAATAAAATTCAGCTGTTAATCAGTTAATTACTTACTTTTTGACAGTCAATATTTTCTAAAAAGCTACATTTAGTGAGTAGTGTGCCCCCCACGAGCTTGAATAATTTTTGGCGGTATATTGTTTCCGAGCTATGTGAATTCAAATATTCTTCTGGAGAAGATTCACGGTGATGTTCGCTGTACGGTTGTTGATTAAAAACCTTCTCGACGAAGGAAGATGGGTCTAAAATTCGTGACATGTCGGTGTATTTCATAGGTTACAGCCAATTTAAAGCAAAATGTTGTTCACAGTGCTTCCACTCATTCACTTTAATTCACACCAAAAAGAATTATTCACTTCTGTTAAAATTTGTTCAATTAATTCACTTTATTTGTACTCAGTTTCAGTTATTTTGATTACAATTAAATTTTAAAGTGCAGACAACAGAGTATGCGCGTTGATTTAAAGAAAAATACGTTATCAAATAATTGTGACAGAGTGATGATCGGAATGAGAGACTTCGAAACCAAACTACAAAAAAAAACAGTATTTTTGCAACGTTTCCAGCCACCCTGTTACTGGTGGGCCAGTGCTAGAAGTGATGACTCTGTGGATCACTGACACTGGCTAGAAGATGATGACTCTGTGGAGCACTGGCACTGCCTCGAAGCAGCAGCCACCAGTAAAAGGGTGCGAAAAGTTGCCAAATATTGGATTTTTTGTAGTTGGGTTTCGAAATTCCTTCTTCTAATATCAGCGATCATTATCCTGGCATAATTATTTGATAACTCGTACCGGAAGAAAAATGAAATATAACTTGGGAAAAAACGGTATGCGTTTTTGGATGATTCCCAGATTTTGTGTCGTTGGTGCGCAAGGACTGCTATTAGAGGGTGCTTTAAGAAAAAAAGAACAACTCGAGCAAACCATTCATAAGATAGAGAAACAGAAAACATGTTTAATAAAAAAGTTGTAACAATAATTTCTTGTTTATCGAAAATACGTTACTTAATTATGGGTTAATATTTTATTTTAGTGTGTGTCATTTATGTGCTCGTCTTTAAAATAAAGCTGATATTATTCACTTCATAATCATTTCATACAAAATTTTATTCACTTAATTATCTTAAAATAACCTGAATATTTGGTAGAAGTCCTTTCGTAATCCTGTTTCAGTTTTTTGAGAAGAATCACTTTATTGGCAGATACAAGAATTTTCTGCCTCTTTCTGTTTTAGAGAGTTAAAAAATTCGGAAGTGAATTATTAGACTGACTTTTGATGAAAGTATTTGATTTTTATTATACCTAAGAGATTTTGATTTATTTTAAATGAAAATCGGAGTAGACGATGAATTAAATAGTTCGAATGAATGTACCAGTAAAATATACAGCGCGCGGTGTGACTCTGAGCTTCATTTATGCTGATGCGCAACGATATATCATGCTGTGACATACGAAGATGGTATATTATATACAGAAAGGTTTTCTTTACAATTGAACGTAATAAATATAGAAACCATTGATTTTATAATCCATTGATTGGCATGGGCTTTTTAAAATTGAATATAGAGATATGATCATTCATTTGATGACTGATTTATGTAAAAAATTAAATACATTAAAATTTTGGAGGGACATCTATTTTATAAAGACGATTGGCACATCATGTATACGAATAAATAATATCGATTTATCCTCTTTCGTATAAATGGTGCACGATCCGTATCCAATAAAACAAGGTTTTGTCAAAAAATTTAATGTATTTAATCATTGACATCAATCAGGCACGGTCTGCTCATATTAAAATGCTTGAGCATACACAGAGTGTTTCTGAAAAGTGTGTACATGGCTTTACCAGAGGTTCTCTGGCTCAAACTAGACCGTCTGACACCAGACTTTCAAAAAAAAAATTGTTTATTGGGAATAACTCGAGAACGGTTCGACGGATTTTTTTCCGAAGACGTTTTTTTGTGTAATGTGGACACTTTTCTGATGCCAGGAAAAGTCTGAATATCCTACTAGAAGTCTACCTATATTTCTAAGCGTATGGATGCGCCTTGCATAGGTATAGGATTTAAATTTTTTTCTGATCGAACTATTAACATTAGGGCAATTTAACAAAGGAGACAGTTTTCAAATTGTCGTTTTATTTGTCAGAAGAATTTGTCCGTATAAAAGCGACTTTTCCTGGAATCAGAAATTTTGTCCACATTGCACAGAAAAACGTCGTCGAAAGCAGACAACCAGCATACAAAAGCGGTACAAAATCTGTCGAACCGTTATTCGAGTTATTCCCAATAACCAATATTTTTTTGGAAAGTTTGACGCTCTCTAGCGCCCTTATGGTGCACTTTTGGTAATAGGTAAATTAGTGTCAAACGGTTATTTTGAGCCAGAGAACCTCTGGTAAAGCCATGTACACACCTTTCAGAAACACCCTGTGTATCTCTAGTGACATAGTTCAGTTGTAAAAAATTTCAGTGTATATATATGGGGTGTAAATCGTCCCGGCTAAATGTTGTATCACAGACTTTTATTTTGGCTATGTTTTCCACTGATTCTCTTTGATTTCCACTTACATCCACTTATTTCCATTGACTTCCATTGATTTGTGGTGACTTCCGCAGCGGTTTACTTCTCGGTATATAACCTATCTCGTAATTTTATGTTTTAATATCAGTCGCTGCTGATGATACAGTAAAACCTCTATTTTCGGCCACTTCTTAAAAGCGGCCACCTCTAAAACCGGCCAAGTTTTCCAAGTTAAAAACCAATTATACGGAAATATCCATATTAATGACCCTCCTAATAGCGAAAATCTCTCGATAACGGCTACGGCCACTTATTTGTAAACTTTCTTGAAAAAATACATGTAATTCTACCTCCCATTTCCGGCTATTCTTAAGTAAGGTCATTAGTAGACAAATACTTAGCGTTCAAGTTGTGCATAATATCGTTGATTGAAAAGTATAATATATAATTGTTTCATTGTCTGAGGCTTAAGTAATTACTTGTATTTAAGAACGGATTCAAAGAATTTGTTCGATTTACAATAGACGATAATTACAGAGAAAGTGCATTTAAGAGGCTCATTAAGTTCACCTCAAAAATCGTATTTTGCGTACATAGTTTGAGTTAGTATGTTCAACAGTGCTGTTACATATAGACGTACCTACAAAAAAATTTCAATGTCGCTAAAAAAAAACGTTTGTCTCTTAAAGAGAAAATTGATATAATTGTGGAAAGTGAAAAGTTCAATCATCAGTGCTAGAAAGTTGGCTGAAAAATTTAGTGTTGGAAGAACACAAGTTAACGAAATGTGATTTAAAAAAGCTATTTGAAGAAGGTTCCAATACAGAGCAGAAGAGTAAATTTTCTAGAACTGAAGGTTTAGAAATTGACCGAGTAGTTTACAATTGGTTTTGTAAAGCTAGGAACAAAAATATTCCTATATCTGGACCTTTAATAAAAGAGAAAGCATTGGAAGTTGCGAAAATTTTAAAAATGACGGATTTTAAAGCTTCAAATACGTGGCTTGTAGTGGTAAAAATGCTGCAAAACAAAGATTGACAATTTTATTTTGTACAAATATGAAAGCTGATACGAAAAATCCGTTAACCATTGGAAAAAGTAAACACCCAAGATGCTTTAAAGGCTCTCATATCAACTAATTGCCCTTAGAATGGGTATCTAATAAAAAAGCTTGGATGACGGTAGAGATTATGAATTACTGGATAAAAAAATTGAAGAAAAAATGAAAAAAGAAAATAGAAAAGTCGTATTATTTCTGGATAATGCCACGTCTCATCTCAAAGTGACTCTTGAAAATTGTTTTTCTACCCCCAAACACCACATCCCATTGCCAGCCACTGGATCTAGGAATTATCCAAAACTTTAAATGGCCTACAGGAAGTTTTTAATCAAAGGCTGCTAACATTCACAAATACCGAACGTCCTTTTGAAGATGCGGAAAAAAGTATCAATTTAACCAGCGCTTTAGTTTGGATATCAGTAGCCTGGAGAAACGTTTCGCCTATTACAATTGCTAAATGTTTTGCGAAAGCAGGATTCTCGGAAAAGTCCTGCAAGAAGATTTCGATGAAGAAGAAATTCCACTAGCTCAGCTTTTTCCTGTATTACTAGAAGGGAATCAACGTGTAAGTCTTAAAAATTATGCATCTATTGATTGTGATATTTTGACCGAAAGCCCCAATTTAAGTATTCAAGATATAATCAGTGAATTAGACTATAGTGAAGGCTGTGATTCGAACAATGAAAGTGGTGCAGAAGAATCTGAGGTTTTACGTCAAACATTAAAGATATGGGTGAAGTGTGTGAAAAACTAAGAGATGTGCAAAGTTTTCTATTTTCTAATGATAAGAGTGAGCTAGCGGTAGAAGTACTTCAAATTTTATCAAAATGTGAATCTTCTGTTTTACAAACTAAACTTAAAATGTAAAACAAACCTCAATACAAAAATATTTCACAAAAATGTAATTTAATGGTATGTATATGTATGTAATTAATTATTGTAATAGGTATAACGAGCAATTAGAAAATAGGTTTATGTATTATATATATTCAATATGTATAACTCTTCCATTATTATATCGTCTAATTATTTAATATTGCATCAGCACATTTATAGTTATTTTTTAATGCAGATATATAGTACCCTATAGCGAACCGTATTATGTTCCATACTAAAAAAGATTTTAATAAACAACGCATAGAAATAAATGTTTTTTTCCTCCCAATAACGGCCACTTTCATATACCGGTCAGTTTTGCAGTAAATTTTAGTGATCGCTATTTAGAGGTTTTACTGTAATTTAGTTATTGAAACACGTGTTCGGTTAAAATGTTTGTGCAATTTTTGGTATTTTTTTATCCTACATAGTTAAATAAGTTTTTTTTGCGAAAACCATTTTGCTCTGTATTTACTGCACCCTTTGAAATTAACCAACTTTGATATGGTACTTTATTCTGGAGCACCTATAGAATCCAAAAAATATTTTCAAAATGTGCTCTCGAATTATCACTTCAGTTTTCTTACATTATTTGTCGTTTTGATCTTAGAGTAAATATGTAACATGATAGAAAGAGAGGTGCAAGGACGGAGCTATTACTGTCACGTGACGCGTGAAAAATTAACAAAAACTACTTCAATTCGCATGTGAAAAGCTTACATTCATGCTTCGGTCTGTTACTGTTAATCTAAAATACATGTCAACTGTCACTGGTAACATATAAAATATTTGACAACCCGAACCGAACTTGGCCAATCGAAAAGTGGAAACTGCTAACTAAAGGCACCCACCTTGAATCCACGATAAAACCCCTAAGTGCAGTGATAAATGTAATAATGTTCAGTGATGAAATAAAACAAAGCATAGGAATAAAGTAAATTTAATTCATTTTAAATAAGAGTTAATTTTTGGACAAAGTTGTGTAAATATTTAAAGCCAAAAGGTACCCCTTTGTCTAGGTTGTCTGAGGAAAGAGGGTAGAGAAAACCTTCTAGTTCAACACTTAAGCAAAACAAGATAAACAAAACATTTAGCAAAATAATAAACGTTCATTGGAGAAACCGTTTATCAGTTCATATTTAAACGCGAAAACACCATTATTAGAATGTAGATGCAAAAATTTCTTCCATTCAGAATATAACAATCCAGCTCATGTATACATACATTTCTAATTAAAACAGAAACATGTTAGTTAACAATGTATAACACCGTAGGTAACAGGAAAGTTTCACCAGTCGCTATGCTCTTACCTGCTTAACTGGCCAGCGCAACAAACAAAAAAAAAATGCGCGTACAATTTAAATTCAAAAACAGTTCTTCAAACTCCTCGCGTTTTACTACATTCCAAATCCGACTGCGGTGTTGGAATGAATACACGAATTACGTCAATGTAACCTTCACTATTAAGATGGTTTCCTGGGATGTCAATATAAGATGTTTAAATCTCAAAGCATAATTTAACAGCTGCAAAGTATGAATTTCTTGGGCGTCCGTAGACATGTACTCGACCCTCATAAAGACTGCAAGACTTTGATGTATATCACTGTAGTGCATTGGTTGCATTGTCAAAGCTAACTTCTCTTTAAAATTGAATTGCGTAAGGCCTTTGAGATCAATTCATTTTTAAGATCTCTTAGCTTCTCGTCGTGGAGGTACAACTTTGTGAACAAGATAATGAGATTGGTTGGTCTCTTAATGATTTAGTCCAATTGGTATTCTTTACAGACCCACAGATTAATTTTCTCTATGCCGATTCTAAAATAGCTGGATGACAAGAATGGCTGATGGTAAACTTTCTTGTCGAATACTGATAAATTTTATATTGAGGTAGCAGTCAAACTAAGTTTACCTTATAAAGCTCCACATACCGAAACGGAAACGTTAAAATGACAATTTAGAGTTTTTCTGTTGTTTGTAAGTCTACTTTTATTTATTCGTAATATTTAATTATTTATGTATTTACTAAAAGTCAGGTTATAAGCTTGTGAATCAAGCCAGAGTCTAGACTGAAAGAAGACCACTTCGTTCATTTGTCGTCTAGTAATATTTTGCGATTCTTAACCAGAGTTCATAACAAAACATAATTTTGTAATAATTTTACAGTTACCTACCTAATATTAATTTAAATCGCAGGTTTTCAAATTTTACGTTGAATATAAATTTTCGTTGAATTCAGAATCACGGGGAGAATGTTGGTTGCTAAAAAACGAAACGTTGTATCAAAAATTGTATGACGCGATTAAGTAGAGCTGGAAAAGTGGCAATGAAAATGCGCTGCGTTGTTCTTTTTTTCATATATCTTCAAATAAAAAAATAACGAACGTTAAATATTTCAATTTTTTTCAATTATTCAGAAACTAAATGCGCAATTTTTGTTCCATTTAATCACCTTCTATCACTTACCGTTTCCGAGATTCCCATAATTTTTATCTTGGACCCGTTGTATAAAATGTGGAGTTATGCGACGGTTTTGAAACCGTTTTTGTGTGGAAGCCGGCCGTTTTTGTACATAAACACGATGTCTAAACGGGCCCTTCTGCGACATAGATTTTCCTATGTTTTGGAATATTTACAAAAATATTTTTTCTTCAAATAAAGTTGTTTGTAATTTAATTATTCACAACTTTTGTTTTTTAATCTAATAAGTAATTATGACATATGAAAATCACGTGACACTCTTAGAATATTATACCTACAAACTCTTTAAAAGAATGTTGTTGGCAATTTTATTATCTATAACTTTTGTTTGAACTATTTTTTTTCTAAAACGGTGTGTTCTGCACGAAACGGGATGTCGTGTATGAATGTGTACTACGTGAGAAGATGTTTGTTCAATCACCAATAATTGACATCGTCAAGTGAAGGATTGTGGTTGAGCTTCAACATCAGTAAAAGAAATTTGTTTTTTAACAAACACATACATAATAAATTATTGTATTCAATTGACTCTGAATCTGATAAGAATAATTGTAAGGCCCCCTTAAACTGAAAAATATGAATTGGAATTATGTACTTACAAAATTCCGACCAATTTACCAAACTTCACTATCTTTATTCTCAAATTAGAGTCGTAACTAGCGTCAAACAACGTTGTCATGTTGACCTGTACTTTCTTCAATAAATTTTTGTAAAATAATAAGCTTGTCAAGATATTTTATTTCAAACATATCATGTGACATACCATTGAAAGCAAAAAAAATAGTAGAAGTTATTTATGAAAAAATCTAATATGGCGCCCATTTAAGACAAGAAAGTTACTATCGATATCTCTAAAGGAGATATTCGAGATAATGATAGTAATTCTTGCGATCTTTTTGAAAATTGATTACAGTTCGTCTTCATTAGTGAAGAAAGTTTTGTACAAACTTTGGCATTTTTCGTATATTTCCGGATATCTTCGGACTGGATCGGAATTTTTTATACTAGTTAACGAAATCTCAATCGGCATGAAAATCTGAACAACATTGCCCATTTCACCGAATCTCTATCTTTATTAATAACAAAGATACTCGTACAATACTACTCAGATTGGGACACATTGTATACCTGCAAAAATGCATAATTAATGGAATATGTTAACATCTATATTTTTCCTATCGGAACTGCATAACTGCATAACAAAAAAAAAATTGTAAATGTTACTCAAATTTAATAAATGAAAATATACTTACACAAATCTTAGGATTATTATTAAAACTCAACGGGTTTTATAATAATGCAAACACCATATCCAGGTATTGACCTTAAAGCTTCTTCTTTTAACCGCTTGCTTGCTTTTTTGATATAAATTATATGTCTTGGTGATTTTTCCATTATTTTAATGTTACGTAAGTTGGTAATTCTAGAATTCTAAGTTACCTACTAATGATATTACGGCAACATTCCGAACGGTTGTGGTGAGGACTATTTAGCATACTGAAATGTGTCTAACGACATCTCGTGTAATCAGGAACACGTATGAATAATAACAAACAAGGCAATGCCAACATACAAAATTTTCTAATAAAGCTTACATAACTAAAGTACTTGATTTATGATTGTATAATATGTGTGGCTGTCGATTTATTACCTACTGGAGGGGTAGGTACAACAAATAAGGTGTTACGACACCGAGTGGCGCCTCGTGCCAACTACCGAGACAGTATGTTTCAATTACCCAAAACTGCAACTTTTAAATCAAGGTCTACAAATTTAAAAACATTATTAAGCTTCTCTCAGCTTGTTAATATGTATCAGCTACATTACCCTCTTCCATAAGATATGATGTACGTAGGATCATCTTCTGGGGTATATCTGGTATGCAAATAATATTTTATCTGAAAAAAAATAATAAGAATAATAGCAAATCTATAAAAATCCCATTGTTTTAGAATTTTGTTCATCAATTAGCAAATGATGACGATGACTTGTATAAATATTTGCGAAATACACTCTTCACTTTAAATATCATCCAAAAAACAATGAAATTCACAACCATAATATTTGTAGTAGGTAGTTACTGGAAGAAAACTCAAAATGCATTCCGTTCAAATATCATTTCTAAACAGTGTTCTTAAATGTTTTTCAATATATTTTTAAAAAAATAGAGAAAAGACAAAAAATATTTCAAGTAACAATTATTTGGATATTTTTGATAAATATTATTCTAAAATAAAAAATATAGACTTCCGCCTTCAAGGTGATTGACAAACTATTGATGCCATTTTCTAGTAAATATACTGGACTGGGAAGCTCTTTATACATACATTACATGTTTTATTATCGTAAACGAAAATGTGATGTGTGAGTAGAATCTATTTAGATCAAACGATGAATAATTGTTGTAAAATTTCAATAAAACCAAAAATAGTTGCACGTGTACTGTGGTATGTTTACTAACTTCTTATCTGAATGTAAAAGCAATCATAATATTGCATGATTGAAATTTGTTTATAAATATTACGAGTGAAATTTGTTTGTTTTCATCTTTTGCCATAATAACGATAACAAATTTGTATAAATAACTGTAATTAATATTTATCTTCAGTTTATGGAATTTGCAATGTAAGTTATATGTAGCAGATTGTTTATTCGTTTAAGAGTCATAAAGTGGCTTGGTTAATTAGTTACACAACATTATTTTACTTGACATGCAAGTACACCACAAATCACATAGCCATATTGAATCGGTTGTTGCTTCAACAACCTAAGTAATTTTTTTAAGATTGTTACAAAATGAAAAAAACGTTTCAAATGTTCGTGTAATGATAATACGATTCTGCAATAGTTGGAAACTGTAAAATGAGTGAAATTCCATACAATGTTAAACAAAAGTTTATTTTAACTGCTGCAGAATAGTATTCTCATTACACGAACATGTGCCGCAATCTTCAAAAAATGACTTAGGTTGTTTAAGCAATAAACCTATTGAATTATATTTAATTACTACTCTGTTTTGTTTGGGACATATAACTTCTAAATAACGCAAACATAATATTCATTTAGATCTCTTTTTAACAAGTTTGCACACAATCCGTTATGTGTTATACAGTCTGCTAAGTCAATCAAGTTTGTCATAAATTTAAATACCAAAATTAATACAATAATATTGATGAAGTGTATTATAATCATTAAGTTGTACACTTTTGTCATAGAAATCGCCTGCTTTACTTACTTACCTTGGTACGAAAGTAGTATTCTCTTCTTTAAATGAAGTAAGTAACCGGTTGTGGGAAAAAATGTTTGAAGTAAACGGTATACAGTGAGGTTCAAAAGCCTAGAATACAACTTTTAACAATAATACTTTGAAACATAATTTACGGATAGGTCAATCCTTATTTTTAAAAAAACATTTTTATAAATTAATTGAGTACCGATATTCAACTGTTCATCATCCATTTTTTAAATATAGCACAATGCTATTTTTATTGGTGGTTTTAGTAAGACATTAAAATGTAAACATGGTAGTATAAATATATGGCCACCTTCGATAAGAAGTTTTTGAAATTGAATTTCAAAAAATTAATTTGATAGTAATTAACACTTAATCCTCTTCATCTAATTTAACCACCAGAAAAATTCTTCTGCATTAAAAAAACTTCTAAATATAGTAGCGAAATGCGGTGAGACGCCATACGTTATGTTGAAACCAAATAAAATTTGATGGTAAAACTGTCTCTTTTTCGTTTGGGTACAATTCTATAACTATCGGGAGAGGTTTTTTCTTGCAAAACTGCAGGTATTTTACACCAGAAATATTTTCTTCAAAACAAAAATCTCAGCCTAGATTGATCTTTTTGTGGATATAGTGTGTGGTTATCTATCACTCAGTTGCAACTTTCCCTGAACCAATTTCTACAATTTTTTGTCGGTTGGCAGTATCTTTTGAACAAAAAGTAGCTTCATCTGAAAAAATCTGTCGACAAAATTCTAGATTGCCACAACCTATTTCCTTAACATTTTCACAGAATTGTAGTCCTCTTTCACAGTCATATTTGTTCAATTATTGGACAAGTTCGAGTTTGGATGTAATTTTTCAATTTTTAATAAACGAAGCACCGATGTTTTGCTTACACCTCCAACAGCCGCCAAAATGCAAGTCAAAGTTTCTTGTAATATTGTAAAAAATATTTACCTTTGTGTTCTTGTTATCTTTAAGACGACTCCGTCTTGAGAGATCCTTCACGTGCCTAGTTTCTCAGAATTTTTTTTCAATTCTGCTTACGATCGCAACTCAGAAGTAATTGAATACCGGGAGGAAGTCACACTTCCGTATTTTTTTAAAATATAAATTGACGTGTGTTTCTTTTTTTAGGTTTTGAAATAATTACAATAAAGGAATAAAATCTGCCGTAACTTAATTATAGGTAGTACACAATTTTTGTTTAAACAATTTTTTGATCCGATAAGTAAGAAATAGCATCAACAATGTCATTGATAACCAAAACAAAAGTGCACAAATTGAAAGCTAGGGTTTGATATTGCATTGTACTAATATTACACAAATAAAACCTGAACAACGGAGCCAGTGAATCGGAAAAACCGTTTTTTTTTCTCTTTTTCGAGCAAAACTTTCTAAGTGAACTTCAGTCTAAAATGTTTTTAAGGGAACCACAATGACCGCAAATTGTGGTTGAGACAATCACATTTTTGTGGTTGCATTGAATTGAGTTGGCCGCGCACTGCGGCGACCGCTTGGACTGCATGAAAAACCACAGTTCTATACATACGGGACTACATTTTGTAGTCGGGCCGACTGCGAAATGTAGTTTGTCTACGGCGTCTCTAAGACCTTTATATTATTATTTGAATAAAATATTTAATGGCGTATATGATTTTACACGTTCCTTAGTAGCGGCACGATGTGGAATTCTGCTCGATACGCTTAGTTTTTAATATAAAAGATGGTAGCTGATACGTCGAGTATCAATAAAATTATCTTGAAAGAAATATATGTGTCACAATTATTGCATATTTACAATTCATAACTGTAAACTTGCTCTTCCGTTTTTTCTATTGCTAACCTTGCTAGGGGTCTAAGAAAACTGCATTAAATTTCATCTCTTTATTTAATGTCATCACCGTAAAATGTTTCGTTGTAGGAAACCGTCGTATAGTACCGATCTACGAATTATGAATATTGTATTACCTAAATTCGTGAAATGACACCTTAATGCAGGTATGAACTTTCACCTTTTTACTCACCTACTGTTTTCACTAACATATTTTTTTCCTTTAGTTTTTCTTTTGTATTGCGAACTCGTCAAAATTCTATAACTACCTAATGAAAGAGTATTCATATTAAGGAACCTGATTCGGGATGTTTTAAACTATTACTAATTAGACGTTGCGGCAGGTTATCCATTATCATATTGTTTGGCTGCTGATATCCTCGAGTCGTATTCTACACGGTTTGAACATTCTAAGCTGTATGACAATATGAGTAATCAATTTTATTCATAGTTTACTTTAAGGCACATTGTTAATAACATTATTAGGTACTTGTAATTTTGCTGTCGAGATGATTCTTTCCTTCTTGGTTTGACGAACGACCACCGTCTCCAACTACCTGTGGTCTGTTTCAATTTGTAGTTGAAGTGGCGTATCCTAATGTTACTTGCATTTCTATACGCTCCCAATAACTGAGTTTAGCCGTATGTCATATCAAAAGTGAAATGAAAGACTCGTCTGGGCCTTAGTTATTCTTATATAGATTAATTGACTATTGGGAATTTTGTTGCCAGCCGATGTAGAGTTGTTGTATGTAATTCTTGTGTATGTTTAACATTGTTCTTTTATACTACTTGAAATAATTTCTGAACCTGAAATTAAAAAAAGAAAGGGAAAAAGTGACTTTTCCTCGTAAAATAAAAAAATTTCGTACCACAAAAATATTCATATATGGGAATAATGAGATAAATTCAAAGTTGACAATCGGTTGACAACTGACTCTGTCAATCATCAGTCAAAATGAATAGAGCGGCATAGAACAAATTATACATAAATGTAAATACATTACAAAGGTAGCCAGAAAAAATTATTAATTGTCTCCTTGTAGAAATAGGCCAAAAACATGTAAATTTTATTATTACTCTGAATGACGAACATTTACGTGTTTCTAAAGTATTTGAACTAAAGGTGAAATGCAATTGATGAAGGCGAAATCTATAAGCAGCATTAGAACATTATATAAACCTCCCTACAACTGTTACCAATAAAAGAATAAATTGTGCTAATAATTCTTTTGAATGACAATTAGTAAGGAAGGCAAAAGACTTACAAAATAGAAATGAGTATCAGAGGTATTAAACATGACAAGAAGGTATATAAAGAACCTTATGGAAATTAATCCTCCCCGATAAATGATTATTTAAGCTCTAGAACGCAAGGGATAAAGCGGCTTAAATGTACGATATTATCCAATAAGCTTCAGTGAACTTTTGACACAACGAAAATTCTAATTTTCTCAGCATTTGTGTATTATTCAGTTTTGATGCAATGCGAGATTTATTTTTTCCGGGGATGTGAGCCTTATCAAAGATAAATAACGAATTCAAAGTCCTAATAAATGTAAAAAGGATTTTTATTGAAGAAAAAGCGTATCATGAATGCACAAACATTTTAATATAAACTTAAAATCGTACAACAATATGAAAAATTATAGACTATTATACACATATTTATTTTATAACGGGATGGAAAAATCCGTTCTCACTATATCAATGTAGATAACTACAACTTTACGACTTTAGATAGAGATATAACAAACTAACACAGATAGTAGCGACATACACATGTAGGCCTGCACAGGCTGGTCCTTTAATCGGAAAAAGGGATTAAAGTTGTCCTGTCGCAAGTTCCTAGCCTAGCTACCTATAATAGTAAAAAGAGCCATCACATTCCTTTTGGGCTTCAGTCCCTACTTAATATTGTATTCGTATTAATAATAAATAACATTACAAGTGGCCACCAACCTTGTGAGCCCATATGCAAAACATTCCTTGATAAAAATAACAAACAGCGAAATATTAATGAATCCTCGAGTACTTACATTATCATATATGACCCACATTGTTATAAATAGAAAATTATAAAACTACGTTAGGTTATCTAGCTTTGGCTCGGTGCACAATGTTCCTATGACCACTTGTGAAACTGTAAAAATTCATCAAAATAGAACTATAAAAAATTACTACAGAACTGTGTTTTATCTTAACCATACCCTAATGAGGCTACACGGTTACAAAGATACATGAACAACAAGTTAACTACGATTATATACAGATCTTAGATAGATAAAATGCAAATACGTACAAGCAAGTATATAAAATAATTGAGTAATCTATAATTTGAATCATATACATTTTGTAACTTACGTCTTGCTAACGAAACGTTATCTCTTTCATTTCTCTTTTAATCGAGCAATTTGGATTCATCTAATACCCAATGATATGCGCCTATATGTTTTCTGGTATTCCAAATTGTGCATTTGATGCCATAAGAGAAAAACAAGAGAGAAGAACGCTATACGATTAGCTGAAGACTAACAGGTAACGCTGACACCGTTGAAATCTCCTTACAACCATCTAAGAAGGCAAACACGTCCCGTATTCAAAATCCTACAGTACAACTTATAAGCGCCTTTTTTTTTATTTCTTAGAAAAAATATACTTTATCACTAAAGGAGAATATTCATCCAATAAATTAGTACACGTGCTTATCATATTAACTACAAGTTTTACAATGAAGTACCATTAGACTTGTGACGTGAATTTTCCAATTGCATTATGTTACAGCCCAAACAATTTTGATTGTGATTTTATCAAAGTGACAAGCCATTTGCATTACAATTAGATATTAAAAAACGAGAGATACTGAGTGCGATTTTTCAAATCAATTTCAGTTTATCCCTTATAAATTTCCCTAATTAGGTAACAAATTGGCTAGAGAACAATTGATCTATAAAGTTAGTTAACAATGTCAGTCAGGTACATACAAAATAACCAAAGTGCAATCAAACTAGTAACAAAATATATATTGTATTTAACAATCTATACAATTTAATAAAATACATTGATGAAAAAATAAAGTAACAAAATTCAAGCAGTATAAAATAACTTGTAGCTTTGGAGGAGGAAGCATCTAGGAACCCAGCATAAAAATCAGGTTATGGCATGCACTAGCAATACTGACTCAAAAATAACACAGAACAAGGGACCTTTTCTATCTCGGCCATGCAGTTTATAAAAACCTGCCATGATATGCCTACAACATTAATAGAACATGTACAATAATCTCTGGGACTAGATGACAGCTTGAGCTTCTTTTTTTACAAAAATAAAAATACATATATTATAAAAATTTAGAAAACGTACTACTCTATAAGAATACTGTAAACACCATATATAAAGTAAGAAACATCTAGTCTAATACCTACAGTTCATAAAAAGAACTATTAAGTTTCAAGCTGGGATTCTTTGTTTAACAAATTAATGTTAATCAATTACTACGGCTAAAATACATTCGATACCACAATGCTTGTTATCAAATTTGATAAATTTATGCACCATAATTGATAGCACCATATGATGGTAACTAATGAATAAGTAACTGCAGATAACCGAGAATATGATAAACAACAATGACTCTAAGATAGGCCTCAGTTGGCCACCAAGAGATGCTGATATTGGCCTGCAGAAGGATATGGCCAATTGTCTAACAATTTATTACTATCTTGTGGTGTATTCGGTGCCGATGTTGGGGCTCCCATTGCCCCGTTATTTGGATAATACGATCCCAATGGTGTGTGATCAAAAGGTAATTTGCCTGGATACAGATCAGCGCTAAGGAACTGATTGGAAGACTCAAACATGGAGCGATGTGGAAACTGGGGTGCGTAAGGTCCATGAGAATAATAATATGCTGAGGGATCTGGAGAAAGTGCCCGACCTCCAGGGGAATGATGCTGAGCCTGTTGTTGATGCATTTGTTGTTGCATAGCACGCTGTTTGATGTAATTTGAAAATTCCGTAGGAGACATTCTAGAACAAAATGTACCTATAGTTACTGTTACTCTATCACGAACTTCTTGTAACGTAAAAAAAATCGTACTAACCTATTTGCTCTCTTACTGCTAGTCTTCAACTTGGTGCTTCCAAATTTGGTCTGAGCAAATGTTGCGGTGGTGAATGTAAGTGGTGTTGTCGTTCTGGGTATAAACGAAGGAACAGGAGATGGAGATCCTTTGTACGAATTTCCTACGGACGTTGGCGACGGAGCCGACGACGGTGACGAAAGGTGATTAATATTTTGATTACCATTCTGAACAATACTAGCAGGTACTTGAGGAGTAGTAATAGAAGATTGAGATGTAAAAGGTGAAGATTTCGGAGATAAACTCAAGTTACTTAAACTGGAACTAACTGAATCGATTGGTTTAAAACATTGAGCTTCGGGATTAAACGTTTTAGTAACTTCTCTGTCTGCAGAACTTTCGTCTTGTGGATCACCTTTTTCGCTAAATAAAATTTTCACCGCCCCCTTCTCGCCAATCCTATAGCTAACTTCACCTGGATCAACCCATACGGCTAATTCTTGGGGAAGATTTTCTAAAATGTCTTGAATGGTAACACCGCTTTCGCGAGCTGCTCGTTCTAACACTTTGTCAACTGGATCGCCAGTTTTTATACATCTGAACGCCGAACCCTTAAATGGCTTATCTGGATACCAATGTCCTTGAAATTTGTCTTTTAAGGCTTTTTCAAGTTCCTCTCCAAATATATTAACTCTTCGTCGCGGGAGTTTGTTGTACAGGTACGAAATGACGAAGTTCAATGCTACTTGTACTTCTATATGCATTTTGAGAATTTACGTTTTCTTATTCGTTATGAAAAACTTTCTTAATAAAACATTGAATTTTTTAACTTGTAATTATCTAAAACGTTGCGAGTTTCGAAATTAAGGTACGTGATCTGAAACGAGAGAAGAAAAACATATTTAAAATAAAAAATATGACAATAATAAAATCATTAACGTGGGAGCAGATGAGCGAGCTGGATTTCAGATCTGTGTCAGCCTGGATGTTTGGGTGCGACCCAGTTTTATATATTCGTCATGAGGGCGAACTGCGTGTATTGATCCTAGGGGCTTCCACCGTCTACGCAAGACAGGGCCTCAATGGCATCGTTGCTCAAGATTAAATTGGAACGGCCTTATTACATTGTTTTTGAATGAAAAAAAATTTTACACGATTTAATTAAAATAGGTCGCATTAAAATGTATTTCTACACCACGTGTTTCAAGCAGCACACAAACACGCTCACGTGAAAACGGAATTAAGTATAAACCCATTGATTCCGTGCATCGATTTTACCACAACACGTTACTCGTACGTTAGCTCAAGACGAAAGGTTTTACGAACCACGTTTATTAATTTTACGACAGCTTCGTGTTGCATTAAATTTTTTCAGCACCAGGCGAATATGTCCCACACATTATTCTGTCAGAAGTTTGAGTTGAAAGCTAAAAGCGTGGAAAATTAGACGCCTACGTAGCGCTCGAATTTTACTTTTTTCAAAATCTTCATCAGTACGAAGGATTAAAGTTAATTGTTGCATAATTGATACCTGCACGAATGCGCTCAGGTTTTATTAGAAGAAAAAACACGAACCACTGACGCTATCGAATATTTTGCATTATAAAAGCTTTTGGAGTTTGATCAATAACGAATGCACGAAGCGAATTCTTTTAGATGAGTTTGAGGAGAATTGCTTTTAAAAACTCGGGCAAAGGAATTGGTGCCAAAAATTGTTAATAATATATATTGTTGGCAGGAATAACTGTGGAATATTTTAAAGGTCAAACTGCTTAACCGAATTTGCTTAAAATCAATAGTGCTCGTGAATTCTGTCTCGGGACAATTTGGGTTAATATTTGAAGTTGTGCGCAAGATTTTCTGCTTATAAATACATTGTAAAGGGATGAAATAAAACGAACGTATGGTAATCTTTTATAATGTTTTTACATTGCTATTCCCCAAGTGATTTGTACGGCGATTAGACGAGGAGACAAGAGGAAACATTAATTTATGTCATATTGCAGCACATCAGTTGCACTTTATACGTTATCTTAATTTATTGTTTAATCACGTAAACTTTGCGAAATTAGGCTACCAGTATGTGCTGGTTTTAAATTTAAATTTATTTTCTAGCCCTATTTGATTTGAAATTCATGTTGCTAACTGCTTTCAGTTTGGAAATATGTAGGTCAAACAGTTTATTGAAATTGTCGTCTTTTCGAATTTTGGTCAATTCCAAAAATTTCAAAAGTTGACCTTTTTTTTCAATCTTAACGCTTAGACTTTCTCTGTAAAAGGTAAATAATGTTGAAACGTTTGCGAAATTTACAATTGAATAAGAATAACATACGTCTCAGGGCCATTGTTTAGGTGCCCGCAAAACGGATTGTGAAAAGAAACGTAAATGAAAATGACGTTCGCAAAATGCAAGTGCATCGTGTCATGGAGCTCAAACCAAGGGCATTTTGCGCATATCATTTAATTGCTTTTTGTGGTCGCTGCCGTTACTTATCATTGTTGTTGAACAACAAGCTTTTAATAAAATTGTTTGAATTTGATTTTTGTGTAATGAATGTATAAGATAATAAATGTATAAGCTCTTACGAGTGTAACTAATTTAAAGATTAGGACACCAACGTCATGTTATACCAATCAAATGTGTGGCGCAACAATAGTTGTAGTGGGTTACGGAGCGTGTAGGTTTTTGTTGGTTCCATGTCAAAACAGAACACCTACCACATCGTTTCGTAATCTTAGAAAGTAGCTTTTCAATAGCTTTTCATTAGAACAAACAATTAAATGAAAAGAAGAACCGAGACTTTGTACAACATAGAAACAACAAAATTCTGATTTTATTTATTTAGGTCACAGATGACTAACAAATAATTTCTTAGTTTTTAATGTTTAATCTAAATAAATAAGCCACCCAAATATATTTCACGAATTAAAAAAAAAAGTAACTAGGCCATTTCAAACCAAACAGTTGCTTAAAAACTAGTATTGTGTTACTATTTCCAGTCAAATATTTACTTTTTTATGGTTTACAAAAATCTGACGTCTAGAGCTTTAGATTTTACTAAATTTTGTCTCGGAAATTTGAATTTCTGGGTTTTTTATATTCGAAACAAGCCCAAATTTGAACAACCGATCTACAATACTAAAAAGTTACAGCACAACTAAATTAGATGATACTATAGTCGCCATTAAGTATACCTATTTTCCTATTTCCCTATTAAGTAAGTAACTGCTTCGTTGAAAATGATTGCGAGTACGTAAAATTTAACTTGAGCATTAAATCTTACAAATCAGGACTAGTAAATTCCTTTTCCTTTTCAACCTATTCTCATATTCATATACACTGCAACCTCGCTATTTCTAATTATTAAATTCAAGGGGTCATTCGAATTAAAGAGATTTCGAATTATTGGATAGTTTATTGTTTTACTTTAAAAATATTTGTATTGAATATGTGTTTTAAAGAAAGGAACAAAATAATAATCTATATTATGTAGGTACGTTTTAGACAAACGTTGGAACTTGACGCCGTTGACATGTTTGATGATATTGCAGCATTCATAGTCATTTGATTAATTTTTAGAATCTTCAATAAGTCATTCCCTAACAATTTCAAATTCAGTTAAAATTAAATCATAAGGTTCATTAATTCTTCCTGTTGCTCATTCTTTCTTTTATTCGTTCATTTCACTTCTTTTATCAAGTTTCTTCGCCAAGTTTGTGTTTCTTTCAATTTCGCAACCTCCTAGCTAGAATGAGAGAGGAATCTCATATTCATCTCCAAATTAATCTTTGGGTCTAATTTTGTTCAGTGTGCAACTTGGTGACAAGAAGAGCACCGTTATTTTATTCAATTATTTTTCTTACATCGTTTATGGATATTAAGTAAATTATTTTTTAAATTGGACACCCGGTATATTATTTCAGGATGTGATTTGTTTTAATTTTAGCTACTCAAAAATATAGCTTACTTGATATTTATTTTAAACAACAAGACTAAAATTCAATTTTTTTGTATATAATATAATAAATACCTATTTCTCAATTTTTACTTTTTTATTCCATACGTTTTTCAAAACCTACTAAATCAAAACGACAAATTTACAAAAAAAATTTAATATTAGTCTTGTTGTTTTAAAATAAATATCAATTATGCTATATTTTTTAGTAGCTAAAATTAAAACAAATCACATTCTGAAATAATATACCGGGTGTCCCATTTAACTTAAGTTTAATATCTGATAAACGATGTAAGAAATAATAATTTAAGTAGACGACTGGATTCTACGTAAAAATTCTATAAAATGCATTTTCTATATCATTCGATGTATTAAAGTAACCTATAACAGAGATACAGGAGATAGTAGAAAAGTTTAAATTTTCAATTTCACCTCGTATCTTAAACCAAGAAACCCATGGAAATTTTGTTGGTGCCATCTTTCGATTCTCAAAAAAGTGGCACAGGTTTGCAAAAACCACAAACTTCTATCTTTAACAACGGAGATACAACGAAAATGGGACACACTGTACAACATTTAAATCGCGCGAAAGAGATCCTCCACAAATTGCTAACTGTCGAATACCAAACCTTTTTTTAGTGTTATGCAGCCCACAGGAACTGGCAAATATCATGTTTTTGCGTTACTGATAAAAAAATTTGATTTTTTAAGGTGTACCTATATAAAAACATTGATTAGACTATAACGAAACCCAACAGTTTTCTAAATGCCATTAATCGTTGAATTTGACCTTTTCAATGAAAGGATGTCTAGATCGTGAAGTTACTGCGCGATGGCATTGCACATAATGTGGGTTTTTTGGTTACTTTGTGGGAATATTTTTGGTTTGAACGTTGAACGTTAGATTTAACAAGTGACAACTGACAACGAATAAAGCAGAAACTCGAATATAATCCCCTAAGTACTTGTCAAATTTGACATTACATTTGACGTAAGAAATGTCGTTACTCTCTTTTTATTGAAAAGGTCCATTCCATGTATATTTGCATATTTTTCACCTAAATCTCTTCTTTTAATCTCTACATTAGCATTTTAAAATTTGAGTACATAATATGTGTCGTAAGCATAACCCGTTACCGTTAATTTTTCAGCTAAACTACTGCTACAACTCACTGCAGACGGTTTTCGGATTATCGAGGTAAATTTCGGATTACGTCACTTTCTAATTCAGATTACTGCATATTCGGATTAAAGCATGTTCGGATAAGTGAGCTTGCACAGTAATAAGTTCTATTAAAATCCGTTGTCACAAAGTTTTAATATTTAGAAATTATTTGAAATTTTCAACAGTGCTTCTCGTATACGTATATTCCTTATTTTTATTGTTTTATAAAATTCTTTTGGATTTGGAGTTGGTCGACAAGAAATTCTTTGGAAATAATTACGGATTACTATTTTTTCTTAAAACAAATGAATTTCTGGGCCTACAAATAATAGTAGAGGTTCGATAGCATGAATATTCATTCATGTGAACACTTAACAAATACAGTGTAGACTAAACATTATCGACCTCAAATAAATTGCAGATTCATTTTTCGAAAAATAATATAAACATGCAAAGACTAGAGAACCTACGAACAGTATGTGTTGCGACATCTAGTGTCGACTCGTGTTGACGTAACACGTACGAAAATGCATTAGCAAAATCTACTTGACTAAAATGCAGAAAACGGAATTTTACGTGAAAATTTTGAGTGTGTTGCTTGGTTCCCGGATATTGTTGTAAACAAAAATCGTTTAACAATGAATGTAGCATTTAATTTACACGATATATTTAAAGTACCTCTTGATACACATTTATTTACAGTAGATAGTAATAATTAATGGTATAAGTGAGTGAAGAAAAAAAATTATGCCAGTAGGGATAGCAGCCTTTCATACATGTAAATCACACAATAGTTTGTCTAAGACGAAACTACAAGTTGCAATTGAAAGCATACGTCACAAAATTCTTATTTAGTTAGAAGTGAGATATAGTCACTATTTGTGTTGATGCTTAACACGTAACAAAATTACAAAGTAATATGTAAAATTCAGTTACACGTTGTTTCAAAAAAATCGCTTAATAATGTAAGTCATTGCATTGTGCATTTACACACGTTTATTACATTTCCGCACGAATTACGTAAAGTACCCTTTCACACACAATTATTTATTAATTTATGTGCTCCTTATAGACTAGGAGTAGATAATATTAGATTCTGTAACAAGAGCAGAACGAAAATTCGATTACACGAGGGTTAGCGGCCCCATAAACCAATAGATCAAAATTTTCATTCTAATCGAGTGCAGAGACTATATTTTTACCACAACCATATCTGATTCACTCGAGTTTTGATTCTTTTTTCAAAATTTAAATTAATGCGCGTTTCACCAATTCAACTGCATTTACATGTGAGACTGGCAGTTAAAAAAATCATGAAAGTCTAATTATTTTGTTTATATTTATCATGACACTTGTTATAAAATCAAATACATGGAAAACCCATAAGATGCAAGTGTTTGAGACTAAATATTGGATCTTAAAAGCGAAAATTTTACTTTTATTATTGAAAATGATTTCAAATTACTACAATAATGGTCGAGGAAGTCTAACACAATTTTTTGATCTAATAATTAATTATCCAGATACCGCAACTTGTTTATCTCTTTTCCGTTAATTAATAATTAAAGGCGCCTTTTAAATTTTATACCCATGTATGATATAGAATTTTGGTGTATTTCAATAATAAGTTAAATATGTTAATGAAATGGAGATAATTCGTTTTAATGGAAGTTATAAAATTGTCATACGTGAAATACATCCATTTTGACATTACATTGATGACATATTTTGACCTAGTTGCAAAATGAGTCGGAAGAGAGTCACCACCAGGAACAAAACTGTGGGGACGAAACGGGATTAGCATTACATTGATTGTTAAAAGAAAATGCTCGCTCATGTGATTTGTAGGCAAAATAAAAAGAATCGTCTTTGTTCTAAATATTTTAATTTATATCTTCAAATTGTGGTTCCATCACTCATTTGTTCCTCAAGTTAACTCCTGATTTATTAGAATGTAGTATGGCTCAGAAAGGCAACAATACGTTTTCTAACATTATGTTAGATCTAGAGTAGTCAGTTTCCATGGTTTTAAACCCAAAAATTATTATCTGATAATTAATGCAAAAAAAGTATGGAAGGGGCTATCATTTTGTTAAATCGAATAAATATTTATGATGTAAATAAATGAAATCGGCCATTTTTGTTAGAAAGCCATTTGTAAGTTATTGCGACAACCAAAAAGGTATTTAGATAATATCTCAAATTTAACTAAACTAATAAAATTGAAAATTATGAAATACACAAAAACCAAATATAACACATAAATATAAATAAATAAAACTAAAAACTTGGCATTTGTTAACTAGAATTCAATCTATGGTATCACATAAAGTTTAATTTTTTTTGTCTATAATGTGCACGTATTAACAGGTATGTACCAGAATAGATGTTTAAAACTGGTATAATGAAAATACTGTGATCATGAATATGAGGATAATAACCATAAGTAAAGCAATCACATCAAAGAAGCACTTGATGTTCGAAGTATAGAACACGGAGTTTTTTGAGAAAAAAAACAAGCTATTCTGACAATTTACAGTCACTACAAGTTATCACAGGTTTAATAGCACAGCCAATAATTTTCCATAGAGATAAAATTACATTATTCTAATAATAACCATTTCAAATTGAAAAACACTTGCTATAACATTATATTACACTTTTCTGAGATTTTTGATTAATCTGCTTTCACTGACTACACAGTTCATCAATAGGATTTAAAAAAGGACTGTATGTAGGAATAAATACAATATTATGACCCAACATGTTTCAAAACTTCAGGAGCCTTTTAAAATTGTACATTATCTATCGTGAAATGAATCCGCACAATATTTTCATTGTGTAATTGATTAATCAGGTTGATAAGATACTCTGAAAAGTGGTCTGTGGTGTAACAGATTCTATATTTAGATTTAGTTCGAAATCACCTAATATTTGTAAAGCTACGACTAGTTCTACTCTGCGGTTTAAACTGACTATTTCACTTATACAATATTTACAAAATTTCAAGTAAAAAAATTAACTGCAAATTTTTTTTTCGAGGTTTGTCAACGTACCTCATTTATGAGCGTCAAAATAACAATTACAGCAGTCACCCTAGTCACACATTAAACATCAAACGTCAATTAATTAAGTCATAAACGTGTTTTCGTGAGTTAGTCTTGATGAATATCATTCGAATTTAGATTTTACCTAGAAAAATTTACCGATTGTATACTCGAGTTCTACACTTTCGCTCATGACAATGATCAAAAATCACTTGACTGATGTTTCGTGATTTTTATGATGTATTTATGTTAATCGCAAAAAGGCGAACTCGTCGCGAAAATCCGGCAAAATCTAAACTCTTATGCTATTATAAGTGAATAAAATGGCTGCAAGCTGATATTTTTGAATTAGTAGCTTCAAAAGCGCCGCTCGCGAGATACACCACTGTATGTTTATTTTGCTGTGGTTCTGCAGGAGAATAATCGCGGATTCTTATTTTAGTTTTTCTAAAATGTGCTGGTTTATTCCTTAATGATTTGGCAAACTCACCAATGAAAATATCTTCTTTCTTTCTATTATCATTGTATTATAGTTTATTGCATATTGAAATCTAGCTTCGATAACTTTCAGTGTATCTCTTCGTCCTGGAGCATTTATTACTCTTTCAATGAAAATGCTTTAGTGCTCTTTGCAACAAATCTGCTGGTTTATTTCTTGATGGTTGTTTATGTATTTCTATTATCACTCCATTGTAATTTAATGCATATTAAAATCTAACTTCGGTGTATTTCTGCGCCCTGGAATATTTATTACTCTTTCAATGAAAACACTTTAGAGCTCTATCGATTGTTTGTTTAGAAACTTGCGTGTCTGGTCATCTTTCTAGAACTTTTGTTCAGAGTTGAGTTCAATTATGTTGTCTTCGATGAGTTCTGTTCTGTGTTATTGTTTTCCATAAAGTTCCTTATCATATTTGGAAAAAGGTCAAGTTGTTTCCAAACAAAACGGTTGGTGTTAGACCATTGTCATTTTTGAATATCTTCTTCTTTCTTCATTCGCAATCAAGTTATAGCATTATATGTACGTTATTAAGTTTAAATGAATTAACCGCTCTGGCTGCGGTGTCTACCTGTAGAAAAGCAAACATTAAAAACTGTATTTGAATAGGTATCTCCTCGAACTGATTCAGTTCGCTGCTAATTATGATTTAGGACATTTATGTGTTGAAACACTTGTTCCTTTTTGTGCAGTTGTGGTTACTTTATGTACACGTTATTAAGCGTTACTAATAAAAAATATACAGGGTGGTGTTTTTGATAACGGATCATAGGTTAATGGTTTTGGTTTCAAAATGAAGCTAAAATTAATCCGTATAGCGTTGCTATTAGGAGTCAGCTGAATTTCTCGTTGTTTTCAAAAATTTGTCAATAAAAATAAAAGTAAGTTTGGATAATATAGTATTGGGTTGCCTATACAATCAACCTTCCTACGTTTTGACAATAAGGCTGAAAGGAAAGTCATTAATAAGCAAATAAAAAGCTTTATTCCCAAGGAACAGCTTATAAGGTTACAATAAATAAACATAAAAATTACTAATTTTTATTGATGAATTTTCAAAAAGACCGTGTAATTCAGCTGATTTCTGATAGCGAGCGCTATGCGCAATAATTTTAGCTGCGTTTTGATAGCAAATCCACTTTTGTCACTTGCAAGGGCGAGCAGGAATTCGAAAAAAACCACAATGCTAAATCCCTATGACCCGTTTTCAAAAGCACCACCCTGTATAACAATAATGTCTGGTACGATGGTAGTGGTGCGTAGCTGCTATGGAAACACGCATTATTATCTAAAAACTAAAATTTTGACGTATAAGGACGTCTGGACCTCGTATGGAAGGTGCAAATGTGCAAACAATCACCTGAGGTTCTGATGGAGGCAAAGTTTCGCACCTTAAAGTGGGTGCTTCATTTAGATCAGTAAGCAGATTCAGGGAGTGCTATACAGTGTGTCCGTAAAGTGGAAACCGTAATTTGATTCTGACAATTATATTTTTCTAAAAAATGACGTTTTGCAACTTTGTTTTTCTTCCGTGCAATTTTTTAGCCTACTAAAATTTGTTCGGAACGAATCAAAGTCAGGCTTTTTAAAATTACAACCTGTTTTTATTACATTTTGGAGAGCTACCATTCTCCTGAGTACGATGAATTTTTGTAGGGGCTTACATAAACACTTTTGAGAAACAACTTTTTGGTATTTTCTGAACTTTTTAAACAATTCGAGTTCCACTTACATTTGCACTTACACTGGAACTTGCACTTACTGTTGTTTGAGAAGCCAATCAGAGTAGTTGCTCAAAGTGGCCACCGTTAACTGTTTGGTAGTAGGCCAGCCTATCCACAAATGAGCGTTGTACGTTTGCTAGTACCGCTGAAGTGATCATCTGGATCTCAGCTTGAATGCGGTGTCTTAGATCGTCCAAATTTTGAGGTCTGTTTACATAGACCCGGTTTTAAGATGTCCCCATAAAAGAAGTCTAAAGGGGTCAAATCGGGCGATCGCGCTGGCCACTCGATTTGACCCCTTCGACCTATCCAGCGATTGGGGAACACCTGATATAAATAATCCTTACTGGCAATGCATAGTGTGGTGGTGCCCGTCTTGCTGAAACCAAATCTGAGGATCAATTTCACCTGGCTGTGGCCCTGGAAAGCGTTGAATAAGAGCAAGGACCACCTCATTTTGCAGTAGTTCTAGGTAACGTTGTCCATTTAGGTTCCCTCAATAAAAAACGGTCCTATGATCGTATTTCTAACAATGCCCGCCCAAACATTGACCTTTTTGTGGATATTGGGTATGTCCTTCTTCCACCCAATGAGTATTTAGATCCGACCAATATCGACAGTTGTGTCGGTTTACCATGCCATTCAATGTAAAAGATGCAGAAAAAAAACAATGTTGTGAGCAAAATTCGGCTGTGGATTATTACAAAGTTCTTGCATCGTTTCACAAAATTCACTTCGCCGATCGAAGTCGTCGTCTGACAATTACTGAACTAATTTTACCTTGTAAGGGTGAAATTTGTTTTTACGAAGAATTTTATGCACTGACGTTTTAGTTATGCCCAGATCCCTGCCCATTTGGCGACATGTCGATTGGTGTTCATCCTGAATTGCCAGCAAAACGTTCAATTGATCATCGTCGGACAAAGATGGTCGACCTGATCTTGGCAAAATCTTTTACTTCACCATAAATCTCGAATTTTTGCAGCAATCTGCTTACCGTTGATTTTGATATCTGCCTATCGGGATGCGTTTGATTAAACAGCGTGCGAACCTGATCAAAGTTCTTCTCCGATCACCGTAACCGACCATCATAAGGATTTGTATCCTATCGGTGTCGCTAAGACGATTAGCCATTTCAAAATTATTTGCCAACAAGTTTAACTATTCAAGTGATATTTTTTGAAATATGATTGACATTAAAAAATTAACCAGTAAACTTCAAAGTGACAAGTGACAGTAAAGCAACAAGTCGATTTTGTTAAGGTTTGGCAAAATACCAAAATCTCATTCAGCGACAAAAACCTGTTTTCTCAAAAATTTCTAATATAACCCCAACAGTGGCACATCATTGTACTCAGGACAATGGTAGCTCTCAAATGTAATAAAAACAGGGGTTGTAATTTAAAAAAACCTGACTGTTGTGGCTCCGCCATGCGGCAAATTTTAGAACAACTAAGTAGGCTAAAAAATTGATAAAAAATAAAAGTTAACGTGTTTCAGCGTTTTAAAAAAAAATACCGTTTTCGAAATAATCACATGTTCCGGGAATTTACGGACACACTGTATATGAAGGGTCCGGACGTCCTGATACGTTCCGAACAAAATTTTAGTAGTACACTTCACGGAAGAAAAACCTATGCAAAACGCCATTCTCTAGAAATGTCAGAATCAAATATAGTTTGCAATTTTATTTTAAAGTATTTCACGAAATATAACAATACGAGGGCAGTTTGGAAATGATCTAGCCGTTGACAGATGGAGTTACTTGAAAACGAATTCCTCTCGGTTTTAACATTTGCTATCCAATACAATCTATTAGTTTGGTTTTACAGACGCCAGAAGCAAGCAACTTTTGTGTTTTCGATAAAATGGAAAAAGTCGAATATCGTTCGGTGATTAAGTTCCTTCACAAAAAAGGGAAAACCAAAGCAGAGTAGGATGAAGTTTATGGCGAGTCTGCAACATCGTTAGCAACAGTAAAAGCTGAATTTGTTCGTGGTCGTACGAGTGTCTTCAATGAACCATCCACCGGGAGGCCATTTGAGGTCACTACGCCAGAGATGATCAATAAAGTGCACGATAGGATTATGGCAGACCGTCGAATCAAGCTCCGTGAGATAGGCTGAGGCTTTAAACATTTCATGTGAACGTGTTTGGAACATCGTACACCAACATTTGGAAATGAAAAACTTTCCGCGCGATGGGAATCCAGCAATCTGGCCCGTGTGTGTTGGTTTTGCTTGATCGGAAGGATTTTTTCGCCGATTTGTTACCGTTGATGAAACTGGGTGCATTGAGTACATCGAAACCAAAGAACAGTCAAAACAGTGGCGCAAGAGCGGCGAGAGCCCGCCGAAGAAGGCAAAGACCACTCGGTAGGCCGGTAAAGTGATGGCGACTGTTTTCTGGGATGCGAAAGGCATAATTCATATTGACTACTTGGACAAAGGAAAAACAATCACTAGGCAGCATTATTAGACCGTTTCGATGCCGAATTGCACCAAAAACGCCCAGGGTTGGCACTAAAAAAGTGCTCTTTCACCAAGACAACGCACTGGCGCACAACTCGGCATTCGCCATGGCAAAATTACACGAATTGGGCTACGAATTGGTCGACCACCCACCATATTCTCCAGATCTTGCAGCCAGCGACTTTTTCCTGCTTCCAAACTTAAAATAATGGCTCGGTAGACGCCGTTTTGCATCAAACGATAAAGTCATCGCTGAAACTTCGCACTATTTTGAAGAGCTTGAGAAAACGTACTATTCGGATGGGATGAAAAAATTGGAAAATCGTCTTACTAAGTGTATCGAGCTAAAAGGAGACAATGTTGAGAAATAAATCGTTTTAAACCCAAAAATATGGTTTCTACTTAAGACCAGATCATTTCTAAACTGCCCTCGTACAATAAATAGTCATTGGTGGAAAATTTTAAGTACCTACTTAAAAAGTTCCAATCATATCTGGGTACTGTACTTCCTATAACTTTTAAACTTATTTTAATAAAATATTAGACTTGTGCAATTTATTTTCCGTATTTACTTGGACTTGGGTCTTTTTCATATGAGGGCATCGAAATGTAAAATAAGTGATAACAACCGTTAATGATTGCATAAATGCAATGAAATTGATGCAATTTAGCTTTTCATAATTTATCCAATTCTATGAACCTTTCAGTAGTGTGAATGGATATTGTATTTGTTAGTTTACTCGAACATATTCGGGAACATCGTGATTACCGTTCTCAGAATTTAAATATTTCTAACCAATCGATTACAAATTTTAAAAATATTTCAACCTTTTCTTATATCACAATCCTACAAAGTTTGGAAATTATATTGGAGAAACAAACTACACGCGATTATAAAATCGTGTTCGTCGGATTTGATCAAACAGGATCAGGTTGGGGAGATATATTTTAATCTCAACACGCAAAGTAAAAGAGGAAAAGTTTTCTAATTTTGTATTACGCACATATTATTTTTGGTTTACCGTTCTTTTTGAGCGTAGCGGGTAGAATTAATCCCACGTGCTATAATAAAGAAGAAAGAGTACAAAAGCTCTATATATTTGTTTCTAAAAAAGTGAAGCAACATGAATGTTGAGTAGAAACTTGCATGAAAAAAGTAATTTGCATTGTGATGCAAAATTACTTCGTAAATAACAAGTCGTTCAGAAAAGTTCAATAAAACCAAAATTGTCGTATAATAATTATTCATACAGCAATAATTAATAGTTTGAAAACAAACTTAAGCTTATCAGCATTGCCATGGAACTAAAATATAAAAAAAAGTAAAAAAACTCCATGTCACGCTTTATTTTCTACACAAAACAATCATCCATTTTTTAAGAATCAGGCCATTAAAAAACTTTGCAACTATTTTTTCGATATAATGCAGAAATAATAAAGCTACATATTAATGTGGGGTATCAAAATAGAAAGAGTTTACGCAACTTATTTGGTGAGATAAATGACGTACTTTGATACGAGTCGTAAAAGGCAAGGACGTGTGAAGATTTTTATGAATTGTGTGATATTCTAGAATATCATTAAATTTTTAAACAACTCGAAAAATTTAAATAATATTACGCGGTGTGCACATTCAAAACAATTTCGCATAAGTCACCGACGGGAAAAAAAACATCTAATGTTTTAATAATTTCATGTACTGTTTTAACAATTTTAATTGAAGTTACAGTTTTTATCGCATTTATAAAATATAAAAAATGGCTTTAATAGCGCAGTTTAACTTGCAATTAAGCGTTTTATGAATACAAACGTTTTAGTATTTACTTGACGGTTTTGTTTTATAACATTGTTGACATCCAGTAAATTTGTCCCAAAAATTTCGCCATTTAATAATCGGTTAAAAGTTTGAGACACAAATAAAATACAGTTAAATAACATTTTGCTTCTAAATAAGCATTCAGCGTAAAGGTATATAATCACGTTTCGTAAGAGTACCGAAATCCTTCAACAATCACGTTGCCCAATTTAACGCTAAAATGTGCTGACATGGAAATTTACAAAATGAGACGTTCAACACTGGAAGCATTAAATGCAACATAAGAGTAGGTAATTGCAAGGAAGTTGCTTTATTATGAATTAACAAGAGTAGGACATGATGAGACTCAATGAGACACGTACGCTACACACGTTCGCTATATAGTAGGTATGTTTGTTTAATTTTCAAAAGAACAACACGAATACAATTTTTTAAAAATCTTAGAGCAGTCACGTACAGGTAATTCAAATTAACCTTCTCTCGTCGTTTTCAAAATAAAACGTCTCTTTTATTGTTATTATTACCATTACAATTATTATAAGTAATTAAAAAAAGAGTCTTACGTGCAATAACTCCGTTAATGCTTCGCCTCCAGTTGCGTCAGGAGTACTTAGAAAATGAAACAAGGATTAATGTCAATACCATTAATGAAATTGCTTAGGATAAATAAATAACGAAGGGCGTTTTTTATGAGCGATTAAAGGAACCTTAAAATTTCAATTTTTCGTTTCCATCATTGGTGGTATACCTAAATGTTTTGTTTTATACCAAATAATAGTTATGAGCAATACGTAATT